>JBBPBS010001017.1:13851264-13869622 GCA_037974835.1 Cicer judaicum | reverse complement strand
GTAATATAGAAACACAAGATACATGTTCCTAAAAATCGAATATATTGAAATTAATCAGCATAAGAAAACACTTGGGATAAAATTCCACCATTTCACAAAATTAAAAAAGATAAAAAAAAAAAAAAAAAAAAAACATAGATTTGGGATTCATAAAAGTCAAGTCTACCGCCATTCAACAATACCGCTTCTAGAATTTGGGCTTGGGACCAAATTCAACTCCATAAAACTAACGTGGAACTTTCAACACACCCTTTCACACTCAAGATTAGACATCTAAAATGTGGACTAAGGATTCGTCGGAATAACATGAAACACCATCACACCTTGGACATCTGAGGTATGGACAAATGAGGGTGGAATAACAGGGATCTAGGCCCAATAAAAGATCTAGAAAAGGCTTTGATACCATTTCAGAATTTGGGCTTGGAGAATAACTAAACACCGCAAAACCGACTTAGTAGGTGAGGACTTCCCAAGCTTTATAAGACCTAAGCCATATCTTTATTCTGCAGTCATTGTGGAACTTTCAACAATCACCACCAACTCCTCTATAATTACCAATATTACCATTACTACAGCCACCTTTGTAGCCACTGCCAAAGCAACAGCCAATAGGCAGAAAAAGAACGCACAATATGATAAAAACTTGCACATTATACCCAAAGCAACTGTCTTTGTTTGCTCAACAATAACTGTCTTATTAATGAACAGAAACTAGGAAATTAAGAATTTCATCCAAAACCAAGTTTAGATTTCCTCAACATTAAATCCCAACTATTCATTGAGAATCCTTGTAAGTATAGCCTATAACACTTTCAATGAGTAGTTTATGCAGTTCTCTAGTGTGCAACATCTCCATCAAAAGAGGTCTCTTTACTTGTGTGTCATTACATGTTTTCTTCAATAAATCAAAATAATGTCTCAACACAAACCACAAAAAATGAAATTTGTATGAGACAAAGGAACACAAAGTAAGCATCTCCCATCCTAAGGGTAGAAGGAAGAATTGTTTCATTACCTATCATCAGCCGTAACTTGTACAGAAGGCCCAATGTACTTCACACGATCACCTACACATTTGTAACAAATCGGTCACGTAAACAGTTATATGAATGTTGATACAGATGGGAAAATGAAATCAAATAGCTTAGAAGATTATATTATTTGAAGTTTTCAACATCTTCGTTCAATATCATCAGACCAGATTGACATTCAAAACTATCATTAACTTCCAGCAAAAATACAAATCAAGATGTACAATATTATCCGTGCTAGAATGAGGACAATTAACATTTTAGTTTGGATTATAGATAGAAAAGTAGAAAATCGCATACAGCAAGATCATATGTATGATCAAAGTTCCACATAGTTGAACATGTTACCTTTTCTGAGCTCACATCCACTTTTATCAGATGACTTGGCATCATTAGAATTAGAAGATCCAGACCTCTCTTCTCCTCCAGTCACCAACTGCCATAAGATTTCACGTAGGATGTAAGATCTCAAACTATCTGTCATAACTAAATGAATTCAAAGTTTTTATACTAGTGCTTATTAAGAAATCTTCATACAGGACCAACACAAGTGTTAAGAAAGTTAATACCAAATATATATGATAACATTAAACTTTATTTTAAATAAGACTAACACACAGAATTTCCACAAAAAAAAAAAATTAACCTTTACCCCTTACATTCCAACTAAAGTTTAATTTAACACTAAAAAACTGGAGTTTACTAAAAAATCATGATATACTCATCAATAAGAAGAAATTAACACTGGCATCAGAATACCACTCCTTTAAACATCCATCATCTTAAGTTTAATTCTACGCACTAAAAGTTTCCAAGGTTACCAGAACCAGATACTTTATCTTATCACAGCTACAAAATCCAAAAAAATTAAATAAATTAAAAAAAAAAAATCCATTACTTGCAAACAGATAACTGTATATACCTTCTCAAATTCTTCAACATTGTAAGGGACAAGTTTCTTAACAGCGGCTTTAACTTTTTTAAGGGCTGCTTCAGCAGATGCTAGGGCATCTTCATTATCACTTGCATCTGACTTCGCTTCAGCACTGCTTGTCCACTCTTCTTCATTACTAGCATCATTATCATCATCATTCTCAGACTCTAGATCACCCTCTTCTCCAGATTCTGCATTATCATCATCAGACTCGTAGTCTGATGATTGATCATCATCAATATCCTGCATAAAATTCAGATGATATAATTTTATATTTATTTTTGCTTTCTAGCACCGGTACTATTGTAATAAGAAACCATTGAATGACTTCTAATTTCTTCTGAAACTTACATAAGGAGCAAGGATGCTGCTGTCAAGCACCAATAGTGGAACTTGTAAATCTTGTGCAAGAGCTCTAACTAATCTCTCGCGATAGAGCTCAGTCCCTGAAAATAGAAAGAAAACATAAACATTACGATTCTTGTGAGTTGTATATGCAGGTGAAAAAGCTTCCAGAGTAAACATTAATTAAAAGAATAAGCAAGGACAAAAATAGTAGAGTAAATTACAGACCAGGAATGCTCTGAAGCAATATTCTTCCACTTGAAGATGCAAGGTGAGTGCCATAAGACTTGGTAAACTTATTATGTCTCAAATGGGAAGCAGCACATTCCATAAGAAGATTTTTGGAATGCTCACTACAGACGGAAATGTATGACATAAGTCCGCAATAAATTTCAAATATGAAAAGTTATTAAATCCCAAAAAGAATAGTGAATAGGAATGTTTAAGTACTTGATGTGATAAGGAAATGTGTCCCAGGAAATGTTTATTTTCTCCCATGGAACAATTCTTCTTAGAAATTCATTCTTAAACTTATCTCTTCGTGTCAAAAATGGTGATTCTTTCTTTTTACTTTCTATAGCAAGCTTCTCATTGTTAAGCCATTCCTCTTGATCTTGCTCTCCAAGACGTGCATGCGCATTGCTGCATTTAATAACATCTTCCCCAGCCTTCTCTAGCTGATTCTTCCCCTTATCAAAATTAGCTCCATCATTAACATGGACTTGTTTATTCTCACCCGCACTACTTTCATCGCTTTCGGAACTAAAAGCTTGTATCTGAGTACTCCTAAGAGAAAATCTAGGCCTTTTGTTCAGACCAGCAAAACTATGTCTAGATGAAACATGACTAGATGAATCTGAACCTAAAAGATGTCTTCTTAAAATACCGCCGTGTGAAGAATATTCTTTCACGGTGGTCTTAGGTGACAAAGACTGAAAACAATGAAGATCAGAGAATTTAGGCCTAAAGAAGTATTTTGATGGCTGCAACAACAAAGCCCATCTTCGATCTCTGCACTGTATTCTCCTCAAGTACATTGAAATTACTGCCTTTCTCCAACTTTAACTGCGACACAGAAGAATCCAATCCATTAGATAATTCATAGTCATAAAACTGAGAGTTCAGTAGTTCTAATAATTAAACTGCAACTTAGAATATGGTAATCAATTCACACACATAGCATCAGATAGATATCTGCAAAAACAGGAAAAAGAATTGCTATACATTGTGATCGTATAGAACACAACACCAAAAGTGAATTGCTATACTAGTGTTCACTGCATTATATTGCATCTCTATTTCATTAGGAAATAATGTTACTAAAAAAATAGCTCACATACAAATGAACTAGTTCATTGAAAAGCAACATTCATATAGAAAATTCTAACTCACATCACATGCAAGTAAAGGTAATGCTGAGATCACACATGTTCACTTAGTAAAACAAAAACAAGGAAAATACTCACTAAATTCAGTTTAGATACTTCAACTCTTAAATATTCTATTATAATACTAATTAAACAGAGAAATAAAAATTATATATTACTTATTTGGATTAGGTTGATAATATAACTGGAGATAAGTTATTGTGAGTTTATGGCATTTCCTACGACCCTCGTTCCAAAATATAGAACTGCCAACATCTAAGCCAACAAAACAATGACGTGACAAAATCCAACTCCTAGTTCCAAATTTCCAATCCTCGACTCTGATTCAGAGTCGACAAATAGGGAATGCCTAAATTAACAGGTCCACTTCATTCATATAGAATATAAAGCACAGTTATGCAAAGTATACACTGATAATTTCAAAATCAAAGTATATTGTAAGCAACAAACTATATTGTTATTTATAAAAGCAAAATATATTGTATTCACTGTATCTTCGGCTGAAAAGGAAACAATTCATGAATCCCCCTGTTGATACAAAAGGACCTTATGAAAAAATGCACATTCTACAAAGTGCCAACAATTACAAAAATTTCCTCATAAAAGATCCAAATACAATATTAAATATTTTTTAATCATAACAATAGGTATAAAAAAAATTACAAATCACTTAATGTTTCAATTCAAAATGCAAAACACAAGATCCACCTGAAGCTCCTCGTTGCAGCTCCAACGCAAAAAACTCAGAATATTAAAAATAAATAAAAAATCATATGTAATAAGAAGAAATAGGAGAATAAAAAAACATCGATAAAAAGTTGAAATCAAAAGAATACATTGGGGAGGGAGAAGAAAGAGACCTGTTTGGATTTGTTGTTTGTGAAGAACGAGGTCAAAATTGGGCCATAAGAAGAGAGCGAAAGAATGTACTAGACAAACGTTGAGGTTCAGATAATAGAACTTATTAGGAAAAGCTCTTTTTCGTGTGTTGTGTGTTGTAAATGAATTGTGAATTGTGAATTGTGAGTGCAAATTGTGTTTGTGAAACTGTAACTGGCTCCCCTCGTGCGTCGTAGGTTTGTTGCTGACCCAGGTTTATCTTAGGCCCAACTTAAGTTGGCCCATTTATTGCTGGATCGTCTCTGCTTTGTATCAAGAGCACTGCTATTGGTACTCCCATTTTTTCAACTACCCCCGTTCTTGTTTTATCCCTTTTTTATGGTTTATTTTTATGGAATTTTTTTTTATCGTTGTTTTATTGAGAGTTTATCTGTCTCAAAATATATTTATAAATAGAAGAGAAAAAAAAAACTAAATATTACGTGAATAGATTAAATGAAATCAGAAATTGTTAGAATTATATTTTCACGTACAATTTGTTTAATACTATTCTTATATGTATGGTTAGTCAATTTTCACTCTTTATCGAATTTTGTTAGAAAATTAGTCAAACTAAATACAAAAATTCTTATAAATAAGATGTAAAATAAGTCAATTTTGTACAAATTGAATCAATGGCGGAGGTAGAAGGGGATCCATGGAAGTTGTAGCCTCCAAACTATTTAATAAAATTAGTACTATTATTTCTATGTTTTTATTTTAAAAAGACCTGGTAGTACAGATGTATATCATGTATCCTCTATCATGCATGTTGAATTTCGTTTGTACTTTAAAAATATATATTGATTTAGTATAATAAAATATAAAAATTATATTAAAAGTTAATATATTTAATTTTAAATTATATCAAAATACATCAACTATTCAACTATATTTTTTATTTAAATTTGATTATCGAAAAAATATCTTATAAATTTTATTTAAATTTCATAGAGATCAAAAATTAAAATTATAGTGTGTGTAACTTGTCCTTCCAGTACAATTGGGAGTTCGGGTCCAACGTGGTTGTGACCTTGATCAATGTGGTGGGTATAACTCCATATAAAGAATAGGAAAAGCTAGAAATTCATATACTAGGCAAACTCATCCATGTTGACCTTCAATATACATTCATTGCACTCACCTAATATCGGATCCTTATTCAATTTATTCACTTAGTTTTACAATTTTTTAACGTTTTTAAAATTATTTTACCTTATAGTATTAGTTGACAAGTTTAATTGGAATATAAAGCATTTTACACTTTCATTCACAAGAGAAATCAAATTTACAGAAAAAATTGTAGATGAAATAAAAGGTAGAATCCAATTATAATTTTTTTTTAGAATGTCTTGATTGTATAGCAAATTTGTTCCAAACTTTATAATTATATGTGCCTTTTACTCTAAAAATTAAGAAAAAATCGGGAATAAATGTATGAATCATAATATTATGACTTTAAAACAAATCGTTAAGAGATTTTATTATTTAGACATGTAAATAATGAATATTCTTTGACTTTATGAGAAACTATGTGTGAGCTATTTAATTTAATAACTATGAATTTATTTAATTCAACTCTCAAATAAAAAAAAATATTATTGATCAAATCAACTTCACAATTAAACGGTCAAATTAAAACTTCTTATTTAGTAATTATATACAAATGAGAGTAATTTGACTCAGATGAATAAATTACAGATAAATGAATTCAACTAATAATTTAATATAAATAATAAAATTCATTAATCCAACACACAAAATTTAAATATATATAAAATAATTAGTTACATAAATTATTGATAATTATTTATAGTTTTTAAAACAAGTATACATTAATTAATAATTAGTTAATAAAATATCAAATAACTTTTAATTTTATAAATATTTGTGAAATTGATATCACAATAACTTCATTCAACCGATTAAACATAATCTGACAAACTCATCAGTTGGACCGGTTTGATCCATTAATTCATCTCTCAATAAAAACTTTCACTATGAGGAAATTTAAACTGATGAATTTACATAGCGATGAATAAACGGGTGATAGAAATTTCCTGAAACGTGAACCAATTTTCTCGATCATCAAATATCGTTGAAGCTATGCAACAATCACTAGAAATTTTATTTAAAAATTAAATGCAAAAAACAATTTTCTTAAATATCATTTAACTTATATCAATTAGTAGTAACTTATTTAAAAAATTAAATGCAAAAATCGATGCTAAAATGTGAAAACTTCAACAAAATTTGTTTTAAGCTTTTTTAATTCTAATTATCACATTAGAAATAAAATAATATAGCAAATATGAATAGATAAACATGGAACATAATATATTTATAAGATTCAATTGAATAATTAACCCAAACTTCGGCATAGCCGTTTGAGTGCGAAAATCCATATTCCGATACTGTCAATCACAAAATTTCTTCCATACAGACATCTTTATCAAATCATACTAAAAGTAACAAAAACGGAGCAGCGATAAGTTCTAGAAAGAAAATTAAAAACATTATAACATAAGTTTTTCAGCAACAAGACGGAAGACATGTTTCCAGCAACACAGAGAAGCATCCCTAGTCGTCAGCAAAAGTGGTCTTTTTGCCTGAAGAGATGACAAATTGAAATTATAAGAAAATAAGAAACAAATATGAGGCTCTAATGTATCCTTTTTTAACATGAGAACAATTGATAAAATTTTAGTCAGCAATAAAGGTGTGGACAACTTTAACGTGATTGAAGGTATCAGTGTGCAAGGATGATTTATGTTACAAAATTAAATGTTGAAACGAGTTTTTTGCTGAAAAATTGTACAAAAGTGATAATGATTTACATGCAAATACCACATAAAAACATAACAAGACCTGTCATCCGTGAGACATAATAGAACAGCAAATTTCAGTAAACCAATATTAGGCCATGAAATGCAACATCTTAACAAGGAAATATACCTGTGCCTTCTGCTGCAAGGTTTGGTCTATTTGAAAATCCACGACCTCTACCACCACCACCTCTTCCTCTACCTCCTCTACCACCACTGTCCCTTCCACCAAAACGACCTCTTCCACCACTCCTTCCACCACCAAATCTACCGCCACTGTCACCCCTTCCACCAAATCGACCTCCACCTCTACCTCCTGAACTTTGATTACTTTCTCTAGGTTTGGCTTCATCCACCGACAAAGTATACCCACCAAGTTCAGTTTCATGTAGTTCTAGAGCTTTGCCAAGGCTGTCAGAATCTTTGAAGTCCATGTAAGCAAATCTGTCACCATCATTATTGAAGTCAGATAGTAGTTTGTATGATTGACAATAACAATATATCATACAGTTTTAACACAGCATTATGACAAACATCAGAATATATAACGTAAATGTTTGAAAAGAAACATACCCCTTGATATAACCAGAATCATAATCTTTAGGGATTGAAACCCTTGTAATTTCACCACAAGAACTAAAATGTTCCTCCAAACTAGCTCTAATCTGATAGTACAGAACAAATGTTTTTTAGAACAACTAGCAAAAAATGTCGAGCAAACAAATCATCAAGGCCGCACACAAACTGCATGTGCAAAAATCAGAAAGGGCAAAATAAAATTACCTCATCCTCCCCTTGAGATTTGTCAAAACCCCTGACAAATACTGTTTGAGGCTGGGCTCTGGGACCCCTTGAGTTAGGAGTAGCAGCACCCCTTTCCCTAGCAAGATCAAGTCGGACAGCACGATTCAATAACTCCTGCCCATTCATCTCCAGTGCCTGACAATAGAAAACACATTAAATCAAATATACATCACACAAAACATGCTTCAAGATAAAAAAATGAGTATCACATCTGCAACAAAAGTTGAGAGGGAAAAGCTTACGCTTTGGGCTGCCTCTGCTGTTGCAAACTCAACATGACCAAATCCTTTAAATCTTCCTTCATCATCCACAGCAAGACGAACATCAACAACCTCTCCGCAATCTTGGAAGAAATTTTCTCTGATAATTTTCAAAGTTAGATAAAAAACATAGTACATCTAGTAAAATACCAAAAATGCACAACTAAGAAAAATTATTACATGTCAGCTTGTGCAACGTTAAATGACAGGTTTCCAACGAATAGTGTCTTTGAAGCACCACTCTGTTCATTTGGTGTAGCTGGGGTATTCGGCTGCAGAGTAACAAAAGAAGTCATAAATACCACTAAAAATGATCTTTAATTGAAAGATCAAAAGAAAAGTGCATATGATTTAATTACAGCTTTCTTTGCAGATTTGCTTGCATCAACCATCTCCACATCCTTAATCTGTTTCACAGCATGAACACGTTATTATAAAATAACATATAGATCGCCAATTTAACATTAAAGAAGAACAAACATAAATATACCAACCTTTTTCTGTGGAGTTTTGACTGGTTTCTCCTCACTATCAGAGTCACTGTCATCAGAACCATCACTACTTTCTTTTGAATCTTTCACAGGCTATATTAGCAAATAAATAGTGAGGTGTTGAATGACAGCACAATTAAACAATTAGGGAAAACGTTGATTTTTAGATGTCAATAAATTATACCTTTTTCTTTGGTGGTTCTTCGTCACTTTCAGAGTCATCATCCTTGTCAACATTCATTTTATCCTATTTTTTGAAACAAAAGTAGATTTTTAATGGATTGTAAAACAATATAGCCAGACATGTCAATGTACACACCCTAAAATTTGCAGTATTATCATTTCAATGTACACGCTCAAAAATTTACAACCGTTACATGCAGAAATTAAAATAGTAAAACATGATCATAAATTACCTCATCATCAGAAGAATCACTCTCTGAATCACTAGACTCTTTCTTAACAGTCTTGGGAACAGATGAGGGTTTCTTGGTTCCATTTGAAACTTTTTCAGTTTTCTGATACATTCAAAAGCAAATTGCAACATAAAAACACAACAAAATATTTCATCTACAGTATAAAAACAAATAAAACTTCATGTTTCAAACAACATTATTAGTTTATGACTATTAATTTTCAATATACACAAATAAAAGAGATAGCAAGAAATAGAAGTTTTACGGTGTCTTCATCAGAGCTGCTATCATCATCAGAATCTGAGCTTTCCTCTTTTTTGGCAACAGCAACAGGTTTAGACACAGCAGTTACAGGCTTTTTTGTTTCCTATACATCGTTGAAGTCAAAACATTATATCTCAATATTATTTAGCAAATAAAATAAACATCATTTAAAAATAAAATAAACATAATTTAAAAATAAAATAAAAAAACTTACATTGTCTTCTTCATCACTTGAATCATCATCTGAACTGTCGCTAGTCTCCACTTTCTTAGCTATAGTAGTTGCAGGTTTTTTCTTGTTCTGCTACAACAACAATATATAAATTGAATTAAAACACAAGGTTGTAGTTGAAAGGTGTCAAATTTACAACATGAAATTCCTGAATAGATAAGACCAAGCACATGATTTTAATAATTTTTGTTCGTATTTCTATAATTATTATGAGTGGCAAACCAATATCCAAGCAATTACCTTGTCCTCATCAGAATCAGACTCTGAACTATCGCTGTCAGAGCTTTCAGCTGACTTCTTTGCAGCAGGGACAACCTTGGTCTTTGGAGCCTGAAAAGATTAAAAACATTAAATCAAGCAATGAATAACAAAAACAAAACACCCATTAATAAGTACAAAGTGCTGAGTATTGAGCAACAGTTATAAAAGTAGATACTCACTTCAACTTCGTCAGAATCTTCATCAGATGAACTGGAACTGGGAGCTTTCTTTGCTGCCGCGGTGCCATTTTTAGCAGGTTGATTTTTGGAAGGAACGGCTTTTGGTGCAGGTTTCTGATTGAAAAAAAATATATCATTAAGATGAATATTTGAAAAAGCGAACAAAAAATAATCAATGCTATGATTAAAACTATGGTTTATCTTGCAATGAACTTCAAAATGTCCAATACCTCATCTTCGGAAGTTTCCTCCTCGGAAGATTCCTCTGAAGAGCTGGAAACTGGCTTGGCTTTCTTCAAGTTCCCATTTTTAGCTGGAGTCTTTTTAGAAGGAACAGCCACCTTAGCAGCAGGTTTCTGTGTCAAAATAGTTCAGTTAATTACTACAAAAATAAACAAATGCATAATTGAGATATGCGAAATTAAATATTTCATATAAAACATGGCAGTGAACTACAATACCTCATCTTCAGATTCAGAGGAAGAGTCATCAGAACTACTCTCCTTAACTTTTTGCAACTGAGCTTCCTTCTTTTGCTTGGCAGCAACCTCTTCAACCTTTTGCTTCTTTGAACTCACTTGCTTGACTTCATCCTCAGCCTGTCTCTTGGCTATGTCAAATAAAATAAACAAAGGGCAAGGATCAACAGCCGAGACTTCAAAATTAATTAAACAATAAAATTTACCAGTAAATTCACAATCAACGACTATATAACATGAATCGCATGTATGAAAACAACTATATAACAAATAAAAAGATAACAAGTTCGAAAACTCAATTGAAAAACTCCGAAACAAAATCATACGCAAATCCAAACGGAGTAAAAAGATTAATCTTTAATTAAAACTCATGAATCAAAACAAATAAAATTCATACAAAACAGAGTAAAAATACAATCTTCGTAAGAAACGAATATACGAAGAAAACTGCGAACAAAAAAACAAAAAGATGAACTATCGGTACCTTTCTTGCCAGACTTCACTGGAGAAACAACAACAGGTGCAGCATCAACCTTCAAAAGAACACAAGAAAAACAACGATGAGTAAGAATTACAACAAACGCAAACACGTAAAAGAAGAGAAACCAACGATAGATTGAAAAGCATACCTTGGTGGCAGATTTCTTGCTTGACTTGCCCATCTCAAACGAAAGAGTAAAGAAGAATTGAAGAAAGAAACAGAGGAAGCTATTCAAAACCCTACGGCGAGAGAACTAGGGTTTTGGGAATAGCAGAGTGTGAGTGTTTTTTGAGAGGCGAGGGATGCAGTGGTTTTATATGCGAGTTTCACTCTCGGTAACTAGCTTTGTGGTTAAGGGGTTAGGGTTTTGGATTTGGGCTTTCGGGCACACAAACAATACGTTCCAATGATACTGTGCGTTTTATGATTAGGTTACCGCTTACCAATTGAGTTTGACACAATTGTTGTTGTAAAATAGGTGTTTTAAAAAAATATAAAATAAGATTAATTTGATACAATTTTTTTTAAATATTGATTGCATTATAAAAAAAAGATTTAAATTTTTTATAATTTAGAGATTAAAAAAATATAAAATAAGATTAATTTGATACAATTTTTTTTAAATTTTGATTGCAATATAAAAAAAAGATTTTAATATTTCATAATTTAGAGATTTAAAAAAATATAAAGAAGATTAATTTGATACAATTTTTTTTTAGATATTGATTGCATTATAAAAAAATATAAAATAAGATTAATTTGATATGATTTTTTTTAAATATTTATTTGCATTATAAAAAAATAGATTTTAATATTTTATAATTTAGAGATTTAAAAAACTATAAATAATATTAATTTGATACGATTTTTTTTAAATATTGATTGCATAGTAAAAAAATAAATTTTAATATTTTATATTTTATCATGGGTCACATATAAATTGAACTTAGTCAAACTTAATCTTCAATTCAAAATATTAAATTGAACTAATCTTATAATGAATTAGTTGATTTGCATGCTAAAAAAAGTTTATATTTTTATTTTCTAATATTTTAACTAAATCAAAATAGTTTTTGTTAGTTTGAATATTTCAAAAATTATAAAATTTCAACTACAAATATGAAACATGTGTATTATACTCACATGCAAGCTTATAAAAATTTATAATTAAAAAAAATGGTACAACAATTAAAAAATATATATGATAAAAAAATAAGAGGGTGAAGTGCCAAAATCAACAATCTTAGTTGTGTAATGAACGTGTATGGTTCTCTTAATATTAAGTGTTGATTTTAACTTTGGGATGAAATTGTTGACGTTCAAAAGAGTTTAGGCCATTGTGAAATATTTCAAGTGCACGTTTGTTGATGAGTATACAACATTTGATGAAAATAGTTTTGTCTATGTGAATAAAAAAATGTAGAGGATCAAATAATTTTTTTTATACATACAAAAATTATTTTCATAAAGTCTTAAATGATTATGAACTCATAACCGTGGAGTTCCTAAAGCGACCCTCCTCATTCCAATCAAATTTGTTAAAATGGTTGTTCAATTTGTGAATAGCATTGAGATGTTACTTGTCTTTAGTTCTACTAGCATAATTCCTCTTGCACATCCTAAGGGTGGGGTTGATAGTTTGGTGTGGATGCTAATCAGCAATCATAATTTCTCTTAGGTCATTACTTATGCAACTATAACTACTATTAAACGATATTATTCTCATGTTATCTTCAAAATTGTTTGATATTTGAAGGGGTCTCATATGATCCAATATTTATTGTCAAAAAAATTTCACGAGGCTTTACTTATGAATAGTAGTCAATTAAGACGATATTTATTCAAATTTATACTATTTGTGGAATAATAAAATTGAAACCAACGTGCATGTTTTTTGGACTTGTTCGTATACTCAACAAGTTTGGAACACCATTTTCGCAAGTATTGATAATTCCTTCTCTAACATTGTGAGCAAGAAAGACTATTTATCAATTAACATTATTGATTGGTCTATATTATTAATGGGCAATAAAGACAAGTTATTTTTGTTGCGGTATTAGATAACATCTAGCGATATTAAGTGTTTTAGCATGTAATTCGTTCAAATATAATGGTTATCCAAATATATAAGCACTAAGTAGCTAATATTGATCAAAGCATTACTTGTGTGTTGGAACACCGTGATAATGTGGGTGATACTTCCCGTGAACTGTCATTTAAAAAATAATAATAATAATAATAATAGTAAATAATAAATAATTACACCACCCGTACTCGTTCTTTTTCTATATCACTATCAACTTCATATTTTCCCCTGTTTCTTCTCTCCATACGACAATCCCTCCCCCATTTTTTTTTTTTTTTTTATTTTCTTCTCATTGCTTATTTTTGTTCCACGATATTTAAACTCTCAACCCTTATAATGAATTAAACATCATCAATAACATCATTTCTCATACTCCTACAAATTTTCTTGGTTAGGATTTTAGGTTAGGATATGTGCTATAAAGAAGGAGAAGGATACTCATCTATTGAGAGTTGTTTATTAAGACTTGTTGAGATAAATACGCAACTCTAATGTTAGTACAAACATCTAGAAAAATATAGTTTTGGTCAAAAATCTTATTTTGTAGTTAAAGTATATTTAAATGATTTTTATGGTTTTTTAGAGTTAGCTAAACTTTAGAATAATTTATATAAAGTATTGAGAATATTATTTTTACTGAGATTTGTCAATTGAGGTCATGTCTGCTACTCTGAGAGTTGTTGAAGAACAAACTTGGGCGATTCTCCATAGTTGTAAGTTGACGATGATCATCGTTCTGTATTTTTATAATGTTATAATTATTATTTTACTTGTATTTTATATTAAAGTATTTATTGAAAAATTGGGGAACACAACCTTTGATTTTTTCTCGACTCCATTCTTAATTATTTTCGTAGTCTTTGTTATGTGATATGTTTGTAGTCTAATTTATTTATGGGTTTTAAATATGTGTTGTGAAAATCGTTGTTATAATTGTGAAATCGTTAACAGCGGTAAGTGTACTTAGTTATCTCGTTTTGATTATGAAGAGTTATCTGTTAGACGGAGTTATCCATATGAGAAATATCATCTGTAGGAGTAGATAGCTATCAACGAGATGTAAATTCCCTAATTGATGCGTTGCAGAATTGAGAGGAGATGGTTATTTGTTAGATGGAGTCACCCCTAAGAGAAAAGTCATCATTAGGAGGAAATAGCTATCAATGAGATGAAGCTGCCTCTTGATTCTAAAAAAAATTGTATTTTTACTTGTTTGATTTTCTATGATGATTTTAAGGTTATTCGTTTTGATTTTGTTTTAATATTAATTGAATTTTAATATTTTTATATGAACAACTAAATTATAAATTTAATGATTTTATTACATGTATAACATAATCGCCACAAAGATTGTAAAACATTTATTCGTACTTTTTTTCTGTTTCTCTTTTAATTGATGGTGATCGTTGTCTCATCACTAAGTCTTTGTGACTTACCCCTTCATGTTGTTTATTTTTTTTCTAGATTCACAGGCAGCTGATTAGCAAGTTGTTAGTAGATTCAAGTCTTAATCATATTTGTTTTGGTAGACCTATTCGATTGAAAATATTTTTTTGTAAAGTTTGTTGAGTCGTAATGTATTTTGCAGCTATTGGAGTTTAGATAGTTTTTTTGGAAAATGTATTAAACAATTAGATTATGTTATTTGAATTTTGAATTGACTGAGTTAATACTGCAAACGGGGATTTTATAAATTTGGGAAGGTTTAAGTTACATATGATATAGTTATTGAGAACGATTAGTTGTTTAATTGTTAAGTTAGTTGGTAGGTTTGTCATACTATTAATATAGTTTGTGCACCGGTCACGGCGTTTAGTTTTTTGTCGTGACAAATTTGGTATCAGAGTTCGATCATAAGTCCTAATAGCTGCAAACATAAGGTGATAATAGATTATTGTTAGTAAATTGTGCACCGGACACAACTTACTTGCAAGAGCTATTAGCACTATATGAAAGTCTCATATATTGTATGAATCTATGTTTAAATTTATCATCATTATCTTTCCCCATTTTCTCGTCGTCTTGTTGAATTTTTTATAAATGTTCTTTAATTAGGTGATAATGTCACCCAAAGACTATGAATCATACTATAAAGGAAATTGTTGACAAGTCAATTGCCCATGTCGAAGGCACTTGTCAACGAGATTGTGTTTCAATTCGTACTCGAAATAGGCGTAGAGTTAATGTTGGTGGACATGGCTTGGATGCTGATCTTGAGGTACTTATGAGGAGATGCGGAAATTCAGCTATGGAATAGTTTGTTATTGGTATGCATGAATTACAACAGATTGTCAAACAACTTGTTGGGGTTTGTCGTCGAACGACTGCTGCAACAATGGGTATTGAGGTTACTTTACCAGACGATTTTCGCTAATTGATTGCTTGTAGATGAGGTTTAGGAGAATATGATGGTAGCTTTTTGGTTGGATTTGCAACTTATATTCACTATTGTTCAGTTTTTGAGGTATAACTTTCGGGTCGAGGCTACCAAATTTTACATTTTTGTAGTGATTATACTAATGTTTCAAAGTTGATTAACAAAGTTTGTTGAAATATTCATCCTTGCAAATCGTTGCTATCTGCCATTTAGTTAGACAAAAATTGAAATGTTTAAATTTTATAAGGAAAAAAAAAATTACCCTATTAAGAATTAGTGTTTTCGGGAGGTTAACTTAAATTTCACATATATTGTCCCAACATTATTATTATTTTAATTATAAACATTAAAATAATTATAATAGCAAATGTGACACATTTTGTTGATATCTATCCATCACTTATCAGATCCACAAACAACATATATTTCACTTATACCACAATTATAAAAACTAAACTAATTTGGGGGTCTGATTATTTGTATTCTCGTCACATTTTTGTTGTTGTCTCTTGAATTAATGACATCAAAAGTGAATATGCCTACAAAAATAGCTCGAGTGCTCAAACTCTCTAAAAGAATGTCTTTAATTTTATGCTTTTCGATGTTCTTATATTATTTTCATATAAGAGGTTGTTTATTAATTACTACAGTCCCTTCAGTATAAGAGATTGCTCTTATTTTCATATAAGAGGTAGTATAATTACTACAGTCCCTTTAAAAACAACTCGCTTGCAATTATACGGAGTTTGTTGAAATGTACACCTACAAACCAAAATGACTTGTTGAGATCAATCAAAAAAATGGTGTATTTGACATACATATAAATAATAAAGCTTCTTAAAAATGTCGGTGTAACACCAAACACTAACATATTATTGAGACTTTTGTTGTTGTAAACATCCAAAACAAACAAAATTTATGTTGAGTGGTGGACTAAATTGTTATATTTAAAACATTTTGCGGTTATGTCTGAAATGTCTAGTAGTCTACAATCTCATTGTCTCCAATATAAAACAGTCATCCACGTAAGAGAACCAAACAAACAAACATTCCAATAATGCATGTAATACTAGGTATTCAAAGAAAATAGATAACTACGTTATTTATATCGTATCATAATTTCTTTTCCCATTGTTTTCTCTAAGAGCATATTTACACCACCTACATAATTTATATTGACATTTTAAAACTATAAGAGAAATCACTATCACATAATACTATAGAAAAATCATATTATAAACGTAAATATTTTTATAACTAATAATTAAATAATTGTTGAACAAAAATCATAATTATGAAATTAAATATTAAGTGACTAAAAAATAGTTGTTAAAGATATCTGTTGTGTTTTAATTTATTTATTTATTGATGACACCACATATCTCGTAGAAAAGTTAACGACAAAATCTTATATAAAGGTAAAACGATGTGAGACACTCATCTAATACTAGGTTGTCCTCGTTATATATATTTTTATTAAATAGTATACACACTCATATTTGCTCATTCAATTATTAGTTGTATTGACACTTATGCAATACGTATTTTTATGTGTTAAATTGCTCGGTGTAGGTATAAGTAAAGCACATGAATATATTATAGACTTTCTAACTCACACACTTTGTGTATCATGCTTTTGAGTTATTGAATAAATATTTTTTATTGACCATTATACCCATTTCTTAACCACTTCCATTAAATTATTTGTTTTTAACAATTTCATGATTTGATCCCCATCCAAACTACATTTTTGAGCTATGTATGTGTGGCTTGTTGTCCCACCATTCACCCAACATTTGATTAGATGCATTACTCTTGTAATTTATGTTTCATAGTCTCCACTCTCCTTTTCAACTCTTATATTTCCATACTTCTTAACATATTTATCAATTGTACTACATACATTATTATCACTTCTTATGGTCGACCTATAAATATTATTCACAGTATTTTATATCCACATTATTTTGTTATTCATATTTGTCAATCCATATGTTAGAACTAACTTTATTGGTGTCTTTCAATCCATATTCAAATACAGTGTCTTTCAATTTTCTATCTTTACAAAGTTTTACAAATAATTAGTGATTTTCGTCTTTACAAAATTTCACAAACAATTACATTAATTGTCTCATAAATAATTCATACAAATTATAATATTTAGAGTCCGTGTTTAATGTACATGATAAATATTATCATATCATGTGTTTGATACACACATAATAACCAACATGATAATATTTTTTTGTGTGACGTATTTGATACATATCTATATATGTTTAAATAACAAAATTATCATTGTAAATATTACGTATTATATATATTTTTTAAATTAACTTATTATATTTAAATATTATAAATTAACAAAAAATTAAATAAGTAATTAAATAATTTTATAATAAAACTATCAGTTGACACTCTAAATAAACAATTTAAGTTTTAAAAACTAAATCACGAGTAACCAAATAATTATATTTTATTTGTTAGAATATAAATAAAGATATAATATATAATATCTGTAAATGACAATAATATATTGTAAATAAATTATATTTATTTTGAAATTTCAATTAACTTTCATATTTTTATAAACGTGAATATTAATTTATTAAATTATATTAAA
>JBBPBS010001017.1:13828026-13847616 GCA_037974835.1 Cicer judaicum | reverse complement strand
TTTTTTTTTTTTTTTTTTTTTTTTTTTTTTGGGATTGCTTCTGTGTATGGCTTGTGCATTCAATATGTGCTCATTTTAATTCAAACTGGTTTGTGGAAAATTTGTGCTTTGCAATGTATTTATTTGATAGAATATAACCTGAGCTTCTTGTTTATGTTCATGTGTTTCATGTTTAAGTACTGGATTTGAAAAATGAAAAATCAATTGTGTCTTTTCTATAATGTTTTTACGGTATTGATTGATGCTATGTTTACTTTGTCAAAACATTTTCTGTTTTCATTTCTTAAAACTTATGCTCATTTTACCTTGATGAGAGGCTCTTGAAGATAACAATTGGTACCGAGAGATGATGTAATGCTAATTAATGAAGATACATTTCTGGAAATAATGAGAACAATTTTTTTGACATTTTCATTGTTTCTAGAAATGCAGAAATGCAGGCAATTGTTTACTTCAAAAGCCTCTTAAATCCTTATTAACAAAGTAAAACATTCACAAATTTCAGGAAATGAAAAGTAGGAAATATTTTCACAAAGTAAACGGGCTCCTAAGTTGTTGGTAATGGAACTTCCTGTTCCTCTTTATATATTTTCATGTTTAATTGTTGGATTTGAAGAATGATAAATCAATTAAGTCTTTGATGTGGTGCTTTTAAGGTACAACTATTGATGCAGTTTCCTTATGTAGATTTAGGGTCACTTCTGCCATACTACACACATTGAAAATGGCAACAACGTCGTTTTCTAGCTTGCAAATTGCAATGTCACGATCATGCATTCCTTCATCAAAAAGAATTGCCGATGCGAGCACTGTGGTTCTTGGTGGCAAGTCCAAGGTTGGATCATGGAATAAATTTGCAAGTGCATGTCATGTAGCATCGGTGCAGCCCTTTCAACGGGGCTTTACGTCATCATCCACAAAGTCTATCAAAGTTACAACGAAGGCAATGTCCGAGTCTAGTGAAAAAAGTCCAATTTCAGGATTGCCAATTAATTTGAAAGGTTATTTTTCAGTTATTTATGCTCACTGTAATTATTATGTTTTTACTTAAATGTATGTCTCAACGATGTCTAACTACTGTTTAGACTTTATAGAACTTATCTTTCTTATTCCCCATTAACTACCAATTTATTTTATGCTATGCACAAAATTGGTGTGCAAGTCAGATTTCAGAATACATAATATAAATATATCCTCCCAGTCACTCAAGAATCATTGCTTATACTGTAAAAACTTTTTAAAGTAGGCCTTTACAACTGAGGCACATGTATATAATAGTACACAATTTAAACAGCAAGCTAATATCGATTTATCTCTTTTTGTTGATAAATTCAGCTAAATTAAGCAAGTGTTCTTTCATATTCACTGTCAAATTCTTTTTGGCTGTCTTGTCATAGATATTGCTGTCATTGGCTATTGAGAACTAGCAATTTACGGAAAATAGCGTTATTTATAGGTAAAAGGGCTTTTATTGCCGGTGTGGCTGATGACAATGGATATGGATGGGCAATTGCAAAATCTCTTGCTGCAGCAGGAGCCGAAATTCTTCTCGGCACATGGGTACCTGTAAGTCATTACTTTATAATGGATAAAAAATAGGTACCTATCTGTTTGCCGACTTTTTGAGTCATACCTGGTGTGTATGTATTCCAATCCTTTTGAAATGATGCATTTATTAACTGTGAACCATTGCTGTAGGCACTGAATATCTTTGAGTCCAGCTTACGACGTGGGAAATTTGACGAATCACGCGTGTATGGCATTAAATACTGCTATTGATTTTGTTTGTTAGACAATGTGGCGTATCACCTTGCTAATAAGAAACAATGTTTTCCAGATTACCCGATGGATCATTAATGGAAATTACCAAAGTTTATCCTTTGGATGCTGTTTTTGACACTCTTGAGGATGTACCAGCAGATGTAAACAAGAGATATCTAGTTTCATTTTTTTAATGAAGACATGAAGTACATGCATGTCATAATTTCTATCCTCGTAATGATTGTTTTTCTTTTTTCTGGACAATTATATAGATAAAAGCAAACAAGCGCTATGCTGGATCCAGCAAATGGACAGTTCAGGTATATAGACTTAATTATGCTTGGTCAAATTGCTCTTTGGCTCTTTTTTTTCCATCTTCTTCTTTACCTTTGTGCTTGACCAAGCCTGAACCTATGATACTTTTCCATTCTCAAGTCATAAAGATGGTTCATTACTTTTAAGTAATACATGATTTTCATTTGGGCAATTAAGCATAGAGTATTTTCTTTCTGGCTGTTGAAGAATCCAGTGACTCAAAATGAAGTATTAAGCTTAGTGTTGTATATAAATATGAGCTGGTTCTCGAGCTTTTTTGGCTCCTAACTTACAGAGAAGACTAGCCTTGTTATCACTTATGTTCATCACTTACTTTTCAGGAAGTTGCTGAATCTGTTAAGGAAGACTTTGGCAGCATAGACATCCTTGTGCACTCACTTGCCAATGGACCAGAGGTACGGTAAATAGAGTAATAAGCATTGGAGTTTCTTTATGACTTTAGACTCCACCTTTATTAAGCTGTTAATTTTGTTATAGGTGACCAAACCACTGTTGGAGACATCTCGGAAAGGATATCTTGCTGCCTTATCTGCATCTAGTTACTCCTATGTATCCTTACTCAAGCATTTTCTTCCAATCTTGAACCCAGGCATGTACCTTATCTAATAATGCTTCCGTTCTATTGCTTCCATTTGGTTGGATCCCAAATTGTTTTGAGAAATGACCGAAGTAATCCTTATATGGTTTGGATAACCTTCATTTCTTGAGTTAGATTTTGAGATTGAGTTAATATGGTATCAAAACCTATTATAAATCTGATATTGGGCTAGTACAAGTCTTCAGTCTTGCAACCTAAACACTCATGGTGATATTTAATTTTTCCAAACACACTATTAGTCCAAATTCTAATTAAGTAACTTATTTAGTCTTTCATTTTATCTTACCTTTCTGATTTGTTTGTAGGTGGATCTTCACTCTCTCTCACATACATCGCTTCAGAGAGGATCATTCCTGGGTATGTTGATTATGCTTTACCAAGTCCTTATAATTCAATATATCATAAAGTTTATATTGTCTGTATTCATGAACTAAATGATAATACAGATACGGTGGCGGCATGAGCTCTGCAAAAGCTGCACTAGAAAGTGATACACGAGTAAGATTCAACCTTTTTTCAAACTCACCATGTCACGTTAATTTTTAGTTGTCAGTTTTTCCCGTCATCGAGTATTTAAAATCACGGCATAATTCATGCTTTTTCAGGTGCTTGCTTTTGAAGCTGGTAGAAAGCGCAAAGTTAGAGTCAATACTATATCTGCTGGTAACTAGTGACTTCTCTTTTTATCTATAAGTGTTAATAGTTAATGAATTTGTGTGTTGAAGTTAATTATTTCGTACCAGGTTGATTGTTTACATGGTGGGGAATTTAGTTCCTGTGGTTAACATGTTGTGTCTTTTTCCTCCAGGTCCACTAAGAAGTCGTGCTGCAAAAGCAATTGGATTCATTGACATGATGATTGATTATTCAATAGCCAATGCACCTCTACAGAAGGAGCTATCAGCTGGTAATAATTCCAAAAGGATTGTTCCTTGTAACACATCCAGTTCATCTTCAATCTTTGATTATTTTCACAGCTGAGTCAAATTTTCGTGTGTAACAGAGGAGGTGGGAAATGCAGCTGCTTTCTTAGTGTCACCTTTAGCATCGGCTATCACGGGTACTGTTCTATATGTTGACAATGGTCTGAATGCTATGGGCGTAGGAGTTGACAGTCCCATATTTGAAGACCTGAACATTCCCAAGGACCAGCATTAAGTAGCAAGTCTCACTACTTACTGCCCAGCTAATAGTATGTTTGGAAATATGGTGGTATGGTGCTGAATGCACGTTGACCAACTTCTCCAATATGTAGCTTTTGTACGAACGTGAGTTGTGATCGTGGAAAAATTATTTTTCAAACACACACTAAGATAATGTAGTCTCCACTGAGTATTTGGTGTGCTTTTTTGTAGGCTATTTTTTGCAGTTTTTGTCTTGTAGACTCTAAACCTTTCTATTTATTTGTTATGTGTTTAGAAGTGTAGGTCATATATTTATGAACGTAATAAAAACGTTTGTTCTATGGTTTTATTGGGACATACATGGGCTACAAAAACATGTTCCTATTTTGCAACCAATCTGCATGAAATTACTTTTCATCTCCCATACCTAATGGCTGACCCAACTATCCAACATTCATTGTCATAAAAAATTGATTTCCTTCTAACAACATAAGGCAAAGAACCTAATGAATAGACTTTGATTGACAAGTTGGTATTACAAATTTACAACCATGAAATGACAGAAGTTTAACTGTCAAATTACTCAGTGTGCAAAAAAAATGCTTTTTATGATGTCTACCAAAATGATTAGTAGAAGCTTTGAATCAAGATTTTTGCTCGAGGTCCACCTTGAACATAAACAAAGGTACATTCGGAACCAGGATTCAAGACCTTGAGCCACTGAGGAAGTTCATAGGCATTCTTCTCTCGAGTTGGAGACAGTCCCCATACAGAGCCTGAGAGATTTTCAATCATCATCTTAAGATATGAGATTGACTTTATAGAAGTGTTCTTGATTATCATTTGTGTCGGTAATATGTTGTATCACCAATAGTCCATGAGTTGGAAATTGAGTGAAGGAATTCAATTGGGGCACTTGCAACAGTACCTTATCATTCTAAGCCACTGTTTGCATGAAGAAAATTAAAAATCGAACAAATTGCTATTTTTCGTGATACACAATTGACAATATTGGTATAGACCTTTTCTCTTACTCACTAGATCTTTTTTGATAGGGCACTTGATATTTTTTGATGGGGCAGTGGTGATTCCTGATGGTAGGAACCTGTGTAAAGCAAGTAAGAGAAGAATGATTGAGGTTTCATATAGAAAAAGTTGACAAAAAAAGGATATTAGTGCAAAATGGTGATTCTCATATTCAATTCTCACCTATATTACCATATGAACTTTGCAGTTTAGCAAAGATGTCTACAAGGGGAGCAGCTCCTAAAAGTGTAGGCTCAGTTTCTTCATAATTGGATCTTTCATCAGAGAAGTCATCATTTTTATCTAGTCCCCCCACAAGGCCTCCATAGATGACATTTGGATTTGGCTCCTGACGGTTATACCATGTGTCAAATCCTTGCGTGCATTCAACCTGAGAGCGAAAGACACAGATTGAAGCAATTGAAACACCTCTGTGATGAACATGAATAGGATACTTTGGTCCATATCCAACCAAGTTGCTCGTATCCTCCAGGTTTTTATCAAGGATATAATCAGCCTGTGTCAACCAAAATTCACAGTTTCAGTTATAATAAATCACGCATTAAACTACCCTATATGTTCCTGTTTAGATGTCATTTTAAGGTTATTTACAAACCAAGAAGGCATAAATTTTGTTACTTTTAATGTAATTGTCTTTTTATAATACCTTTAACTATTTATTATCTCATTGTACTTATTTTTTTGGCAATAAATTGTTAAGCGTATTATTGACAAAACAACATTAAATGTTGCGTTTATTTTTTTGTCTGCAATAAATTGTTAAGCTTATTATTGATAAAACAACATTAAATGTTGCGTTTAACTTTGAAAAGATTCCAATAAATACCTTTGGAAAGAGGTCCTGAGGCTGAATTGGATCCTAAGGACAGTTGAGCTGTGATTTTGCAGCTGACAGATAATTAGAGTAAACAGCTGAAATAAATGTAGCTGAGGAAATATGCTGCATGTTGTTCCATTCACGCACGTATAATAAGCCACCTGGTAGTAAAAACACAAGCAAAAAAAGAAATTCATATGATTATACTTTTTCTGACTTTTACTTTGAAAAAGAGTTCAAGTGATTATTGAATTAAATCAATGTTTTACAGCAACTAACCTGGAGTTTCCTGGACATTGTAACCATCATTCTTTTGCAAACAGGCACATGAAAAATAATCTGCTTTGGCCTGATATTGCTTTAGTGTAGAGGTCGGAATCAAACAAATTTCCACATAGGCCAACCTACTACCTTTTGAATTGGTTTCATGTCTGAAGGTTAATTTTCATAAAGGTATTTTGATTGGTGTGAATGTTAATGAATCATGGTTTGTAGAGGCAGAGAAGTTATTGAATTGCTAAGTTGAGAAGGTTCTGTTTAAATACATTGAATTGCCTATTGGTAACAATCCGAGAAAGCTATCCTTTTGGAATTTTGTGATTGAAAAAATTTAAAGAAGGTTATTTGGATGGAGGAACTGCAATTTGTCTATGGGTGACCACCTTGTTCTCATTAAAATTGTCATGTCTGTGTTGTCGGTTTATTTTCTTTCTTTCTTTCTTTCATTAAAATTGTCTATGTCATGTCTAAAATTGAATCCTTATTTAAATATTTTTTTATGGTGGTAGTGAGAAGGGCTGGAAGGTTCGGGTCAAGTGAGACATAATTTGTTGTGAGTGTGCCCCAGATGGGATTGGTGTGTGTAATACGCATGTGTTAAATATGGTGCTTTTGGGTAAGTAGTGTTGGAGGTTTAAAATGGGTAATAGTGGCATATATGTTTAGATTGAGGGTGAGAATTTGGGGGGGATGGTTATGGGTGGTGTCATAGTCTCTAGTGGCAAATGAAGTTGGTAAAAGAGTGTGCTTTGTTATTTGATAATGCTTATTTGCAGGATTAGTAGACGATTCATGTACTGAAAAAGTACTACGTGTGAGGTGTATTCTATAAAAGACGTTTATCAAAGATTGATGCAAAACTCTGTTGTAATTCACTCTCCCTTTGGTGATATTGTTTGGAATAAAATGATACTGCAAAAAATGTTTCTCTTAGCGTTGAAGTTGCTGCACAATCGACTATCTACGAAAGACAATTTGTTGGAAAAGAGGCATTTTGGATGGCTCTTCTAGGTTGTGTGTGGGTGGTTGTGGACTTAAAGAAATTGCACAGCATCTATTTTTCATTCTTTTTTTTTTTTTGATTTGATTTGACGAACCATTCTTACCTGGCTGAACATTGATGGTCCTTTGTCTAACGTTGTTTTACATCATGCTCAACAATTTGATGGGTTAGGCGTGCTTGATATAAATGATCAACATTTTTTCATTCTTCTTTGTCTAGCGTGCATCTGAACTATATGGAAAATGAAGAATCATATTATATTCAGACAAGAAAAGTGCAACACTATTGAGACAACAAAACTTGTTTAACTACTTTATTGGTGTTAGTTTCGTTATAAATAAAATACTTTTGAATATGACTTTAATCAGAGATGGTCTAACCTAATTCATTGCTTGTGTAATTTTTTGTGTTTGTTATTTTGGATTTTTTAGTTTGTAGATGGAATTTTATTCTCATTTTGTCTAATTTGTTGTACCATTATTTTTATTAGCTCTTTTACCTTTGTATATTTTTGTTCTTCGCATTTCTTATGCTTAAAATTTTATTATTTTATTTGATCGTTTTAAAAAAACTTTTAATAAGTCGTTGAAAAAATAATCTAACTCGTTGATTAAGGGCTTGTTTGAGTCATATTCAAAAAACTCTATTTTAGTATTTTAAAATTTTAAAATTAAAAAATTTATTTAGATTAACTTGCTTTTAAAAATTATTTTTAATATTATACTTTTTAAAACTAAAAAAACAAAACAAATAAATTATGTTTTATTTTTCATTTTTCAATTTTTTTAATTCTAATAAAAAACTATTTTAAAAATTGGAGTTGTCGAATAATACTTTTTAAAATTTTATTTTTAAAAACAAATTTATAAAATTTATTTATAAATTAATTTTCAAAAATTAAAAAATAAAACATAATCAAACAAGTCCTAAGTTTTCACTTTTTCAAAATGGTGCTTTGAGAAAAAAATAAATATTGTGCTTGAAAACATATATTTCTAAGAGAAAATAAAAGGAATATGTAAAAGCATAATTTATTTTAGCAAAGAATGCACAGTTTTCTAAATTATTTCCCTCAATTCGAAAGTATTTCACCTTAAAAGAATGGAAAACAAAACTATAATTGGTATCTATATACATATAACATTTATAAATTGTTTTATTTTATTAATAAAAATAATATTAAAGTTTATTAAATTTATGTTTTTTCTTTGATTGTTACATAATTTATTTTCTATTTTTATTCTCTTTATTTTTCTGTTATGCTTTATAATTTTTCATTGATTATGATAAAATATTTTTTTATATTTTTTTTTATCATATTTATTTTTTCTTAAAAACATTTATTTTATTTTATAAATAAATATATTTCTTTTTCAACACAATTTTATTTTATTTTATCTCATAACAAATATTAAATGATTATTTTATTTTTTATTTATTCTCTATTATTTGTACTTCCTTTTTTATTCTTTCATCTTTCTTCATAAATCAAACAAAATATAAAAAGAATAGAGTAATTTTTTGTCTAAAATATTCTAAATTGTCTCAACTAAACAAAAATTAAAGTTGCTTTTCATTTTTTTTAAAGTATTAAAATTGGGTCTACAAGGTAGGGTCATTGTTTTTGGTGGTGAAATAATTCAGATGTCGAACGGTGGAAAGGTGTCGTTCAAAGTCACTCTCACTTCCGATCCAAAGCTACCCTTCAAAGTGTACGTCATTTCTCTCCTTTTTCATTACACCGTTCTCAATTTTTCTAATTTTCCCTTTTCACGATTCAGGTTCAGCGTCCCCGAAGCTGCACCTTTCACCGCCGTTCTCAAATTTGCAGCCGAAGAATTCAAGGTTCCTCCACAAACCAGCGCTATTATCACCAATGGTAATTGCTTTTATCATCCCCAATTGCAAATTTATCGGTATTTTTAATTATAAAGTTATTATTATTATTACTGTGATTTTTGATAGATTAAGCTTTTTGAACTTGATTATTGAATGGACTATTTGATTTTTCTGATTATTACTGAGATTGATTTATCTGATGTAGGGGTTATTTGTCTTGTGAATTGCGGAAACTAGCTATTGTTCAAATTCCATTGTGCTAATGCTACTATAGTGCCGTTATAGCTAACGAATTGATAATAGTTTGTACCACATAGTATATCCCTAAATAGGGCCGAAAATTAAATGTCTAACCAGAATGTTAGCACAGGTCACACAATTAGGGATGATCTCAAAAAAAGAAATCATGATGTCGTGATGTTAGGGTGTTGTGATATTTGTTTGAAATGATTGATTTACTAATTCACTGCTACAAACTTATTAGGGTTTAACTTGAGTTTTAGATTTTAAGAATTCATTAATTGAGAAAGACAAGGAAAACTGAAAAAAAAAAAGTTTTTGAAAGAATCATGAAATTCGAAATGTTATCTAAATTTTTGGTTCTATGCACGAGTATAATTGTTTTTATGAGTAGAATTGTGGTTGTTATATTGTTGAAATGTTTATTTGAGTTTAATGTGGAAAAGTGACATGCTAATCAAATGATATGCATCATGTAGATTGGTAGTTAATATTAAATGCACATGTATAACCAATCATGGATGATTACAATCTTAATATTTGATTTATTCACTTTAGTAACTACCCACTTTAGAAGAGCCAAATCCAGGAATCTGTTCAAATTCTGCTATGCTATAGCAATATACGGCCTATATAACTGTTATTTGACAACAATGAAGTACATTTAAATTTGTTGGAAGCTTTTCAAATTAGGGATATGGTTTTTTCTAGTATGGTAAAAACTGTACTTATTCCACATTTTGGGGGTGGGAATGATTTAATATTTAGGTGTTTGTAAGCGCACTGGGTGCAATCTAAGGTGTATGAAATGAAACCATTTGTGCAAATGCTCTATTCCTCTGTGGAAAAATAAAGTTGATTTTTATTTTGGAGAAGTTGTTTCTTTAATCCCTTGAACCCTAATAAGATGAAAATGAAGTAAAAGAAGGTAAACTTTGTTGTGAAGATGAAAAGAACATCGTGATTCATAGGATCGTCAAAACTTTTAGTTAGATCTCCGATTGTACTGATTTTTTTTAAATATTGATCTGTTATACATCTTAATGTTTTAATGTTCCATTCATTGGGGTGTCTTGTTTGTCGAAAAAGTAGTGTATAAATCTAAATATATCTTTTTTTTCCCTAGACGTTACTGTCATCTCTAGATTGGCATGTCAATTTCTGTATACATGTCATTTTGTTCCTGCATTTGTACACTTTTAAAACTTGATAATGACTAAACTAGGTATGCTGTTTATTTTGTTTGATTTATGACTTAACTTGCTTCTCCGTGGGGAGAAACAGAGATACTGAGGTTATTTCTTGTTGTCATTCATAATTCAATATAAACAATTGTAGATTACAGATTAAACCTAAACAAGAAATTCCATTCTTTCAATGAGTTAATATAAGCAACTTCTATTGAAATCTTTAGGGTACAATTACATTCCTTTTCCCTACCAGATGATCAATCATGCATCTTTTTCACTGTTTTGAATAATTTTGCTCCCCTCCTTAAGAGATGAATATGTGTTGATCTTTAGTAATGTAAATGAACCTTTTAAACAGCAATGAATAACTATGAATGTCTTTCTTAGCGGCATTTTTCCTCTCTCTTAGTGATTCTCAATGCTCCCCATAAATTACCATAACTAAAAAAGAGGGTTCAATGACGTTAATTAATGGGGAGGTCTTGGTGGGCTTGAGTAATGAGAGGCCCAAAACATGGAGAGTGTATGAGAGGAGAAAGAAGAAAGAAAGTCAGGAAAAAATGCGAGTGTGTGACTGTTATAATATTCCCAAATAAAGAGGGTGAGTGGGGGGAATGGTAGAATTAACTAATCATTAAATCAGTACCGTTATGGTAAGGCAGTGAGAGAATAACCATTTTCTCCGCTGAGGAGCTTTTGCTCTGAAATTGTATTTCATTTTCCATATGCCATCATCATCAATAATAATCCTTCATCCATATCAGTGTTCTATCTCTACTTCAATATTTCTGCTCTATCATTAACGAATCTATTGGACTAACAGTATTTTTGGAGTTAATCCTAGTGCATTGCGTAAATTCAAGGGATTTTTGTGGGTGTTTTAATAATTGATGGTACTCTGTCTCACAATGAGTGTCATTTAAGATTTTTGCACACATTAATATATGCAGTAATTAGAAGAAAAAGAGAAGTCATTTTACTAAATTACCCATCTTAACTATTGGTGAGTTTTTCACTATTATCAATGCAAAGTATAATAATATTGTGAAAGTTGTGTATATAATAATCATTGAAGGGTAGTGTAGGAAAATAATAATTAAAGTTACATTGAAAATTGTGAATGACATTCATTTCGAGACAATCTTTTTGGTAAAGTGACACTTATTGTGAGATGAAGGGAGTTTATCTATATGTTGAACACAGAATGCAAGAGAGGGAGATAATTTACTCTATTCTTTCATATTTATGTTGTAGTGTTATTAAATGCATCTTTGCTATAACTCTTACTTGTTACTATGCTTGCAGATGGTGTTGGGATAAATCCTCAGCAGAGTGCAGGTATATCCTTGGATGGTTTTCTGTTTGTGTCTGCTTTTTTATTTTCGTTGTGCTCACTAACATGTTTGCATACCTTTTCTATTTTGGTACATTGCATACCTTTATCGAAGTTTGTTAAAAAATTCATCATATTTTCTGGATCAAAGAAGTTCTGTTACCAGTTTTCTTCTAAAAATCTTATTTTAGATCATTATTCCACCAACCAAAAACAAGCAAAATGTTGCGTTCCCAGTTTTTTTTTCTTTGTGATTTGATTAAATATCCGGGATTGGAATAATCGGATATTCTGTTCCAACATTTTGAATTGGTTTTGGTACTATCCTTCAAATGGTTGGTTATGTTCTGTAATGCTGTTTATGGATTCCTTTAAAAGGAATATATATTTTTTATTTTTTATTTTTTATCTAACATGCTGTACTGCGACACTTCTGCAGGAAATGTGTTCCTTAAGCATGGTTCAGAACTTCGTCTGATTCCGCGTGATAGAGTTGGTGCATCTGAGATGTTACTGGAAGTCTGAGTTGATCACTTTATCTATCTATATAGACTGTTGTAGTTGAATAAACACCAGTTCTCTATTGATATCCCTGTAATTGATATTAATGGTATCTTTTCACCGACAGTTTAGTTAATAATGAATAGCCTCCACCTCCTCCCATAGCGAGTATGTTTGTAATGGAGGATTGTGCAAGATTATTCAGCAAGTGACTTACTAATGGAAATAGGGGAAAATATATCATTTAGCTATTCTCAAAGATTCTCATCTGATCTGCAATATTGTGTTTTTCTAACTCGCTGTTAAAGTTTTAAACTTAGTGGTACTATATCCCACCCACGAACCCTACCATTTTCCTTCCCAGATGAGAGCATAGCCAAGGCCTGTTGTGACTCAGAATACTAAAGCATTACTCCTTATTTATTTATTTATTTATTTCTTTTTATAGTAGGAATGAACTAGATGGTAGTTAGGGGTGGGAATAGGCAAGGCCAGACTTTGAAAGGTCTGAGCCTGGCCTACGATTTATTTTTTCGGCCTAAGCCTGGCCTACGGCCTATCATAGGCTTTTTTTTTCCGGCCTGACCTGGCCTTTTTAAAAGTCTGGCCTGGCCTGGAAGCCTTTTTAAAAGTCTTTTTAAACGCATTAATTATTACATCTTAAACAAATAAGGAACAATTACTGAGTGATTGACTAATTGAATAGTTACCGAATATGAAACGACTACCAAATATAGAACCGCTACCGAATATGGAATGACTACTAAATATGAAATGATTACAAAGTGATTGTCTAATTGATAGAATTTAAAATAGAAAATAATATTATTAATATAATAATATAAAATAATATTAATAAATAATAAATATATATAGGCCGGCCTGTCAGGCCTAATAGGCTTTTTTATAAGCCTGAACCTGACCTATTTAAATAAATAGGCTTTAAAAACCGTCTGAGCCTAGCCTTTTTATTAAATAGGTTAGGTCAGACTATAAATAGGCTAGGTCATAGGCCCCTACGAACAACCTAACATATTCCCATCCCTAATGGTAGTTTAGGAAAAGTGCGGAGACATGGCCGTATCATGACAATAATATCATAATGCATATATATATATATATATATATATATTTTTTGTGAAATTAATAAAATCAAAAGATAGACATAGGAATAATATAGAGAAGAAAAGAGAGTATTAATTTGTTGTTGTATGTTATTTCTATAAAAATATAAGTCTTAATTATAAGGCATAAGTAAGTAAGTGGAGAGGTGCTGTTAGGCAAGGTGAGAACATTAGAAAACAACTATTAGATTAAATTCTTTGATCCGCACGTGCCATTGTATTTACTCTTCTATGTGCCTACTTTCCTTTTTTCGTTTCACGTCTCTCAATCCATGTTTAGAAAATTTCAAAAATGAATTTTTTTCGTGGAAGAATGAACCAATAGAGGAATGAGCGGTATTATTCGTATTCAATTGCGGCTTTTTTTAATTTTATAAATAAATAAAAATCAAGTACCAAAATACCACTAATTTTTTATTTAAATTAAAATATTACTGTTTTTTTTTACGAAGATTAGAAGATGATATTCATGACACTAATTTCTCAGCAAAAAATTATTATTTTTCAAATAAAGAAGAAAAATTGATTTTCTCCGTACTGATTTTCCAACGTCCCATTTTTATTTTGTTTAATTATAAAATTTGTTTTATTATTCAAATAATTTTTTTATTAGTAGTGCGGAGGTTTGATTAACTAGCAATTGACATGATCATATATAAGAAGGATAATATGCTTTACATAGCGTTTTTGTTTAATTATTTTGGAAGAATGTCCAAAAATATCGGCGAAGGGCTAAAGAATCAGTATAAAACAGTTGCAGTCACCATTAATTATCTGAAGGTAAGAAGTTCCAGATGTTGTTTTGTTTGAAAATTCAAATTCAAATTCAAATTCTCGTTATTGTTAAGTGTTGTAAAATATTTGAATAATTTTAAAAGTGGAAGATGAAGATTCCAACTACCAAGGCCGAAGATCATGATGTTCGAGTCACTCCAGATGAGGTATACATGATGCCTAGTTTTGTCATATCATACTTGTTTTTGCGCTACAACAGTCTGTAGTAGAGCTTCATATACAGTTGTAATGAATAAAGAAAGAAATTCAAAGTTTGAGGTGCAATCGACCAAGGTAATGCATAAATCAATTATTTTTAATGTACATCATGTGATGCAAATAATTCTATCATAACTATATTTCTTCTTGCAGGATACACGACCGAATATCACGAAATGTTGCTTCTGCACTATCATCCCTGGAGTTTTAAAGCCCCATTTTAGCTCTGTATTTTTAAGGATCCCATACTAAACTATATATTAATTTTTTTAAATTAACAGGGAAAAGTTTTGAAGATAGATATTTATTTATCTAATCTAAAGCATATAACCTAAAAAGGAAGTTCAGCCAAAAACATGTTCCTATTTTGCAACCAATCTGCATGAAATTACTTTTCATCTCCCATACCTGATGGTTGACCCAACTATCTAACATTCATTGTCATAAAAAATTGATTTCCTTCTAACAACATTAGGCAAAGAACCTAAGGAATAGACTTTGATTGACAAGTTGGTATTACAAATTTACAACCGTGAAATGACAGAAGTTTAACTGTCAAATTACTCGTGAGCAAAAAAAGGCTTTTTATGATGTCTACCAAAATTATTAGTGGAAACTTTGAATCAAGATTTTTGCTTGAGGTCCACCTTGAATATAAACAAAGATACATTCAGAACCAGGATTCAAGACCTTGAGCCACTGAGGAAGTTCATAGATGTTCTTCTCTCCAGTTGGAGACAATCCCCATACAGAGCCTGAGAGATTTTCAATCTCCAACTTAAGATCTGAGATTGGCTTTGTAGAAGTGTTCTTGATTATAACTTTGTGTCGGTAATATGTAGTATCACCAACAGTCCATGAGCTGGAAATTGAGTGAAGGAATTCAACTGGGGCACCTGCAACAGTACCTTATCATTCTAAGCCATTGTTTGCATCAAGAAAATTGAAAATCAATGAGATTGAAGGCCTGTATTATATTTTTTTATTGGATCTCACCTTCTGGTGTTTTAGTTTTAGGTGTTGGCTCTTTCCAAAGGCCTGTTGTACTTGTACCTGTCAAGCAATGAATGTCAAATTAGTAGAGCAAAGGTTGTATAACTAGAAATTTGAACAATAGTATTTGAACAAATTGCGATTTTTCACGATACACAATTGACAATATTGGTATAGACCCTTTCTCTTACTCACTTGGTGTTTTTTGATGGGGCAGTGGTGATTCCTGATGGTAGGAACCTGTGTAAAGCAAGTAAGAGAAGTGTGATTGAGGTTTCATATAGAAAAAAGCTGACAAAAAGAGGATATTAGTGCAGAATGGTAATATTCATATTCAATCCTCACCTATATTACCATATGAACTTTGCAGTTTAGCAAAGATGCCTACAAGGGGAGCAGATCCTGAAAGTGTAGGCTCAGTTTCTTCATAATTGGATCTGTCATCAGAGAAGCCATCATTTTTATCTGGACCCCCTACAAGGCCTCCATAGATGACATTTGGATTTGGCTCCGGACGGTTATACCATGCGTCAAATCCTTGTGTGCAACCAACCTGAGAGCGGACAACAGAGATTGAAGCAATTGAAGCACCTCTGTGATGAACATGAATAGGATACTTAGGTCCATATCCAATCAAGTAGCTCGTATCCTTCGGGTTGTTACCAAGGATATAATCAGCCTGTGTCAACCAAATTTCACAGTTTCAGTTATACTAAATAATGCAGTAAACTACTCTCTCTCTATTCCTTTTTAGATGTCATTTTAAGGTTATTTACAAACCAAGAAGACAAATAGTTTTTGTAACTTTTAATGAAATTTTGTCTTTTTATAATACCTTCTCTCTCTGCAATAGATTGTTAAGCGTATTATTGAAAAAACCAACGGTTAATGTTGCATTGAACTTTGAAAAGATTCCAATAGATACCTGGGACTTGGCAAAATTGAGGAGGTCCTGAGGCTGAATTTGACCCTCAGGACAGTTGAGCTGTGATTTTGCAGCTGACAGATAATTAGAGTAAACAGCTGAAAGAAATGTAGCTGAGGAAACATACTGCATGTTGTTCCATTCACGCACGTATAATAAGCCACCTGGTAGTAAAAGCACAAGCAAAAAAAATGATTATACTTTTCTCTGACTTTTACTTTGAAAAGGAGTTCAAGTGATTATTGAATTAAATCAATGTTTTACAGCAACTAACCTGGAGTTTTCTGGACATTGTAACCATCATTCTTTTGCAAACAGGCACATGAAAAATAATCTGCTTTGGCCTGATATTGCTTTAGTGTAGAGGTGTATTGACCAGCTTTCCCTTCTAGTAATACCTGCAATTTGGATTTGATCATTTATTTTTTATTGCATGATTCTTTGAACCATAATTTGTAATATACAGTAAATAGTTTAAGCCCCTGCATTGCTTAAATTAATTTAACTTTGGTGTGGGGAGACATAAAATTTTTCTGCAGAGTGAGCTTCTAAAAGGTAGTAATCACACATATACAAAATCATGGATTCATAATCACAACAACAAAAGTCTTTGTTCACTAAACAGCACCATTATTCAAATCAAATGAAATTATTGTATGTTGGAAGAAGTTAATCCCTTAAATGGATCTCTGGTCTCGGCAGTTGTATGCAAAGATACTTTATTTTATCCAAAAATCGACATTATTGTATTTTGTTAGGAACCAAGTCACAATTGATTACCTTTGATAGGAGGGTCTGCACACCAGCATATTTGTTGTCCCAAGAGAACTCTTTCACTGCCCAGCCAGTTCCCCCCATATACACCGCATTGTCCACTGTATACTTTAGGTAGTATTCATCACCGGTTGCTCGATGCAACCATGCAGCAGCCCATAACAATTCATCCTTTATCAAAGAAGTAGATTTAGATGTGTATGGATACTAATAAGAGCAAATAAAAGAAATGAAAGATAAATGTGTACTCACTGAATAACCAGAAGAATCGTAGAATTGCCGAGCACTAGTTATGGATTCATCATATAGACCTCTGTACCTATCACCGAATGTGAAGAGCTGCAACAGATAGAAGATTGTCAATAACTCAAAACATTGAGTGTAAATCAGAGAATTGTACATCATGTCTTGTTTTGATAAAAGTATCAAACAAAACGGTTATCCTTTAGTTTCTTTAAATGTCATATTTTTAGTTTTTTGTAGTCTTAACCATCCGGTTCCCAGGAGAAAGTGCCTCTGGTAATCTAGAGTTTTTTTGCTCTGGTCATGTTTTTTTTCAAGTGTTGTAAGTGATTTTAATTTAATGATTAATGAGTGTGTGTTGTTAGTACTCTACTCACTTGTTTCGCGTGTACTAGCAGGAGGTTAGAGTAAGAAGAGTTGTATGGCCTGAAAGCTATGGATGCAGCAGCCAATGCAGCTGCAGTTTCACCTGCAAGATCAGAGCCAGGATGTTGTTCATCAATTTTGTAAGCAGTTCTTGAAGTAGTCATGTCTTCAGCACGTTCCCAGCAGTAGTGATCAGAGGCTCCATCTCCCACCTGAAATTTTGCAGATAAATTCAATAATTTTTACTACACCATAAGCACATTAGGCTGAGGATGTGCTTTGATGAAGTAATGGATACTCTTTTAGTTGTTGCACTAGTTTTACCTGTCCCCAAAGAACATTAGGCTGAGTATGTGCTTTGATGAAGTAATCAGTTCCCCATTTAACAGCCCAAAGTGTGTGTCCCATTTGGTTTAAGTCTGCAATTTCCTTACTAAACTCAATAGCTCCCCATGCAAGCATTGTGACACTGTAAGCCATTGGCAGCCCAAACTTTACATTATCACCTGCATCATAGTACCCTCCCACCAAGTCTACCTGTAACAATCACAAAATCCAAGTTCAAAACAACCCTCATTGGAATAAATAATTTAACTACACACATAAACGTTTATGTATAAGCTATTTATATAACAAAAGTTGTTGTTTCTATAAGTTCTATTTTATGTCAATAGATAAATGCAAATAAGTCAATCCAAATAGTTTCTTATACTCATTGAATCTCAAAAGGGTACTCACTCCTTGCTGAATTCCATCCTTGAGACCAGAATCACCGCGCCATTTGACTCGCTGTTGCTGGAATGGTAATTTACCAGACCTTTGTGCTTCAAAGAACATCAAGCTTTTGTCAAGGGCATCACCATAGTTGTAGGGTATGCTTCCACCTAAGCGAACTAGTAATGCCATGAGAAGCATGCAGAAAGAGATGTTCATATTCTTCATGATGGTTAATTAATTTTGAAGCTAGCTTATATGCCTCAGTGAATTAAATTCAGATAATGTGACTTTATAAACTATGATTTCACTTATGTATCATACATTGCAATATATATAAGCTCTTATGTAACAACCAGAGGAAAGGAAGAGTTTTCAAGTATGTATGTGGTAGCCATCACGTTTTGGTTGACATTTGACATAAATAAAGACATTAGGAAGTTAGAAGAGGTTCCCACGTTTTGACGTGCTAATGTGTATACTGCATAGAATTAATTTAGTATAGTATAGTATAAGACTTTATAATAATGTTTCTCTATTATTATCATAGTATAAAATAAGATATTAACTTTCATTTTTTTTTTGTTTTGCAATATCAGGGAACAAATTTAAAACTCTATTTTGATTGAATATGAATCATGCTGTGGAAAAAATACAATTTTTTTGTATGAGAAAAAAAATACATTTGATGATAACATGAGAATTTAAATTATATATATAAGAATGAAATAAATAGCTTTTTTTTTTTTTTGGGATCGAAAATTAAATAAATAACTAGATTGGTGCTTCTGGCTTTGCCGGCAATAATAGGTAGTGCAATATTTTAAATGGGTCTAACTACTTGGTATTTCTTTTTTGTTCATAAACACAACTACTTGGCTTTTAACACTTCTTGGGAGTTAATTCTCATAAATTTACTAGGTGAACATAGGTGTCTTTTAATTATTGCTCCCTATAAAACAGTAAAATTAGATTAGTTGTTCAGATGTCATTTTTTAAAAAGAAACTTAGAATGAGATTGACTATTTATAAAAAATAAAATAAAATAAAATTGTTAGGGTACACTTAACAATTTTCTTGTAGAAAATTTTATTTTGTACCCGCATACATATATTCTTACTATATATTTTATAAAAATTATTTATTTGACTATTTTCCTTTTTTCTTTATTTACTAAATTCAATTTGAATATCATAATTTTTTTTTAAAAAATCGAAACACATGTGATTTTTTATTTATTTAATTTTTGGATAAATAAATATTATTTAGAAAATTTGAATTTTATGTACCGCAAAATTTAAAAAATAATTTCCATTACACGAGTGAGTTTTAGAAAATTTAAACTTTACGTACTGAAATTTATTTTTCAAATTTTTCAAAATACATGTAT
>JBBPBS010001017.1:13772057-13827734 GCA_037974835.1 Cicer judaicum | reverse complement strand
TATATTTTGCAACTTTTATTTCATTATCTTGTTTTCTTTTACATAATTAAGTAATAATATTTTAATTATTCTAATCAACTTTTAGATAAATGTATTTAAATTTTTCAATGAATATAAAATACTTCAATAATCCTTCTTAGATTCTTAGAGGTAGTTTTTATTTTCTTATAATTCTTTAAACACTCTTTTTTAATTTGACTTTTCAATTTTTATTTAGGAATTTTCACACAAAAAAATATTGAAATGAAAAACTCTTTATTCAGACCACGATCAAAATAAGTCATTTCATTTGTGAGAGATTAAAATAAATTATTTAACTTTTTTCTTTTAAAGTTGGTGTTTAATATTGAGTTCTTGGTTATTGAATTTTAATTTTTTTTATTCATGCTTATTCCAGAAAACATTTCTTGATTCATGCACTACAAACGGTTGTTGTTTTCAAGTATTCTCATTTATGGTAATAATAATTAGTGATATTGTCAAAATTTATGATACATTTAGTTGTTTTTTATATAAAAAAGAATGCACACTTTTTTTTAGGGAGAATAGACATTACACATTTTTATTTTAACATTTCATTTTATAGTATTCTATATTCTTATAAGTAATTATCTCATATTGCTTTGATGACAATATTTAATATGCATTATCTTTTTTTGATTTTGTCACTTTCACTATGAATATATATACTATCATCTAACTTCTATTTTTTTTATAAGCGATTTGCAAGTCTTAGGGCCATTTTTTTTTATATTGAGGTAAGTTTCCTTGTTTAATTATGTATGCTAAAAATAGATAATATTATTGTCACACATAATATATAATTTCAAAATCAAATTGTTCGTTGAACAATTGTTTTGAGGGACTAAATTCAAAAAACATAACATATCTCTATCGTTATACATGTATCCTATATTGATGTTGTTGCGAAATATAAACTTAAATATTTTTATACGATAACTTTAAATTACATTAAACATTGCATTTTTTTTGTTATTTAGGACTTTTGCTGTATTCAGAAACAATAGAATCTGTAGATCCTCCACTGAACAAAGCTTGAATGTGAAACTTATAATGTTGGTAATTAAGAGGTAGAGAAGGATAATATATGAAAAAAAATGTAGAGACGATAGATATATTGGTAAAGAGAAGTGGGTATGAATTTATAGTTAGTATTTTGTGTGAGAATGTGTCGTGGTCACTTATGTAGGCTGGAACGCGCGTGGCATGCAAAAGCAAAAGCGGGCGGCACCATTTTTCCCTATTCACAATTCTGACTAATTCTCCTTTGTTTCACAAATAAAATACTAGTATTAACTAACCATATATACCATACTTTTAATATTTCTTATTCGATTGTGTCTATTTTCACATTTATTTATTTATATAACTTCAAATATTAGTACTAAATTAATATTTCAACATAATTGCTTTTCGTAAATATAAATTCGCTTATTTTTGTGAATGTTTACTACTTTTTTTTTTTCTTTTCCTTTTGGTATAGTTGATTTTATTCATTTGAATTTTTCTCATAAGAGTGTTTTAATGAGATTTAAGTTTGTATTCATTAGGGATGTATGTTTTTCCTTTGGGTATAGTTGATTTTGATTTATTAGTAATTAATATTTATACAATTATAATTATTAATAATTTTTTTTTAAGATAGCTTAAATTTCATAGACGTATTTACCTATTGCGAAATGCATAATATAAGATCAAAGTAAAAATATTTAACATTTTACATAATTTATTAAATTTTTTTATAAAAAATAGTCTCTGCCAGTAAAAGTTAACTAAGAGACCATTTTAAATAATATTTTTTTAATTTCATGGATGTTTCGATGAATTTACAAAAATAAAAAATATCAATTGTATTCTTTAAATTTTCCTTCAAAAGAAACTTGTTCCATAGAAAATACTTATTGAAAAAAATAAAAAATTAATTAATGAAAGTGTGTTAAAATTAGTAAGAAAACTATTATTAAATGTGTTAAAATTAGTTAACTTTTATTTATATTAAATATCACAAAAATATCACTGTTTTATCAAAATACTCTCTATTTTTATTATTTATTATTTTTTTTACATAAAAGAGAGAAGGTATAGTTTGTTAGTTACAATTTTGAAAGACTAACTTATCTATTGAATCGAATAATAAAACTTTCAAGATTGCAAAGGTATAGTTTGTTTTAATATTATTTTTCAACTAAAAATGGGGTTGACCATTGCACAATCAGGCCACCCCTCCCTTCACCTCCGAAGATTATGTCACTTTCTACGTCAATTGTATTAAGATAACTAATGTAAAATGTTAAGGTCAAATTAATTAATCTTATAAAATTTCAATTTTTATTTTTAGTATCTATAAGAAAATTCACAACTTTTTAGTTATTAATATTTTTAATTTGCTTTAAGTTTTTATTTTTTATTTTATAAAATTTTAATATATTTTTAGTTCCTCGAAAAAGTCTCTATAAAATTCAATTAAAAACTAAAAAGTGAATAAATATTTTTTAGAGATTAAATTTAAATTTTGTAGACAAAAAAATATTTAAAACATATTTAAGGGCGTGCACTTAAACACATACAATAGCTTGTATTGAGAAATATATGCTTAAAAACATTAACGATGAGTTGATTATAAAACATGTTTATAATCTATTTGATACATACATATTGAATTTTTAGGGTAAAATATATAGAACTACTCTGGAAAATTGATAAAGTTCAATTTATTTTTGTCTCTAATTTGGAAAGTGATGGATTTTCATTTTTCAACTTCTAAAATAGACAAGATTATACCGGTTATGCTATCCCTTAGGTTTGTTTCACTTTCGAATTTGATCCTTTAATATATATTTTTTAATTCTCATAACACTATTAGAAAAACTGAATTTAGTGTTGACCAAAAATCCATGCTAATAGGCTAAAAGCCGACACTAACATTGATTTAACGTCGAATTAGTGTCGATTTCAAGATTAGATAAAACGCTCGAAACTAATATATAGCGTCGGTCAAATGTCATCCGACGCTATATTAGCGTCGTCAAGGCCTACACTAAGCCGACACTATCAAGAAAATAGAACATTTAATGCTAGGTAAAGTCAACAAAACATTTAGTGTCGGACGGTCCGACACTACGGTCAAATAAAATTCAACAAATAATTAGCGTAAGACAAAGCCGACGCTATTTATTTATTTATTTTTATTTTTTTTAGCACTTGCTCAATTATATTTTAACGTCTTATAAAATAAATGATACTTAAGAAACATTAATAGCTTATAAAATAAATGATATTTTACCGTCTTATATAATAACTATTTTCAAAAACTATCATTATCAAAATTAATTAAAAATAGCTTATGAATTTATTTTTATAAATTTTCCTAAACAATAGATGCCCAAACAATAAATTTTCCTAACACAATATATGCCCAAACTTTCTGAGATTTTTTTCTTATGTTATACTATAGTTAATTTATTAGATTGAAGTTTAGCATAATTTCTTTCAGTGATTGATTATTGAATAATTTTTTTCATTACTAATAATTGATTAAGGACTCAAAAGCATATGTATACTATTCTCATCTAATTCATTGCCTCAACTTTTCCAAAACCATGAATATCATACATTAATTTAGTAATAGCAATAATAATTGATAGGCACATTTGAATTTGCTTCGACACAAGCTTAATTGAAAATACCTCTATACAAGGAGCAATGGATATAATGTCATAACTCTTTGCCTCTTTCAACTTGAGAATAGACTCCAATCTTAGAAAAACACTGTACATGCAATTAAATCAATTTGCAAATTGAAAATGTTTAAAGAAACAACACACATAAACACTAAATTAGAAGAAAATTGAAATCTTTAACTCAATGTAGTTCATGAAAATGAATAATGAAACGAGAATAATGAAAAATGGTGAGAAACGAGACTGAAATAAAACAGAGTGGCACGCAACACTTAAGACGACAATGAGACTACGAAGGCGACGAGGTTACTACAGCGACGAGTTACGATGATAGTGTGAAGTTGAGATGCAACATAAGGAGGTTAAGATTCGATGGCAGCGATGACGGCGAGGTGTGACGGTGGTGGTTATGGTTGAGATGCGGCGGCGGTGTGTGACGGTGGTGACTATAGTTGACATGCAATGGTGAGGTGTGACAGTGGTAGACCAAACAAGAGAGATTCAACACATAATGAAATTGGAGTTACACATATAAGGAGCACAATATGCAAAATTGGAGGATTTAGATTTTTAGGGGATAGGAAAAAAGGGAAAGGGAGAAGCAGGATTGGGAAATGGGATAATAGGGAAAAAAAATTTAATTTTTCAAATCATAGAAAAAATTTAATTTTACAAATCAGACAATTTAGCGTCGGCCACTCAGACGCTAAAAATGGTGAATAAAATAAGAAAGTAAACTAGCGTCGGCTAGCTGACGCGAATAATTAAAAGTTTGATATGCTAGTGAGGACGTGACCGACGCTAATCTAACACTACTTAGCGTCGAAGTCAGTGTCGACGCTAAACATAACAGTTAAAATGAGTTTTTCTAGTAGTGCAGTGGTATAATATTTTTCTTGAACTTCCTCCGTTAAAAATAGTTCACGCGGTTGTTAAGATGGTAACATGTAATGTTATTGAGGTGGAAGATCCAAATAAGCAAATTACATTTTTTAACTAACTTTTATAAAAGTTAAAATCGTTAGAATTTTTAATCTTCATCGTCTTTTAGATTTCTTTAAACCCATGAATTACCATGCTTATGCTGTACACCACCATCTTAACAACCACACATACTCTTTTTTGAAAAAGGTAAATGAAAAAAGACTACAATATATACATTTTGAGACATAAATGGCAAAAGCTCGAACCTAAAAATTATATATGTGATTAATTTAGGTCTCTCAAAAAGTTGTATTCTTATATATATTTATATAAATATAGGCCTAAATAAACAAAAATATTTAAAAAGTCTCACAAGTATTGCATCAATTTTGGTGGATGAGAGTTCCACAATTGAAAGGTCAAACTTAAATAAAATATTATTATTATTAGCATTAAAAAGAGTTTATTTATTATTATCTAGATATTGCTATAGAGTTTTTTTAAGTCTAAATAAGTGTTGGGCATGGATTGAAGCTAAATAATTTGTATCCCCATACCTTGATAGAGAGTGATGTTTAATTAATTCAATTCAAATATGATTTGTAGAGTATAGGTTTATAACTAATGATAAATTTTGACTCTCCATTCATAATATACATGCATTTGGTTTATATTAAGAAGTATTCAACGGTATATATATAATACTAATATATATCGTTAACTAACTAAAACATAAATGCTCATGATGAATTGGCATGGTCAACCAAAGGAGAATTGGTCACTATAATAATAATATTGTCAAAATGGTTCAACCTCTGCACCTTTAGCATCAGTTTGCAACGCGTTGCAACTTGCAGCGGATATTAATGACTATGTACGAAACATTCTCACTCAACAGAATATTATGTGTTATATATAGATGACCACTTAGAGCCTCCATATACCAATATCATCTCTTCATTTTAATTCTGATTCTTATTCTTGTTACCAACAAACAATTCTTTGATTTCTTGTGTGTCAAGTTAAAAAAAAAATTATTCAACTCTTATATAATAGTAATTAACATTAATTCCAATTTGTGTTTGATGGCTTATAGAATGATCACTAGTTTTATGGTGACATTGATTGTGCTATGCACAATATCTGATGCACAATTGTCTTCAACGTTTTACGACACTACATGTCCCAATGCACTTAGCACTATTAGAACTTCAATCCGCACTGCAGTCTCTAAGGAACGTCGTATGGCTGCATCTCTCATTCGCCTTCACTTTCATGATTGTTTTGTGCAGGTAATTACTACACTCAATATATATATGTTTTTGATTTGTATATTATTAATTGATCTCTGTAAATAGTTGCATGTAATTAATTGGATATATAAAAATATAAAATTTGATAAAGATATGAATATGATAGGTTCAGAAATAACATTATCATAACATGTGTTTTTAACACACATGATAATATTTTATTTTCATCATGATATAATATATATTATATTTAAATAAGAAAATTATCATTATGAATAATTACATATTAGTTTTTTTAAATTAACTTATTATATTTTGAATATTATAAATTAACAAAAAAATTAAAAAAATTAAATAAGTAATGAAATGATTTTATATTAAAACTATCAATTGACACTACTAAATAAACGATTAAAATTTTAAAAATAAAATCATGAGTAACCAAATAATTATATTTTATTTGTTAGAATGTAAATAAAGATATGATATATATTATGTAAATGGCAAAAATACCTTGTAAATAAATTATGTTTATTTTTAAATTTTAATTAACCTTCATATTTTTATAATTGTGAATAATAATTTATTAAATTATATAAAAAAACAAAACTACCCTTGTCTAAAATCATAAATATTTTTTAAATTAATTTTTAATATTTTATTTTTAAGTTTAATATCAAATTAAATTAATTATTTTTTTATTTGATTAAATTTACATTTTTATATTTTAGATTATATTTTATAAATTATTTTTATATTTATATTTTATTATATTTCAATTTATATTTTAAATTATATTTTACAAAAATAATCAAGTAAATTACTCTTCTTATCTTATCTTATCTTATTGATTTTTAACACTGCTTATATAAATTTCAACTAGAGAGACATGATAAAATAAAATTTTGTAGTAACTTATTATACCATTCATTAAACACATTAGATTTAGACATGATATAATAACTTATTCCTATTCTCTAACGTGTCCTAAGAGTTTAATTGGAAAAAATTGAATAAATTTATAGGGGTGTGATGCATCAATTTTGTTGGACGAGAGTTCCACAATCAAAAGCGAAAAGAGTGCACTCCCAAATGTTAATTCAGTAAGGGGATTTGAAATTATTGATAAAGCAAAGGCTGATGTGGAGAAAGTATGCCCTGGAGTTGTGTCTTGTGCAGACATAGTTGCAGTAGCAGCACGTGATGCATCATTCGCTGTATGTTTAATTAAGTTGGTTAGAATTTGTATATAATATTAATACTATATATTAATTAATAATTTAATATGATGCAGGTGGGTGGTCCATCATGGACAGTGAAACTCGGACGAAGAGACTCTACAACTGCAAGCCAAAGTTCCGCCAATACAGACCTTCCATTATTTACAGATGATCTTCAAACTCTTATTTCTCGTTTTAACAACAAAGGTCTCACTGCTAGAGATATGGTTACTTTATCTGGTAATTTCTTTTACAACATGCATAATTAATTATATATTTTTGTTTGTATACAAATTAATATTGATCAATTTGATTTTAACTTATAGGTGCGCACACAATAGGACAAGCACAATGCTTCACATTTCGTGGCAGGATATACAACAACGCAAGTGATATAGATGCTGGATTTTCTAGCACTCGCAAACGTGGTTGTCCATTGTCTAGTAGCACAACAAACGATCAAAAATTGGCAGCATTGGACTTAGTCACACCCAATTCATTTGACAACAATTACTTTAAGAATTTAATTCAGAAGAAGGGTCTTCTTCAATCTGATCAAGTTTTGTTCAGTGGAGGATCTACGGATTCTATTGTTTCTGAATACAGCAAAAATCCTACAACTTTTAAGTCTGACTTTGCAGCTGCTATGATAAAGATGGGAGATATTCAACCTTTGACTGGTGCAGCTGGAGTCATAAGAAGCATATGCAGTGTTGTCAACTAATAATATTATTTATGCAAATTGCTATTATTGTTGTGTGTTAATAGTTTTCAATTAATTCTTTTGTACATTTGTCTTTCTTGCGTCTACAATTGTAAGGTGTGTACTATATAGAATATATCTGCAGTGATCTCTCTATGCATAATGATCAAGAAATTGTAACTTTTTTGTTATATTATTATCAAAAATCAAATAAAATTAGCAATGTTTAATTAATTAATTATGCATCAAATGCAAATAACTATATTATTCCTGTTCATGAAAAGTCAGCTTAAAAGCAGTCAGACACTGTCACGACCAAAAAATTTAATGTCGTGACTGACGCACAAGCTATACTCATAGTCTGATAATCCTATCAACTAACTTAACAATTAAACAATTAAATCGCTTTTTAACCATTTAAATATATATATATATATATATATATATATATATATATATGCTTTTTTTCGAAATTTCGACAGAGTATCCTCTGTAACTTCAACATTCCAAAATTTGTAAAATTCCTGTTCAGCTTTCAATCCATTCATAATTCAGATAACATAATCAAATTGCTTAATACACTTCCAAAAAAAAACTAAATAGACTTTCTAGACTCCAAAATAGCTGCAATTTACATAGACTCAACAAATGTTACAAAAAATGGTCCTCGATCAAAGAGGCCTGCCAAAAAGAAGTATATTAAGACTTGAATCAAATAATAGATTCTTACTCAGCTGCTTGGGAATCTGAAAAAAAATAAGTGATAAGGATCTCAAGAGCATGATGATGATTCATATTTTAATAAATTAGGATAAACTTTATTTATTTTAATTTGGTTTGTATTAATTCTTAGTTTGCTGTGATTTGGAATTGTAATAGTTTTATTATTGATTTAGTTTTTGTTATGTGTAAGTGAAGATACCTTACTTCCTTACATTAAGTTTATGTTAAAAATAAAATAAAAGATGTAAGACCCATATGGGCCTAGAGAATGGTGTCACTTATGACCCATTTAGGTTTAGAGATAGACTTAGTATAAATTGCGTTTCGGAACGTCATCTTTCACCTCGTTTTGGAATCGGCCGAATCGGAGTTTCGCAGCGCCGTTTATCACATTCTGCAGCTATACGGGATTTTTACTCAAATTTTTACCTGCGTTCATATCTCGAGTTCTATATACTGGTTTTCGGTGATTCAAAAGCCTAAATTGCGTTTCGGAACGTCATCTTTCACCTCATTTTAGAATCGGCCGAATCGAAGTTTCGCAGCACCGTTTATCACATTCTGCAGCTATACGGGATTTTCAATCAAATTTGTAAGTTTTCGACCTAGAACGATCCTTAAAGTAAACCATGGCAATTAGGTTCATATCAATAAGAAACATAAAGGGTAAGTCACAAAGACTTAGTGAGGAGACAACAACCACCATCAATTATAAGGGAAACACAAAATGCACAAATAACTGTTTAATCACTTGACAAAAATATTAAAAATCCAGTGAATAACGAAACGAAATCAAAATGAACAACCTTAAAATCATCATAAAAATCAAACAAGTAACAATACAAATTTTTAGAATCAAGAGACGGCTTTATCAAATTGATAGCCATTTCCTCCTAAGGGTGGCCTTTCCCTTAGGGGCGACTCCATCTAACGGATGGTCCTCTCCTCTCAATCCCGCAACGCATCATCACGTATCAATTAGGGAGCTTACATCTCGTTGATAGCCCTCTCCTACTACGGATGACCTCTCTCGTAGGGATAGCCCTCTCCTCCTAATCAACACGTGGTAACTAGGTGCACCTAACGCATTAATAATTATAACACTGATTTTCCAGAACACGCATTTAATATCATTTCATTGTAATTCATAAAAAAAGCATACTCAATTGCATAACAATTCAAGATTTAAATACTTTAACTCATACGTGAATCAAATTAATAACAGATTATATAACAATGACGATTAAATTTAATAATTGACGAAATCGAGATGAAATTCAAAGGTTGTGTTCCCCCAAATTTTTTTCAATAAATATTTTAACATAGAAAACAATAAAATAACAATAATAATAATAACATTATAAAAATATATGACGATGATCGTCGTCAACTCACTATTATGGAGAATCGTCTAAGTTTGCTCTTCAACAAATCTCAGAGTAGCTGGCAGGGTCTCAATTGACAAATCTGAGTATCAAAAATATTTCCAAGACTTTAGAAAAATATATTCTAAAGTTTAGCTAACTCTAGGAAATACTAAAAATCATTTAAATCTACTCTAAGCACAAAATAAAGTTTTTATTCAAAACTACATTTTTCTATATATTCATGCTAGTCTTAGAGTTATGCATTTACCTCAATGAGTCTCAATAAACAACTCTCAAGAGATGGGTACTCTTCTCCTTCTTTAGAGGACAAACCCTAACCCAAAATTTCACAAAAACACTTGTATATCCTTCATATGAGTTTAAAATTTAAGTAGACTAGCTTGACTTTAAGTGAGAAGAAGAAGAAGAAAAGAAAAGAAAAGGAAAAATGAAAAATGGTGGAAAATGTGAGGTAGCCAAGAGGGAGGGAAGAAGAAGAGAAAAAAATGGTATGAAAAAAGAAAGTGGGGTGGGAAGTTGGTGTTAATAATTAATGATATTAATATTAAAATAAATAAATAAATTCATTTAAATGAAACAGAGCGTTTCAGACACATAGCACCCATTAGATACAAATACAATTATGGTGTTATGTATATTTACAATGTACTGTTAGAGTTCTTATATCTCATAAATTGAGAGTGAAGATTTCTGACAATATTCTGAATTTGTTTGAATTGTTTTGTAAAACTAAATCTTACCAATTACACAATGATGGACATATAGATAGCTGAAAATGAAACGAATTAGTAACTGATTCTAACTAACAACTAACTCGCCACCAAACTAATTTGTGTCAATTAGTGAAACTCACATTAAATCACATGTCAGATCCTTAAAAACCGCAAAAATAAGACCTTTTAACTGTTGGTAAATTAACAAAACCAATCTTAAACGTATACATGTTGTGAATAGTTAATTTAGAAAGTTGTGATTTTTGAGTTTTGAGGAAGTTGCTCTGTTCTGCATAATATGTAAAGTTTGTGAGGCATATAGGACAATAAGTTGAAGGCATGTCAGACAATTAATACATATCCTTTTTTTGAGCTAGTTTTTAATCCATCCTCGTTAACCAAAACCATCAACGTAAAAAATTGACACAATAATATTCAATTCTCATTGATCCTTGAGATATAGGTATATGTATAAAACATATTTAGTTTATGAGGCTTATATAACCATGTTTGGTAAGATGACCTCAATACCCCTCATTACAGCAGTCGTCTAATGTTCAGCTTGTCTAACCTCTTGTTGACCATTGACATTTTCATGTCTTTGATCACCCTCTTGTTGTTGTCCGACGACAACCCCAACAAGTTGTTGCACAACCTGTTGTAATCCCTGCAGACCAGCAGCAAACTCTTCCATTGCTGGATTTCCGCGCCTCCTCCTAGGTACCTCAACTTCAGCATTCAAACCACGTCCGCCAACATTAGCTCTATGCCTATTTCGAGCACGAACTGAAACACGACCTCGTTGACGAGCGTCTTGAGCTTGGGAAATTGATTCATCAATAATTTCTCTTATAGTAGGATTCCTAGTCTTGGGTGGCATTCTCACCTATTCAAAGAACATTGATTAAAGATTGAATAAGATGACAAGAAATTATGGAGAGATGGTGATGATGAATTTAAACACAGATTCAAACAACAGATGAGACTCTCATAGAGTGCTAATAGCCCTTGCAAGTATGTTGTGCCCGGGTACACAATTTACTAACAAGAATCTATTATCACCCTATGTTTGCAGCTATTAGGACCTACAACCGAGCTCTGATACCAACTTTGTCACGACCCAAAAATTTAATGTCGTGACCGGCGCACAAGCTATACTCCTAGTCTGACAAGCCTATCAACTAACTTAATAATTAAACAACTAAATCGCTTTTTAACCATTTAAATATATATATATATATATATATATATATATATATATATATATATATATATATATGCTTTTTCTCGAAATTTCGATAGAGTATCCTCTGTAATTTCAACATTTCCAAATTTTGTAAAATTCCTGTTCAGCTTTCACTCCAGTTATAATTCAGATAACATAATCAAATTGCTTAATACACTTCTCAAAAAAAAAAAAAACTAAATAGACTTTCTAGACTCCAAAGCTGCAATTTACATAGACTCAATAAATGTTACAAAAAATGGTTCTCGATCAAAGTGGCCTACCAAAAAGAAGTATATTGAGACTTGAATCAAATAATAGATTCCTACTCAACTGGTTGCGAATCTGAAAAAAAATAAGCAACATAAAGGGTAAGTCACGAAGACTTAGTGAAGAGACAACAACCACAATCAATTAGAAGGAAAACACAAAAGGCACGAATAATTGTTTAATCACTTGACAAAAATATTAAAAATCCAGTGAATAACGAAACGAAATCAAAATGAACAACCTTAAAATTATCATAAAAATCAAATAAGTAACAATACAAATTTTTAGAACCAAGAGGCAGCTTTATCTCATTGATAGCCCTTTCCTCCTAAGGATGGCCTTTCTCTTAGGGGCGACTCCATCTAACGGATGACCCTCTTCTCTCAATCCCGCAACGCATCATCACGTATCAATTAGGGAGCTTACATCTCGTTGATAGCCCTCTCCTCCTACGAATGACCTCTCTCGTAGGGGCGGCTCCATATAACGGTTAACTTTCCCTAATCAACACGTGGTAACTAGGTGCACATAACGCATTAATAATTATAACACCGATTTTCCATAACACGCATTTAAAATCATTTCATTGTAATTCAAAAAAAACATAGTCAATTGCATAACAATTCAAGATTTAAATACTTTAACTCATACGTTAATCAAATTAATAACATATTATATAACAACGACAGTTAAATTTAATAATTGACGAAATCGAGATGAAATTCAAAGGTTGTGTTCCCCCAAATTTTTTTCAATAAATATTTTAATATAGAAAACAATAAAATAATAATAATAATAATAGCATTATAAAAATATATGACGATGATCGTCGTCAACTCACTGCTATGGAGAATCGTCTAAGTTTTCTCTTCAACAAATCTCAGAGTAGCCGACATGGTCTCAGTTGACAAATCTGAGTATCAAAAATATTTCCAAGACTTTAGAAAAATATATTCTAAAGTTTAGCTAATTCTAGGAAATCCTAAAAATCATTTAAATCTACTCTAAGCACAAAATAAAGATTTTATTCAAAGCTACATTTTTCTATGTATTCATTCTAGCCTTAGAGTTATGCATTTACCTCAATGAGTCTCAATAAATAACTCTCAAGAGATGAGTACTCTTCTCCTTCTTTAGAAGACAAACCATAACCCAAAATTTCACCCAAACACTTGTATATCCTTTTTATGAGTTTAAAATTTAAGTAGACTAGCTTGACTTTAAGTGAGAAGAAGAAGAAAAGAAAAAATGAAAAATGGTGGAAAATGTGAGGTAGCCGAGAGGGAGGGAAGGAGAAGAAAAAAAAATGGGCTGGAAAAAGAAAGTGGGGTGGGAAGTTGGTGTTAATAATTAATAATATTAATATTAAAATAATTAAATAAATTCATTTAAATGAAACGGAGCGTTTCAGACACATAGCACCCATTAGATACAAATATAATTCTGGTGTTATGTATATTCACAATGTACTGTTAGAATTATTATATCTCATGAGAGTGAAGATTTCTGACAATATTCTGAATTTGTTTGAATTGTTTTGTAAAACTAAATCTTACCAATTACACAATGATGAACATATAGATATCTGAAAATGAAACGAATCAGTAACTGATTCTAACTAACAACTAACTCGCCACCAAACTAATTTGAGTCAATTAGTGAAACTCACATGTCAGATCCTTAAAAACCGCAAAAATAACCGCAAAAATAAGACCTATTAACTGTTGGTAAATTAACAAAACCAATCTTAAACGTATGCATGTTGTGTATAGTTAATTTAAAAGGTTGTGATTTTTGAGTTTTGAGGATGCTGCTCTGTTCTGCGTAATATGTAAAGTTTGTGAGGCATATAGGACAAAAAGTTGAAGGCATGTCAGTCAATTAATTCATATCCTTTTTTTGAGCTAGTTTTTAATCCATCCTCATTAACCAAAACCATCAACGTAAAAAATTGACACAATAATATTCAATTCTCATTGATCCTTGAGATACAGGTGTATGTATAAAACATGTTTAGTTTATGAGGCTTATATAACCATGTTTTCTATAACTAGTATGCGTATATATATATAACCATGTTTTCTATAACTAGTTATGAGTATATACATAAGGATTTATGATGATATATCACCCTGACCATGCTGAGCTACCTAGCATTTTTAGCTTGCCATCCTTAGCAGCCCAGGGGTTTCACCTGCATAATTTAAAACCTCTACTTGTCACCACAATTTCTGATTAAGCTGAAAGAGACTTGCAATATCTCATTCAAATGCTCTAGAGTGATACAAGTAATTTTAATCCTTCGTATATAGATAACAATATTATATTGAACCAATCAAAGAGACTTAAAGAATTTGAATAGATTGCCTACAAATAAAATAATTCCTTGTTGCAGATCTACAAAAATGATCAAATTAAAATTTAAAAGTAAAGCAACCATGGAAACAAAATACAAAAACTTGTTTGTGGATCAATGTGTAGTTTGCACCTAATGCGCTGACACGCCATGGTAGAACTGAACTTGTTGTCTCTAAACTCTTCACATTGTCAAGTGACTGCCATCATGTTTGATTGTGTTTCTAGCGTTGTTTTTTGTTTTTTAAATGAGTCGTTGTCAATTTCACTTGACCTCCTTTTCATAGGCATAACAGCTAAACCATTCTCTAATTCTTTAACCAATTTCATAACATGATTTTTAGTCACCCTGGTCAAAGTGATTAAGTTCACACGAAAATCATTAAGTTCTTTTTCTAACCCAACTTGTAGAAACTTTCTCGATTCATTTTGAGCAAGCCGATGAAGCTTATCCAAAGTAACTTGAGCTATGCCTTGAATATGGTCAAGAAACTCAACCTTGGCACTTTCATCCTGAGGAAGATTGTATACATATACATAACCCCATTTGAGAATTCTTCTACATTCAACTACCTGTTTCCATGCATCTTTTATGAAATCAAAATAATTTTCAGGCTTTTCCCATGATAAACTCATCCTCTTTATATACTGATTACCACTAGTACTGATATCAATCAAATTTTGAAGTGCATTTTTTCTTGAAATTTCATTGCTAGACCAAAGTTGGTGGTAGTACATGAACCTATACAAATTCGTTTTTTCATCGATTCTTTGAATTTTATCTCCAACTTTCTCTTGAAATACCTTACCTTGGATGTTGTTGAAACCCTTGCGACATGTGGTGCGACAACTAGACAAACCATAGAGACATAACCAGCAAAATTGGAACCTACATTTGCATGTCACAACTCTACACCCTTTGTTTTTTTCAATGGGAATCTTACAATTAGGACATGGTTTTGTGTTAGCAACAATCCAACCCTTACTAGCAGTAATCTCAAGTTCAGAATAATCAGAGCTACTCTTTTCCTTCCATTTAGCAACAGTTTCACAATCCACAGGTGTATGAGCTTCTTGCTCACAATCCCAACAAAAACTATAATCACATAAACATGTAACATCATAATTAATCCTAGACCCAAAATCATTATCATCTGGTAATTCATATCTTATAGCATAACCACACCCTGGATTTGGACACCACTTAATGTCCGTATCATTGTTGTTTTCCACAAAAGATCGCAAGAAAAATCGATCATATTTTAACTTTCTCGACTCACTTGCAAGTTGATGAATCATGTCTTCATCCACAGCAGCATCACAATTAGGTTTAGGGCATCTTAGATTGAAGCAATTCTTATCATCAATATTTGTATCCAAATATTGTTTCCAACAATTGATACAAAATGGATGGCCGCACCATGATGACCTAATCTTATCAATAAAAAAGGTTTCAAAGCAAATCTCACATGTGAGAATTTGTGCATTAAGAAACCCTAATTCTAGTTCTAATTTGGGTTGATTCGATAACCCTATGGTTTTTAGGACTTTTTCATGGTTAGAAAACCATGAATCCAATACATGAGCGACGTTCCAATGGTAGTGAGAGAGTAAAAGGGATGCAACAGGTTTTGAAATTGGAAGAATTGATAAAATTTGATTAATGTGAGAATGTTGAAGGTGTTTTATGTGAGATTCACTTAAAACAGAAAAGTGTTGTTTTGTGATGGTGGAGTTAGTAGAGTATTTGTCATCTTCTGAATCGATTAATTCTATCAAATCCAGATCTTGATCCTCCGTTTCCATGTGCAGAGGATTCCAAAAAACGAATGGAAAGTAGTAACAATTTGGGGAAAGCTCGTAGTTGTAACAGAGTTGGAGAATTGGGGTATTTATAAGTCACAATTAGGGTTCTTTACATGTGGGCCTAATATTCCTGAATCCGACGTGGATGATATGTTGTGTCATGGGAGGTGTGCTAATAATTTTTTTAGGATCTTTGAAGATTAATATTTTAAAGATTGTAATTTTAAATAATGTTTGTATTGATTAAATATTCCATATCAATCGCTTTTTATTTTTTTTAGTTTATATAAATTAAAAAATTATCTTAAATCATATATGTTTTTAAAAATTAATTACTAATATTTTTATTTTTTAATTTAATATCAAATTATTTTTATGTTTTCTTCATTTATATTTCAATTTTTTATATTTTATAAACTTAAATCAATAAATTATTATTTTTTATTTTATTAAAATGATTTTTTACTCAACCTAAATTTTAAATAATTTTTTTGAATTAATTTTTTCTAAAATGATAAATTAATAAAATAAATAAATAAATTATTGATATTATAGATAATTAACTATTGATTTGATATTGATGGATTTGTTTTCTAAAGAGAATGATGAGTTTGGAAAAGGAATATTTTTGAATTAGATAGATAGTATATGACGTAGTAAGTTGTACTATTAATGCAGTAAACGGTAAGCAGCAAATATTCTAAATATTAAAAATAAATAATACTGAAATGGTTGGAAGTTTATGATCCACTCAATCTGATGAAGTGAAATCACCCGCGAAGGCGTCATTGTGTAGTTTGGATAAGGCAAATATAGATAGATAGATAGAGAGAGATACACACATACACAGAAACGGAAGCGGAATAAAGCGAGTTCGTTCCAATGGCGACTCTGCAATTCACATTCACCGACTCATCAACTTTTTGCAAACCGTTACCTCAACTACCTTCTAAATCACTTCTTCATTCTCGAACTCGAAGCTTCGTCGTTAAAGCTTCTCTTCAGCTCTCCAGAACCAGAAGACAGTTCATCGCGGAAACCACAGCAATTTCGGTGCTGGTTCCTTCTCAATTGGCCAAATCCGAAGAAACTCTTTCTGAGTGGGAAAGAGTTTACCTACCTATCGATCCCGGTGTTGTTCTTCTCGACATCGCTTTTGTCCCTGACGATCCCAACCATGGTAATCATAATTTCATTCTCTTACTTTGTGTTTTGTATAAGTTCATAATTGATTTTTCAATTAAATGTGATTTTTGTTATTATACATTATGTGTTTGATTTTTCTCACTTAATATTTCTATGACACACTAAAAATAAAGTCAAATTGCTTTCATATAAATTTAAGTTGTTTCCTTAAGTTATTGTGGAGAGTTTATGGAAATAAGCCGAAAACAGTTTAGAGACATGTCATAAGCTGTTTTCTTTAACTCTCACAACTGGTCTCACAAGTATGAAATGCTCGTGTAATTAGTTTGTTTCAATTGTTTGGATTTGTATTGTGAAATGGAAATGGTGTTTGTTGGTGTGGTAGGTTTTCTTCTAGGGACGAGGCAAACGCTTTTAGAGACTAAAGATGGAGGAAACACTTGGGCCCCACGTTCTATACCATCCGCAGAAGATGAAGATTTTAACTATAGGTTTAATTCTATCAGCTTTAAAGGGAAAGAGGGATGGATAGTGGGAAAACCTGCAATTCTTTTGTACACTTCTGATGCTGGAGAAAGTTGGGAAAGGATACCACTCAGTGCTGAACTTCCTGGGGATATGGTATGCATGCACCGTCCAACATCAATGCCTGTTTCTAATACTATTAGTATAACTATCATTAGTAGTGGTGGTAGGAATTAAATGTAGCTTTTGTGTTGGGTTGGAAAATCGACACTAATTTTTGCATCAAACTTGCTTTAATATTAAAAAAATCTAAACATAAATCACATTAATCAATTCGATTTTACAACATTAATTCTATTCAAAATCACGTTCTTCAAATGCTCACTTAAGTTGTTAAATCTGAAGGTATACATAAAGGCAACTGGTGAGAAGGGTGCGGAGATGGTGACTGATGAAGGTGCTATATATGTTACCTCAAACAGAGGATACAATTGGAGGGCTGCTGTTCAGGAATCGGTGTCAGCTACTCTTAATAGGTGAGTTTCTGAGAGACAAGAAGCAAAACTTCATTTGACGTAACTGTCTGAGAATGCATAATATAGGTGTATAGATAGATGCATAATAATGCTATTTAAGGAATGCAACTCTCTGATTGAAGAAAATTCTTTTCTTTGCTCGAGATTGATCAGCTATATGGAAAGTCTAGCATTAATTAATTTGGAAGTGGGATGGTTTTTTGTGATGCTATTATTGAACAAAATCAACTTTTTATTTATATGCTTCAAAATGTCTTTCTATGTGTCATCTTTCACATTTTCTATACTGCAAATATTTTATTTTGGTTTTCTACATCAAGACATTTATCTAGCTATGTTGCTTCTTCAGAACAGTTTCTAGTGGTATTAGTGGTGCAAGCTATTATACTGGAACTTTCAATACTGTCAATCGGTCTCCCGATGGAAGGTATGTTGCAGTCTCAAGTCGTGGCAACTTCTACTTGACCTGGGAGCCTGGTCAGGTGAGAGGCTCTTACTTCGTGTTGGCATTTGCTTTTGATTCTATTTGCTTGGTAGTTTTACTTTTGGTATGCCTATCCTGGCATTTCGATTATGCTAAAGCATTCACCTAAAATGAACCTATCAATGTGGAAATCTGAAGCTGCAGTTCCTATATAGCGGGCTGCTAGAATATATTATATGCAGTTGCCAAACTAATGAAATTTGTTACTAAAGTTGTAACTGTGGTCTATAATGTGCAGGAATATAATTACGTTAACGTTGTAAGTTGTAACATAAAAGTTTGATACGTTGAAAATTTTCCTAGGAGTATTAACACTAAATCTTCTTGATTAGGACTCAAGATGTACTAGACTTTTGCAGGAGGCGTCACCAAGCATTTTCTTGTACCCAAAACTTTAGCCAAACATTTATTTTTCTTCCTTGTTTGTTTTCATTTCATCCAGGTGATGCCATAAATAGGTAGACCTCCTGGAGAAGAAAATCTATCAACAGACAAAATAATAAGAAATTATCTCTTTTGCTTTTTGTACTGCTGAACTTTGTATTTTCTTCCTCGGTCCATCATGATGCATTATCCCATCCTTGGAATATGTCTTAATGTCTCAAATAGTTGACTTGTGTAGATTATGAGTTTTCCATTTAGCCATAGATGTCATTGTAGGTTGATGTTTTGTCTGCACTAACGATGCTTAATTACACGTTTATCTAATTTTCAGGCATACTGGCAGCCACATAACAGAGCAGTTGCCCGAAGAATCCAGAACATGGGATGGAGAGCTGATGGTGGTCTGTGGCTTCTTGTTCGTGGAGGCGGTCTTTATCTCAGCAAGGGCACAGGGGTAGTTAATTCTGAAAATATCATTCTAGATAGTGTACCCATATGATACTAGTGGTCTTCCTTTTCACTCCTTTCCTTCTGGATAGTCTTCTTTTTCTTGTGTGGTCTTCCTTTTCATCATTTCAAAGTTTTTCTGGATAATTTTTATTTTATGTCTTTCATTCACTAATAATTTTGTCACACTTTTTCTCCTGGACATTTCCATCTCTATATTGCACACTCACACACTACTTCACCTATTCTCTCTTATCTTGTTTGTTAATGGGTTAATTTCTTTATTCAAACATCTTTTTTATTGCATTCTCTCTCCTTGTGTTGTCACATGATTTGGTTTGCTTGTCTCCACCAAATTTAGTTGCATAGTTTTGAGAACAAAAGGTACTTTATTGTTTTGCAGATAACTGAAGAATTTGAGGAAGTTCCTGTTCAAAGCCGGGGGTTTGGCATTCTTGATGTGGGCTATCGTTCAACGGTAAAGTTTTACTGCATTCAAAGAGTTGCTTTATTGATGAAGTTACACAAATGAATATGATTGATCAAGCTGCTGTTACTACAAAACTTTTACATAAACCTCAATTTCTTGGTGCTAAATAAAGCTGCTGCTTTGTTGAATCAACCAATTCTTGCCTGTATCAGTCTTAGAATAAATAAAACATCCACAATATGAGTATTGACTCTGCAGTTCTTTCAATAATATTAGTTTCAAATTTTGAGAATATGGAAACCATTTCTCTGTATATAAAATTTGCAAAATTACGCATACAGGAGGAGGCTTGGGCAGCAGGTGGTAGCGGTGTTCTGTTGAGAACTAATAATGGTGGCAAGTCATGGATCCGTGACAAAGCTGCTGACAACATTGCTGCAAATTTATACTCAGTAAAGTCAGTATAACTATTACTAGACTCCACTTTTATATAATTGTACTTATTTATGAGTTTAAACCACAAATTTACTTGGAAGAGCTCTTGTCCCAACCAAACAAGGCTCCTCACGGTGTTTGGTATAATATCCACTTCTATTGTTCCATCTGTCTTAGTGATACTCCTTTCCTATATTCAAGAGATGCCAATAGAACCAACCAATAATAGCAAAAATAGAATGTAAGAAAGTGTGTATTTGTGTAAAACTGGAGGAGATAGGGTCTGTATACAAATTCATCTCTCTTTACAGAGATGAATTTGGATCCCCTATAGCTACTGTATAGTGCAGCAGCCGTAAGGACCGTTAGATTTTGAGCTTGCTGCACCATAATCCAATCCTAACCAGCTAGTTGTCCATTCTGTTACACCTTCCCTCTCCTTTTCTCTTTCTTCCACACCTGCAGCCATTTGTCCCTTTCTCTTTCTATACACACATACCTTGCTCTTTAGGCCCGCACTACACTACTTTCCTTTCCCTCTTTCCCCTCCTAAAAACATGCACCATAGGCCTATCTGATGCAATTATCGCAAATAATACTCTAGGGTCTCTACCTGTTATGTTGTTACACAGGATAAAAAAATTTCCCCAAATAAAATAAGTATACAGAAGTATGATTGTATGAAGGTTAGGGTATGTAGGACTTTTATGGATGAATCTTTTAATGGTCTACTTGTTGCAGGTTCATTGATGACAAGAAGGGATTTGTATTGGGAAATGACGGAGTCTTGCTTCGCTACCTTGGATAGAGCTTTAAGCCTTTAATTTCAACATGGTAAATAATAGTCTTCTGTTTCTTGCTGACATAAGCTATCTTTCAATGTCACTAGTAATTTCACCTACATCATTTAACTGTTTGTCTAGTTTTATAAATGTTCTGTGATTTAGAATGAAAAAAATTCTGTTTTTTTTTTTAAATTCCTACTTTTACTATTAATTGCAAAATTGTAACTTTTTCAATTCAGCTTCTTATTTAAAAAATTTGTATCTAAAGCAGTGAAAATAATGAAGACTTATTTTCGATGTTTCGCATACAATCTTTGAAAACACAACAAAATGAAAATAAGGTGATACTTATGTAATGCAAGCATAGTTTTTAACAAGGACCGGGAAATACAAGGTCAGGATCCCTCTCATACAATTAAATTCCAAAGTGGCAAGAAAGTCCAAGTTAAAACTTTGATTTAAGGTGATCTTTATGGTTTTAGTTTTTCACTGAAATATGGTATTTTGCAGGTTTGTCAACTCAATTGCAATTTTGTAGCAGATTAAATATCCATGCTCAGTATTCATTACTCTGAAGAGAGCTCTTGGATCAAATCAATTCCTTGGTGTCTTGCAATCTTCACCACTATGAATAGAGCTATATATTATGTCAATTTATGTATTTAACATTGTAATTGCCACGCTACTATTACATGGAAATGCAAAACGCTGCATATATGTTGTAATGTAGATGTAGAAGCCGAATGCATAGATTCAACGACTAGTACATGCACCATTTATAGGTAGAGTTGTGACATGCATCACTTACTCCTTTTAGACTTAAATATAAGGGGGAAAAAAAGGTATTTGGTCAAAATTTGGACCAAACAAATGAATTTTTTTGTTTATATTTAAGACTGAATAGAGTAACTTGTAAGTGGTGGTGCATGGATACACCAAAAGGACAATTGTAAAATTCCCAATTCCCTCTCCCTAGTCTCTAGTGCACCCTTCCCCCTCCTTGTTTTTAAAAAACCCTGGTGCCCACCTTTTTGCACCTTCTTCACGCCATCTAGAGCCACTTCCGTAAACTTTCTTTTCTTCTACCATGAAAAAGTTACTGAATACCTCAATCTTTGTCTAATGTAAGTTTTAAGATAGCAAAAATTTTCAAAAAATTTAAAGTCCGAAAATGGAATTTTGGAGATTTTAAGTCTAAATATTAAATAAGTATTCTCTTCCCTTTAAATCTCTATTTTTGGAGGAGAGTTAAAATTGGTTTGGGAGAAATTTTGCTATTTCAAAAAAATTCAACCAAACAACTAATACAATTTAAAATAACCCCTCCCCCCTCCACAACATTCTGTTCAAGCAAAATATAATCTTTGAATGAATATCGCATGATTATTTTTATCATAAATCAATCTTTTAAAATATTTTTTAACCACTTAACCACTTGAAATCTCCCTCCTTACTCACATCTTCAACTAGCCATCCATCTCCCCCATACACTTGCTTTACCCAGGAAGAGCTTGTTCATATAGGAAGTAAGTTTCATAGTAACTCGTTGTGTGGAAGAAACATACTCTTGTCTATTTCAATAATGAAAACTCTCAAACTACCCTGTCTCCAAAGTGACGATCTCCTCGGTACATATGGCATATGATATCTTCCTACAGCTCTGATTTAAAAAGAATCATGGCCCCCGTGATTCAAAGGAGCTGAACTTACTGTTGGTTGAGCAATGGCTGGTGTGAAGATTGACCAACAATAGTTAAAAAGCCCACTCCAATATAACTATAGTACGACACCTTCCCCAATGGTAACACAACTCCACCACAACTATAGGGTCACATGACATATTATATTCCAACAAAACAATGACCTAAGATTCATGGGCTTCGTTTCACAGTTTGCCTCTCTACAAATTTGTTAAAGGGGAAGATTGAGAAAAAAATATATGGAAAATGCATGAGTAGGCACACTTAGATTTTAAATCTCATTGCTTATTTTACTTATTTTTTAAATGAGCATCTTTGAAGACTATTGAGTATTTGTGCAACACATTATTTTTTTTATTAATTAAAATTATCATAGGTTCCATCAATTCGCATGACTCATGTAAATTTGATGGGACTCATGTGAATTTTAATAGATCAAGAATGTGTTAAAAATTATGCAATAAAAAGTGTGTTGTTAACATTGTTCTTAAACTCTTTCGTTGACAAATTTCAATTAATAATATTTATAGAGATGCAAATGAACAATGATCACTCTATTAATCATATTAGTATTAGCTTTTCAGATAATGTTGGTTGTATTAATCTACCTCATGTAATTTCAGAAATATATAGTGTGATATTATTATGATTTGGTTAATTTTTGCATCTTCTATCAACTAGGGTTGTAAACGGATTTGATCAATCCAACATATTCGCCCAATCCGAACATAAACTGAGTGAATCTTTTTTTTTCACCTTTAATTCACTTAAAAAATATACATTTAAAAAAAAACTCTCCGTTTAAAAGATTCTACAACTTTTTTGGGTTCGGTACCGGTCCAAAAATATGACCCGACCCGGTTACATAAAATATTTCACATTCTCTGCTATATGCTAACCAAACCTAACACTACCAGCCGTAAACCAATTTCGTGCTCTCACTCTGCCGTCAACTCACCGTCGTCTCTCTCCGTTTCCGGCTCCGTTATTAATCTCCGTTACACTTCGCAGACAAACCAGAATCTCCGCCTCAAACAACCATGGTAAGCTTAACCTCAACCACTCTCTCTTCTTCTCTATCCAATCCTTATCACCCCTTTGTTGGTTTAGTCTATATATATCTTCAAATTTTGATTTTTTACTTCTGGGTAGTAGTTTTATTCTATTTTGCATCAAACCGAACAACAAAAATCCGAACTTGTGTGTTTTTTTGTTGTTGTTTAATTAACAGAGGAAGAAGAAAAATACGTTTAGAAGGCCTGTTATCATAAAGAATCAAAAGCAACCAGAGGCACAGTTGAGTGTGGATCCAATTACCGGAAAGAAGATACCGAAAAGTTTTGTGTTTTCACGAGGGAAGTTACCTGTTCCTCTTAAACAGCTTCAGATGGACCTTAGAAAGTTGATGCTTCCATATACTGCTCTTAGCCTCAAGGTTGATATTCCTTTTTTGTTTGTTTATGTTTATTATTTTTCTTTGGATATGCTATGTATATCATGTTTACAGTTATATCATGTTTTCTTTGGAATGATTGATGAACTTTTGTAAATACAGTGTTGTGTCTGGAGAATGATGAGAGTGCTATATTGATTGCTATATCAGATAAATGAGAGAGGCTATTGGCAATGTGTTAGTTACCTTTATTTAGATTGTCTGTTTGTCAATTTAACATAGTCCTAGTTTGGATTTGTTTATGATTAATGAGAGTTTCTCAATTAAAATAAGTTTGTGGTTCTTAGTTACTCTTGTCAAAAGGTACTTGTAAAGCTTATAGATACTCACAGTTAATTTAAAATGAGAGAGCTTCTGAACAAAAATGAAATACAGAAACTAATTTCAACTTTTATGAGAAGCTATTGTACAAAAAATATCATAAATATTACAAAATTCTTTTAGTATCTCTTTTTTCATATGTGCTTCTTGAGAAACTTATCCAAATGGACCCTGAATGTTTCCTATTAATTGAGTGAGTTTCTAGACAAATTAATTAAATGGGCAAGTTAATTGACTGTTATACCAGAGTTTAAGATTTGAATATGGTAGAATGTAACATGTTGAAATTTACGTAGTGATCAAACATGTATTGCAAATCTTGAATTTTCCTCTTGACACTTAAATTTTGAAAACTTCAACTTTTCCAACAATACAACCTATTTGTTGATTAACAGTTAGATGGATTTTGATTATTTATAAATAAACAGTGAAGTTGATTTTTGTAGGGACTCACTACATATTGTAACACATTTTTGATCCTTTTCAATCACATGTGCCTTGGTGGCTTATATGCTAGTGTTGATATATTCTCATGTCTTCTATGTTGCAGGAAAAGAAACGGAATAATCTGAGAGACTTTCTGAATGTTGCTGGACCTATGGGCGTTACGCATTTCCTCATACTGTCAAAAACTGCAACCTCACCTTACTTGAGGGTTGCAACTACCCCACAAGGACCTACTCTCACATTTAAGATACAAGAATACGCACTGGCAGCCGATATTGCCAAATCTCAATTGCATCCTCGTTGCCCTAAGGATCTATTTAAAAATTCTGCATTGGTAAAACATTTCTTCATGCTTATTTAAATTTAGATGATAAAAAATGTCAGATCGAGTTACTTTTCATATGTTTGTCAGAAAGGGATTATTTATATAGTAACCATTAATAGTTATTGTCTACTTTGTATTATATAGTAACCATTTATTGTTAAATTGCATGCTTTTGTTATTCTTCCAAGATTGATGTTGTTATGTTTTCTTGCCAGATTGTGCTTTCTGGATTTGTTAGTGGAGATTTACATCTACGACTTACGACTAACATGTTCCAGAATATTTTTCCGACAATTGATGTTAAAACCGTGAGTTTTACAGACACAAACATATTAATGACTTACTTGACATTCTAGTCCATCTCCTAATGCTACAACATATTTCAGGTTAAACTGACGTCTTGCCAAAGGATTGTGTTGCTTAATTACAACAAAGACACTAAGCTCATTGATTTTCGGCATTATTCTATTAGATTACAGCCTATAGGCGTTTCACGGAGAATTAGAAAACTTGTTCAAAGCCATCAGGTTCCTGATCTAAAGAATCTTCAAGACGTGAGCGATTTTGTCACAAAGTAAATATACTTGCTCATTTACATAAGCTTTCATTTTTCTCTATTGAACTGTTTCCTGATTTATTGTGTTATTCCTATTTCTATGTCTGTAGCAGTTAAAATCATATAAGAACAAAATAATTCAGAAGCAAACTAAAATTATTATATTAAATAATTAATCATGGCTAATGCTTCTTTTTGAACTTGTAATTTCTAAGGGCTGGCTATGGATCAGAAAGTGAAGCAGATGAAGAAGCAGCAACAGTGACTTTGTCTAGTGATATTGGTAGAGTTAACCGTGCTTCTACAAAAAGTGCTGTCAGGCTTCAAGAGATTGGTCCTAGGATGACTCTTCAATTAGTTAGGATTGAGAAGGGACTGTGTTCGGGTGAAGTCCTCTTCAGCGAATTTGGTATATCATCCTATACTTTTTCCTCAAGTACTTTTACTTCATTTTCATTGAGAAATTTATGAAATATCATGCCACAATTATCTTTTACAGTCTCAAAGGCATATATACGTATGTTTGTTTGAGCCATTTCTTAGTTCCCAAGTCATTGCATGATGTATGAAATACATGTTCTTTGCGTACACGTATTTGATGCTAACATTTCTTATTGCTAAGCCATTTATTAGCTAACATTTGTATTGCTCTACCTCTTTCAGCTTCAGGAAAAGCTGGTGATAAAGAAAACAGTGATGATAAGATGCAGGACGACAATAATGAAGATTCAGAAGGTGATGACGATGATGATCAAGATGGAGAAGATTCAGAAGGTGGTGACGATGATGATCACGATGATGAAGAGCTCGATTAGGAAAATAGTGGCAATCCATAATGCTAGGAAAATGAAAGAGTGCCACTGGAAAGTTTTCTGTTATTCATTCCGGTGCTGCATTAAATTTGTTTGTTCTTGTTAAATTATACTATGTTGACAGAAATTTAACTATGTTGTGCAGTTACCAATATAATTTAAAAGCCATAAAAATCTAGAAGGATGGTTTTATTTGACAGGGACCACTATCAACCTTGAATAAAACAAAAATATAAATATAAAGATATAAACCACAAGCACCTCTGCCCTATATATATTAAGTAAACATTCATTTTAGTGACATGTGGTGTCACAATAGTTTTTAGAAGCAATGATAATATTATTAAATATTTGAATTAATAATTTGTTAGTTATTTATGTCACTCTATTTTCATTCATGTGGAATGAAGGTTGACATTTATTCAAACTAATTTGAATTCCATGTTGACATGGGCTAAAATGACAATTAATTAAGATATATCATCTTCTAAATCTCTTTCAAAAAGTAGTAATCTTAACTCCTACTCATTGTTATCTTCTCAAAGTGACATATTCTGTGATAATGAAATTTAATTATTATTTTTTATCATATTTCATTTTATTCCAATTAATTTGATTCTATTGAAATAAAAACAACAATAATGAAACATTTAACAATTTTATTCCATTGGTTCCTTTCCATCACTAGGAAAATGAATGATAATGATTACTAATATTAGAAATGAGGTTATCATGAAGTTGGATTGGAAGTTAAAGTTGAGTGAGGATATAAGAATAGAGGCCCAAGCTAGTTTCTTAGAAGAAGGGGTAGTAGACTCATGATTGTTGTTGTTGAGGTTGAGGGTGTTTTTGAAGGAGGGTGGAGGAGTCTTTGGTTAAGTCTTTGAAGGGGGAGATTCAGTGTTTATTAAAGCCACCAAGAAGATGGTGTCTTTATTAAATGTCAATTTGGTCTTTGCCTCCATGGATATCAAACTGGATAGAATAAATGTCATCTTTCTTGCTACATAAGTGTGTCATATGGAAAAAATTTACCAATTAATCAAAACAAACAAAAAATTGAAAAAAATGTTGACGGTACATACATAAATTATTAACGGAATATTAATTTAGTGACTTTTAACATATTTTTGTTTCTTTTAGGAATTACTATAATACCGTATGTCACTTTCAAGGATGAAAACAAATATTTACTCACTCCATTAAGTAATTTCAAAATTGTGTATTTAGAGTTCTAACTCAACTGACAAATGTCAATCTTGTTAGGTTGAACGTCTTATCAAATCTGGAACTTCATAGTTGTGTGAGTTAATTGATGTAACTAGATATCACTAGAAGGAGAGTTGAGTAGAAATTTTGCTGTTTAAAAAAGTTATTCACATATTTTGAAAATCTATCCTCTCTAAGGATGCAAACCCGGTGATTGTAATTTAAACCTTTGAATTTGAGCTGACTAAAATAAAGAGAAAATATAGAGTGACACACAACTTTTATACTGGTTAACCCAGTAAAGGTTACGTTCAGTCCTCATACACTTGTGAGATTTTACTAATGATCAAACTGAGTAACCTCTCACAGAGGTTGATTACACTTTATGTATTATATAGCCTCACCAAGCTTACAATCTTGTTTCTTACAAGTTTCAACTATTTCCAAGTGTAACTCACGTGGAAATTACAAAGTGATATGAGTATGATTGTTTCTCTTTACTTAAACACTTTCTAAAAAAATATTTTAAATATCTGGTTGTAGGATTATAGAAAATATAAAGAGAGGATGAAAATTGCTCTTAATAGGTTTAAGATACTTGATCTTTTTATGCAATGTTGTTGTGTTTGATGATGAAGAACATACTGCCTTTTATAGAGACTTTGAGATGACTTTTCCAAGTGGCAAAAGCTTTATGACCGTTGGGATATTTATTCAAATAGTCCAAGGTATTTTCTTATATTTACGAGATTGCCATCCAGAGTTGTCTTTGGATTGGTTCAGTCCATTCTCTTGCACGAGGTTTAGAATTCCTAGGAACTTGGACATGTGATGTCATCTTTTTCTTTCCTTTCTTTAAGACATGTAAGAGCTACATATTTGTCTTGTTAGCTACTGCCTTTTTGTAAGTGAATGATGGGTCGCTTTCAGCATGCGAGAGAGATATGTTAGGTCGCCTTCAATGATGTTGGGTTACTTTCAAAGATGTTGGGTTGCTTTCAAAGATGTTTGACCATAGATCCATCCTAGTATAATCCGTCCTCATACCTATTTCTTTTGCTTTCTGACTTCTTTATTTCAAATGTTTTATTTATTCATTCTTTAATATTGTTTTGTCTTCTTTTGATGAATAAAAAACATTTGTTTCATTGAGGATGGGTATTCTACAGTTTTGAAGTATCATCCTCACGAATTCCAATCCTCCATATTTGAATAAGATTTTTCTCTTTTTTGGCTTAATAATTAATAATTTGGTTTCTTATATGCATTCACTCAAAAACACATATTAGTCATTAACAACAATGATAACTTTTTAAATAATTTTGTTATCATTAAAACCATTTGAGAGAGATTTCGTCTCAACATTAATTATAGTGGGATTTATTATCTCTTCTTAAATAAAATAAAAAATCGTGTATTTGAAAAATATTAGTTAACATAATTTATTTGATATATATAAAGAAGTCACTTTAATGTGTCTATTCAAGCAAGGAATGGTGTTGCGTTTGAAGTAGCAATTTCAATCACAAGAAAGAAAGTTTGAATTGTAATTCCTTTTTAAAAATCTTAACTCATATACTTAATTTAAATTAACTCAAGATCAATCTTGGTTGAAACAGAATGTGCAGAGCATTTTGGATATGCTAGAAGTAAATAAAACAAATTAGTTTTAAGTGATGTGATTAGTGAATGAAAAATAAATATAGATAAGGATAAAAAGATCACACAAGGATGTATCCTACTTCATCCAATTAGAGCAACGTTCAGTTCTCACAATTTGTGAGATTTTCCACCCATAACGTTATGGTTTTTATAGTAAACTTTCACTCAAAAGATGATTTTTACAAGTACCTTTCAATAAATTAAAGGATTTTTACAACGCACTCAATCTAACTTAAAAGATAAACTTGAGTTTCAAATAATGTGTATGATAAAAGTGTTTAGGATCTAAAAACTTCTCAACACTTGTTTGAGATTGATAATCAACAAGAACTCAGTAAGATGATCCATGAATATAATGAGAGAGCTAGAGTTTTACTTGAGAGAAAAGCATTGCTACTTGAGTATGAATAATCAAGTGTTGATTGATTGCTTTTAAAACTCTTTCATTTGTCTTCTCCTTGATGTTCGTTGTATAGATGAAGAGAAGCTTAAAAGACTCAATTACATTTGAATATAGTCGTTAGGAAACCTTGTTTGGATGTTAGTTTTGATTGAAGTCTATAAAGCACATGTTCTATTTTGTCCATAATGTTCTTTGATAAGCTCAAAACGTTCTTATTTTCGAGTCTGGTGAAAAATGTGAATGAGTGTGAAAATAAGTTATGTGGTGTGAGTTTTATATTAGAAACATGCAGAGCTTCCTGCAGAACAATGCATGTACAATGTATTTGTATTCTTATTGTCTTTGCTCACAACTCATAAATATAGAAGTTGTTTTTACTCTTTGGGCGTTTAATTCGAGTTATGGGTATGATTACTAGTCTTAGCCACTTTTGACGATATTAACTTGTAGTTTGGACTATATAATCTGATATGTCATGATCTGTCTTGACTTTGTATTCAATAGAGAACATCTAAATTTTTTTTTCTGATCATTCTCCAATCATCCTTTTTATTGATTTTGAAGATTCTTTAAGAACAACTTTAAGCTATATGTAAGACATGATAAGGACAATGATGTTCTTGATTTCTTTTAGAGAGTGACACATGATCATTGTATGAATATATTTGATCACCTATCTTTAAATAAATCACTCAAAAACATAAATTAAATAGTAATACGATCAGAATCATAACTAGTGATAAATTAACTATTTGATTGTCCTCAAAACACTTAATTTAAGATTTTTCCTTAATAGAGTTTGCTAAATTGAAACACTTAGCTTAGAGACAAGAGACAAAGTTAGGATATTATAATACTTCTTCTCACATCTGTAATTTGATAAGATATCTACGAACTTTTTAACTATTTTGTTCTCATATTTATAAATATATTTTGTTCAAACTTTAGATCAAATATTTAACTTTCTCATATTTATCTCCGAAGAGAGTATTAAATTAGTAAATATATTATTATTATAATTATAATAAACAATCAAATAATAAATCTACAACATTGTAAGTTATTTTTCCTCTGTAATTTACATAAAGTTTAATTATATTTTTGATTTCCCTATTTTTATCAATTTTTAGAATTGGTCCTTTATTTTTTTAACTATAAAAATAACAATTTAATATATTTTAAATGACGTGACATACAATTTTATTATGTAGAATAATCTTGATTGATGAATTATTGATATGTTATTAATCTAATTATAAGAATAAATCACTTATCAAGTTGAAATTAATTTTTTTTAGAGTGTTTTATGATAAATTTATGGATATTAATCCGTCGATATTATCATATTATATGTAATATATTTAAAATATTTCATCACCACTTTTTAATTGAAAACTTTTAAAATAAAATCAAAACTATTAAATTTTAAAATAAAGAAATAAATTCAATGAATTGGTGAAAACAAGAGGTCTAGATCTAATTGTTATCTTTAAGTAGAATTGATTTCATTGATGTTAATTTACGTTATTAGATTAGGGGTGAAAATAATCTAGGTCAAATTAGGCTTTGCAATCATGGGTTCTCATTGATGCTAATCTATGGGTCCTTTGTAAGTTTTTTAAGTATGACCAAATCATTTTTAAAGTCTGACAAAACCTTAAAGACTATCTATAATCCTACTTCACTATTTAATTTTCAAAAAGTATATAACACTAAAGATAACATTATCTGATATCTTATTTTAATTCTATTTTATAATAATATCTTTAAATAAAAATAAAATACAAAATTTAATATTATAATAATAATAATAATAATAATAATAAATTAATTTATATTTAATTTAGTCATCTTAGTATGTTTAAAAGATTTTTTCAACATGTAATTTAATCTTTTTATTTAAATAGGTATTTTTGAAGTCTTAACCGAAACGAATATAAAGTTAATTTCATGACTGAGGTGAATAAATTCGAGTGAAATGATAAAAAGGTCAAAAGTTCAATTCTCACTTACAACATAATTAAATTATTTAATGATCAAAGTTAATTTTTTTGGAGGAGCTAAAAATGAAAGCCATACTGTCATTGGTGTTGTTACAAAAAAATATTTAGTCCAAAAAATTATTAAGTCATATTTAACTAAAAAAAACTACGACATGACTTTAACCGTGATAAACTATGCCATACGTTCACTCTCACATACCCACCTTATTTTTGCAAAAATCATAAGTAGTTTTTTCTCTCACTCCAATATTTTTAAAAGTCTCTAAAATAAACATTTGGATTTGTTTTAAGAGCTTTGAGAGATGAGAGGAAAAACTCTCAAAATCTTAAGAAATACTTTCAAAACATATACATTAAAAAACACATCTCTAGTATTAAATACAACGACAGTGGATGAGAATAGTGACAATTGATTTAGTTTTTTTTTTCCCTTCAGTAAGTAATCATATGAAAATTTCCCACAATAAGCTGGAGAAACTATTATGTAACCTACAAAATCAAAAATAGAAAAATAATAATTTATTGGAAAAACTGATGTCTTATATCGAATAAATATAATCCCAAAATGAATTTATAAAGAGAGCTGCCATTATCTTATAAATTTGCGCATTCATTGGTTATAAAAGAAAGCAAATTTGAGAACTAATTTAATCTATTTTGCAAAAATAGATTTAAACATACACATAATACCATAAATGTTGAAGTAGATAGAAGTTCCGCCACTCTTGGTCTTGCATTTAGGGTCCCAATCCCAGCCTAAAAATCCATAAAAAATGGTATGCTGCCAAGCATCCTCAAAATCCTTCCCAACAATGTGAGAAGTCTCTTTCAAAGTTCAAACTATATCCTGTTAGAGATGCAAAGTTTCTCTAGGTGTTTTGGAAATAATAGTCACAGGTAAAACTTATTGAACGTAATCATAAAATTAAATCAATACTATAATTTATGACATCTGAACTATGTCATTCCTAAAATATATTCATTTATCATCAAACGAAATCATCTTTCACCATAAAAATGCAAAATGAATAATATATCCCTCTTATTTTTCTTTTGCAAAAATAAATCCCTCTTGAATTTGACAAAAATAACCTGAAAATTTTAATTCATTTTCATGTACATTTCTTCGTGGCCATCTAAGTGCACATATTATAAACTCCTCACTTCTTATTAAATGCATCCACCAAACTCTTCTTTATCACAAATTCTTCTCACAACCACTTAAACAAATCCTTTACATGCATGTTTTGCTAATGCACATACCTTTAAGTTATCAATTAGATGACAGTTGATATTATTTTAATATTAACTTCAAAATAAAGTTATAGATAGTAACTTCTCAAAATAATTAATTTGACTACTGTATGATTTAGGTATTTGGCCCCATGCCCATAATTCCATTTTGGAATTTTATGCAATACTAGTTCAAAAGAGATATTCCCAGATTAGACGAATTTGGGGATCTAAAAAGACATTTTCACATTACTACATCAAACACGAAAAAAACAAAAAAACAAAAACTGCAACGGCTGTGAATCTTTGTGAAAGCACATACTGAAATAGATTGAAATAATAATCTCCTATGGAAAGAAAAATATCAACAAAAAAATCTCCAAAAAAACGTCATACTAAAAATTCAAAATCAACAAGAACACGTGAAAGGAAATAACTAACAATGAAGCCAATGATTGATATAGAGGGACACAAGGATACACGAAAGAACGGATTATAAGAGAATGAGAAACATAACCATCTACAGTATGCTTAGGCAACAACTTATACACCCCAAAACATGTCAAAAACATACAAAAACAAAGATGCCAGTTGTCATCAATTTAGACAACACTAGTAGTATTAGTGTTATCAAAATCAGCACAAATCCAAGCCCAAAATATGTATATCAGAAGTATCAGAAACTTTGTTTAGGTGGGTGGGTAGGAGCACATTATGCTGATTGAACTACAAACTTAACAAACTTAACGCATACTTATATATGACATTCCAAAATATGCGACAGTCAATTCTTTCCCTTTATAAACTAATAGTAATTTTTTTACCCAATATAAACTAGTAGTATAAAGATAAGATAGATATAAATAATCTCAAATGTAGTCGGAAAGACCAAATCCTGAGCAATTATAAATATCTAGAGCAAGTATGTACCGCTGAATCCATCAATTGGAGACAGTGAGGTCAACAGACAACTGGTCAATTTGGTGATCTAGAAAATGGCCCGTGGTGTTTCATATGTAAGACATCATTGATTATTGATAACAAAGCTCACACAAACACAAAACTGTCAGAAATAAACTCCGCCAACACAAGGATTTTAGGAATTTAGCAATATTGAATATCTTAGGGCCTATTTACTTTCGAAAAATATCTAAAACTTTCATTTCCAAAAATCTGAATTCATTTAAATTGCAAGCAACAATATCAAAGACTCCACTGTGACAAAGAGAAGGTGAAAAGCTTGCTAGGAGAATGCATTTATGGAAATAATGTAAACATTGTTTTTACATTTTCAAAATTTCTAGAAATATTAACAAATAATGTCATATACAACATCTATGTTCTCCAATCATCAAGCCTTCTCTAATGTAGTAAAATCCAAATATATTGAACCTCTTCAAACCTTGAGAGACGGAAAAGCAAATACTAACAGTATATAATGAGCAAGGATAAAAACACATGACAAGATTACTATGATGACTGATTATGCCTTATCTTTCATGGCAAGTCACCAATAACCATGCGGCAAAAACCAGAGAAGATTTATGTAGCTAAAACATTCCTATTTCTGCTTTCTTTTGAAAGAATTCTAACTGCATTGGGAGATGCTGCGTTATACAGTACAGGAAAGCAACCTAGACATTGTACTGTACAATAAATATTTCTACAGAAAAAAAAAGTTACCGGAGTTCTTGATACATTATGTATAGGTGCCCTTGCATATTAATTGAATCAGTAACAAAAGCGTTGTCCGTTCTGAAATCAGATGACTATTTACCTCAATTATCAGCACTCTTTCTATGTGATGAAGTTTGCCTTATTCTTTCAGTTATATCATTCAAAGCCTAAGTAAGCGACCGGCATCTTATCTTGTATTGCCAAAACCTGAAACCGTCAAGTGATTCAGAATTCCTCTTCATCAATATAGAAAGGTTAACAAGAAAAAAAATTCTTTATATATGCCCGTACCCCCAAAAAGCAATTATGTAATCACTTCAGTAACTATGTTCCCCTGGAATCCAGAATTCCTATCATATCAGATGTTAAACAGTGTCTGTATCGACATTATTCTAATCCATGCTTTTACAGAAAGCAGATAAAAGAATGTCGAAAAGAAAGGAAACACTCGTAGAGGACAAAATATCCTCAAATACATCATAAAAGAAATGGTTAACCTATGAGGTACAGATTTTCAACAATGTGCATTTCCACATAAATGAGAGGGTTTGAGCTTACGAGGAATTTGAATTTCTGTATGGGATATCCAAGAAGGAAGTCATCTCAATTAGAAAAACGAATTAAAAACAGAAAACAGAACTTACATGAAAATATCCCAAAAAATTGAAACAAGCACGCAAATTATCTTATCTAAATGTCGGAAGAAGATAAGAAAATCAAGTCATGACTCAAGGTATTATAAATCATTTGTCTCTATCTTTGTCACAAAAATTCCCAAAACATTCCAAGAGATATTAGAGGCCCTTGTCCAATAACAAAGATTGGATGGGAGAACTGAGAAAAAATAAACTTACAATTTGCACCATCTTCTTTCCCAAAATTTTACATCTGTCAACATTTGCCTGCTACTTTCTTACTCTATGTTGATACTTTTAAATTGTACTACGTGGTTTAGTTGCAATCACATTGTAACTTAAAACTACCAAAGAATGGTGCAATGAAATGGTGCTTTCAAAAAGATAAAGAGGTAAATAGGCAATAAAAGCCTTCAATAATATGGAGTTGACATGAACTCCAACTTTAACAGTTGATCCAAAAAACTCAAACAACGACTCATGTTAACCATCCAATATCATAACTACATATAAATAGTCCTTGAATAAGAGAAATAGCACAATCAAAGGTTAATCTGTTCCAAATAAATATGTGCCACTATAGGCAGTGCTTTGTTAATATGAAAGTTAACAATTAAAAAATCAGTAAAATGTATACAAATCTCACATTTATCAGGCACTCAAATTTTGAAAGCACAAATATATTTCATACACCTAAATACAATGTCATCTCATAGAGATGTGGAAAAAAACATATAGTTAACGATTCTCACCTCCGGACACAACATTATGAATACGTCAAAGTAAAAAAGAAATATTGAAAATTTGATAAAATGACAATTTCATACTAAATTCAAAAACCAATAGAAACCAAAGCTAAAATGACAAAAATTTGCAGTTGATACTTGATAATATTGATTTGTTTAGCTGTAGTCCACAACCATAGGAATCATGTAAAGCTTGAACCTTGGACAATATATTCCATAAAACAATTCTTGCAGGAAAGGAGGGAGTGTTTGCAAAAAACTGAGTGGAAGGGAGTGTTCAAAGGAGAGACGAACAATGGAATTAAGGTTAAGAGCGAAAATCCTAAAATACCCCTATTGAAGTTGTGGCATTTAAGAGAAAAGGAGGAGAGAAAATAATAAGGGTTTGAATATTATTGATAATAGCTTAATGCTGACTTGATTACAAAAGATTCAATACTAATCTCTATTTATAGAGAAACATAGACTAAATCCTAAATTAGGAATAAATCATAATAATAATAAGAGATATTATAAGATTCTCTATGATTATAAATTGATCATAGAAAATAACTCAAGATACTCTAATATAATATAAAAAAGATACTCTAAGATATTATAAGATATTTTCTAATATTCTAACAACCCCCATAAGTTTTTAAAATTTAAGGGCAATTTTGGTTTTTCCTGAAAATCACATTTTCTGGGCCATGAGAAACACGCAACCCGAGCGTGATCCCCAAACAAGACAAGAACGGCTGCTTTCGTGCTTTGCCCCGCACCATGCCGCTGAGGCCAGGCACTGTGCTGCACCACTCCGGTACAATCTTGCCATGAACCAGCACAATTGACTACCTAGATATAGATAACAGTGTTGTTAAGTAGCGGCCATGGCGGAATGGTGTGGTTGTGTTTTGACAACCGCCATTAGAAATTTATGAAGGGACTTGCCATGGGAGCGCCATAGGCAGCAGATTTTTGGCCTTTCTGCTATCAACAACATGTACAGATTTATTATGAAAATGCAACCGACATATATGGAAAATAAAATTTAAACTAAAAAACCTAACCAATAAAATTAAAATTCATCTATTATTAGTTAAAATTAAATCTTTGAAACAGATTTCTGTACGGACATTACGTAATAATTACAAGGTATGGGAAACAGATAAACTAACCAAGTCAGAAACATGGGCCTAAACTTGGAAGCAAATGTTCCTGGGATACATTGTCAGGAAAAAATACAATATACACAATCCTGCCAAAAGCCTCCACAAGTTTTCAAAATTTTCTTCACAGGTAAGTTGTATGTACTACACAGACAAATCTAACTTTGTGGTACAATATATAGTCGTGCGTGTTGACACCACCAGCAACACTGAAAGGTAACAAGCAGTGATATATCAATATTTAAGCGAAAAAAGAACATCAAACAATTTTCTTCAATAAAATAACAACAGAAGCATACTACAGGTAAGTAGAACAACATTAAAGTATTAAGCCGTTTATTTTAAAAGAAATTAATTCCTATACAAGATGATATTATAATCAAAATCAATTGTCGCCATGTAAAGAATTAACCTACGTAAGTTAGAACTTGCTCCATGAAAGGGCTTCCTACTGTCATAAACAGAATGACTAATATCCTTAAGTTTTCATTTTTGCAGGCCTTCAATTATGCCTCACAAAAGCAGGCATGTAAGATGAGGGGTTCCAAAACTTTGTAAGCTTTATTTAGGTCATATATCTAAGTAATGTGGCCATATCGGGTTAGGATTTATTTCCAATAAATCCTTCTCATGCCTTGGGCTATTGGGCCTGGTGTATGAACAATACAAGTGGCCTAACAACAGATCTACGATAAGCTCTAATATCATATTAGATTTTGAATCTTACTCAACCTTACAAAAAGTATTCATTTTTTTGTTTTCTTTTTTTTCTCCTTTTTTGATTACAGAAGTTACTTGAAAGGGGGAGAGAGTATAGGAAAGAATGAGATTTATCCAAAATATCCTCCAGTCATACATACATATCAAAAGCTGTACAAGTACACACAGACCCGGAAAATGCTTTAAAAGAAAACTCACAAAGTTCTTCAGCAGTTGGCAAATTTTCACCACATGATTTCATTTAAAAAAGGATAATTCTACCCTCCTAACTAATCCTCCAAATGAATAAGTTTAGCATGTTTTTATGTTCACGAGATATATTGACTTCATTTATGTTTTCCTTTAGTAATATCATTATTACACATTAGGGGGGTGTCTTAGGAGATTATAGTAAAACTTACGAAACATGATCAACAAGATTTTTCGCAAAAAGTAAAATAACAATCACATTGTAACTTATAGTACAGCATGAGTTAAAAGTTAAAACATTATCTTGAAAAGTTAAGAACATATCCAAAATGAGAAGAGAAAAAACATACTTAATTTTAATAAGACTCCAATCAACATCAAGTGGGTCGCCAACAATTAACAGCAGGAATGTCTGGCCGGTAAGGCAACGTCTGAGGAACACCATGTCCTAGAGAAGAGAACAATGAGGTTGATTTGATCCATAATCCATAAAACTGGTTTTAAAGCAAGTAATTACAAATAAATTAATGATTTTGTTTAGAAAAAGTCACCTGATACTGAAGCACTAGGTAGATTGCTTGAAATTGCTCGCTGAAAACCTACATTGCTTAATGGTGGCCTTTCAAGTGGTGGTCGGAAACCTTCATCACCATTACAAAAATATATATATTTATGAACGACATTGAGATTGCTCTTACAAACAACACAAAATACCAATAACATCAGTGTAACTAAAGTGCTTTTACTGTCACCAGCAACAAAAAATAATTAAATAGTGAAAAAATTATAAAAGTAGAAGGAAAAAAACCTCCACAAGCTGGAAATTAATTTCAGGAATGATATATACACAATAAATAGTATAAAAGACAAGCAATATTTGAATATAATAAAATGAACATTTCAAATGGCAAGGAAAACAGATTCACATACCTTCTTGCCCAAAGGGAGGACCAGGGCATGAAGGATTTACACCTCTCCATACACCATTTTGATGTTGATTGTTTGTCGATGATATTCTCCATTGCTCATCAGCAACGAATTGCCTCAGGCCATCTGGAAGAGATGGTAAAGGAAAGGGAGGATGGAAAGCATGAGGAAGGTGTTGCTGAACTGTGTGATTTGGATATGAGAACTGATTTGATGGATTTTGGGGCGGGGCGGGATGTGCAAGTCTTTGAGCATAAGGGGCATTACCCTGCTGAAATTGATGGTTAGGTTGATGAACTTGGGCATTTAAATACACATCATTTTGTCCATATTCTAATTGTCTTGAAGAGTTAAAACCAGAAGGCTCCTGGGAGCTGCAGCCTGAAGCCAGGGCAAAAACAGATGGCTGTGGAAATAGTTCATTCTTGACAACTGCATTACTGTGACCTCCAGAAAAAGAACTACCAGCCATTTGAACTATTTGGTTACCCTGCATAGAGGACTGCAATTATCCATAAGAGGAATCAAATAAATCCATAACAAACAGGAGATATCAAAAGCAAAACTTTCTTACACTATTTGCGCCACTAAAGTCATGAGGTAAGTTCTGCTGATACGCCAATTTCGGGGATGACTGATATGATGACTGAGGTGGCAGTAATGATTGGGAGACATGTGAAGGCCGAGCTAGTCCAGATGATTGAGGAACCAATGACACTGACGAGGCGGAGGATGATAAAGGAAGAGGCGGAGGTTGCAATATTGTAGGTGGTGGGGGTGGGGGAGGAGATGGAGATGATGGAGGAGGAGGGGGAGGAGGTGAAGAAGGTAAAGGTGGGAGTGGAGGAGGTGAATCAAGAGGTAATGGAGGGGAACCCTCCGGTGTAGCCAATATATCTTCTGATATAATTGAAATTGGATTTGAATTCTTATTTGAGCTCTGAAGAAGCATATCAGTTTCGTCAGAACTGTTCAAAAATACAGGTCTGTCATCCTTTGGGTGACCTGAAACATCTTCCATTTCTAGTTCACCATCCACATCCTCCAAGATACAATGGCGCTTGTCATTTGGGGTCACAGTATATGTTTCTGATCCTCCAAACTTGGGTGATGGATGTGCTGGAGACGTACCATATGGATCTGTACATGAATTGATTTGTAAATTTTCTTCATCTTCATCTTCATCGAACGCATGGCAAGATATAAAGCCAGGTAGCTGAAATGTAGCATTACTGATAGACAACACCCATGAATATAACAAGAATCAGAAATCCAAACTACTTTTTGAAACAAATAAAATGGTAATAGAATAAAAACAAAGAAAAAGGCCAATGCAAACCAAGTAAAAATCTACAAATGCAAACCAGCACTGAATTCGAAAAAAAAAATCCAAACACCAGCTTACATGATCATCTCACATTTAATAACAAAAAGGCCAATGAAATCAATATAGGAATCTGATAAGTATCCAACACTTGGAGAACTCTCCCTTAAAAGTTAGCTATCAATGGAAACGAGCCAGATCACTTAAATACTCCACCCAAGCATCACGCACTACTCTATGTGGAACTTGGGCACCCCATAACCCTAGTCCCTATAACTTAAATACTCCACCGAGCATCCCAAACGACTATATTGGGACTTGAGCACCCCATAACCCAAGTCCCTATAACTTAAATACTCCACTGAGCATCCCATACTACTCTATGTGGGACTTGGGCACCCCACAACCCAAGTCCCTATCACAGCACTGCCCCTGCAGGCTAACGTCTCGGCAGCTGCACTTTACAACGCTTTGCTCAGCCTTTCCAGTCAGCCCCTTTGCAGCCTTTTCTGAGCCACCGACAATCAAACTGTGATATCAATTGATAAGTATTCAAGCACTTAGGGAACTTTCACTTAAAAGCTCGCTATCAAAAACACTTATTCATGAAATATCTTATTTATGTTTTCACTCTGTCAAAGCTCATTTGTGGTTGTTTTTGCTGTGTCATTTAAGGATTCAAAAACTACTATTTCTCTTGGGTTTTAGAATTTTAGTATGAATAAACTAATTGTACAAATATGTCCAGGAAAAACCTATTATTAACGAAAAAGAAAACGAATCTGTGGCAAAAACTCAATCTAAAAAATGGACGGAACAGATACCAGACCTTCCATACTCATCAACAAGCATGCCTTCCATTTCTCTAATTGGGTCGTCCACGGATCGCTCAGCACGAGATGGACGCCGGAAGTTAAAGCTAACGGTGATATCATCATTCGAAACCCCAATTTCATCCATGTAACGGCGAATAACGGACTCAGGCAAAATTTTCCTCTCAAGCCACAGCCTCAAAACCTGCAATGCACTCAAAATAAAAAATGGCATCCACTTAATGTATATTCATTATGAAAAGTCTACGAAAAAACACTTATTCAAACTTTCAAACAAAATCTCATTTCACTAAATAATGAGGCATAGACTGTAGTCAAAGTCAAGTAATTGACATTCATACAACATAATCAGGAAAGCAGCCATGAGGTTGTTTGCAATGCTGGATGAATTCAATGTTTGCGCAATACTCTGCTCCTTTCCCCTACCTAATACAATTCCTTTTGTTGTTATTAAATAAAAACAAACAAGCTGACCTTGTGACATTGACGACGATTTTCACGGGCACTAGCTCCAGGGGGAGCAGCAGCACCAAGAAGACGTGGCAGTGCTGCTTGAACTGTAGGGATGTAAGAAGCACCAGCAATACCTAAAGATGTCCTTCAATTAGTGAGACAAATGCCACATTGAAAAAAGTATCTAAACTTACAATTTTAAGCAGGGAAGAGAAGTGGAAACAAAAACGTCAATAATAACTACAAATAGCAGAGCATTATCTAATTTATTCACCCACCTTTTTGATTATGTGAGCACTGGGTGATAGAATCAACAAGAAAAAACAAATCCACTTTGCGATGAAAACTAGTTTCATTTTCCAACTTCCTGATGAGAAGTTCAACAACCTGAACATAAGGACTTAGAAGTAAGTCCAGCATAGATACAGTGACCATCAAATTAACATAACCACCAAAATTAGTAGCAAAAGTATCACATCTTAGAATCAGTAATCACATTCCAATTAATGATTTCGAACAAAATTAAAAGCAAACAGAAAAAAGATGCATTTCTCATCTTTCATGAATCATTGATGTTCCTACTCAAGGATTATTAATAACAAATAAAAGCTGCTTATGATAATAATACGCCAGAAATTAATATAAAAAGCACACAAGTAAACTAATAGTAGAAGTATACAACTTTACACCACATTAGTAATTATAAATTTAAATTCCTTTTTATTGCAACCTCATCCCCTCTAATAATTCATATAGCTTTGCCAAGAAAAGTGGAGGGTACGGGATCATCTTTTATAACTAGCAGTAATATGATGGAGCTGACCTCGTTGGCAATGCCGTACTTAGCACAATCTATGGCAAGACGAGTTGCACGCCCAATACTTTCCTTGGTCCTCGACAAAGTTTCAATCATTCCTTCAAATGCGTCCCGAGCAACAGCAGCCTCTGTACCACCACTGAGCGAGCCTCCAGGACCCCTTTGCACAGAACCCGTTCTTCTCTCCTCAATTTCATCAGCATCAAGCTGATTTTGAGATGCAGAGTGGTACTCATTAGTTGGAGGGGAAGCCGATGTTGCATGCTCATAAACTCCCTGCACATCTGTCTGTATGATGTTACTTGAGACAGACAGAAATGGCTGAACAGTGGAAGGGCTAGGAGTCCCCCCCTGAACATTTTGAATGCCAGAAAGAAGATATTGGGAATGAGATTGTTTCCGTTTTGCCTGGGCAGCAGCGATAAGATGCTTCATAGTTTTAGCTGTTTCTGGAGTCCCTGAACCAGTATATAAATTACTTCTTTCTTCCACACCCTCTTCCAATCTATAACAATATAAACAAAATAAGAAGGGAAAAGGATCAGCATATAATACCAAACAAAATGAGAGGAGTAAAAAGCATATGTACCTATCAACATGTAGTGCATCAGGCTCCTTAGAACCTACTACTGAAACAGCAACTTCAGATGCCTGAGGCAATGTCTTTGTAGTATTCTTAGAAATTTCAGCTGAAGATGTCAGCTTCTTCTTATGGGCGGAAACTTGGTTCTGAGAAGAGTTGAGGTTATGTAATGATTTTGAAGACCCATTATCAGCCTTCTTCTGAATAGTAGCATTGCTGGAAGCTTTAAGCAAAGGTTTGGAAGATTTACTCCGCTCAGCATTTGACTTTGTTGTTGCAGGAACTGGCTGAGGTGATTTTACTGGGGAGGCAGAGCTTACTTTTGCCACCTTAGAGGGAAACTGCTTTAAATCTAACTTATCATGACTGTGAGGAACATGCACCGGAATGACTTCATCAGCTTTCTCTTTTTCAGGCAGTTTCATTGATGATGGATCATTATGAAATAGAGAAGGTGAATCTTTCAAAAAAGTATCCTCAAGTTCACTAGAATTTATGTGAACCAGCTGAGCAGCATCAGATTTCTCAGAATGTGCATTATTGCCCTTCTTGACCTCTGAAGCAAAAGGTGACTTCGTATTTTTTGCAGCTCCTCCATGAACAGGAGTTTTAGGTACATCATCATCATCTTCATAAAGGCAAACAGCTCTGCGTTTCTTCTGTACTTGTTTTGCCGTAGCATTCTTCGTATCATCTTTCAGTTTAAGAATACTCCATTCTTTTTTATCATCAGGAGCAATTCTATCAGAATCAGGCATAGTTTTCTGAACTTGGCTATGTTGTTTGGCCATAGGTAGCAACTCGCGGACAGACTCATCAGAACCTACAACACAAATTTGACCCCTTGATGGCAAGCTTTTTTCTGTTTTCGAATTTGATGTGGACCTTTTCACATCTTTTTGGATGTGGCCTGAAGTTAAATCATCTTTAGCATCCATGCGTTTCAACTTCTTTGTAGCATGGAAGGATTCATTTGCCCCCACATTATGCTTCGCATATACTTGGTTCTTCTTTCCCATAACTGAATTTTTGCCATCAGCCTCCTCAGCATTCAACATGATCTCCTGTAATTCATTTTTTACCTCAAGACTTGCTTTCTTTGAAATCAAGTTCTTGTTTTTTTCTCCAGTATTACCATTCAAGTCTGGTTTAAGAGTGTCTGGAGAATCTGTTTTAACAGCGGGTGCATCGTTACCTTTCCTTCCAGTTTTATTAAATGTCTCCCCAGACCTTGAAAGATCAACACTTCCAGTAGAACTTCCCACCTTCAAATGTGTTCCAGTAGATGATCCACCAATTTTATTTATATCATCTGTAGCTTCACTTCTTCTCTTTGAGCCAGTAATAAGCTTCCTTGGCTTACTCCCATTTGTTAAAACACTATTTCCATTATCATGTTGACCAAAATCGTGAACATTACTTGCACCTTTAAGAGTAGATTTGCTAGAATTCTTTTTTATCTCTGAACCAGTGGATAATTTACCTTTGACCAAAGGTGATGAAACAGAAGAACTTTCATTTGGACGGCCTGATTCAGTGAGCTTTTCATCTAGGCTACCCCTCTCTCTGGTTTTCTGCTTACAGTCCTCCAAATTGGAACCAACATTACTCACATGGATGTTATCCTTTTCTTCACTCGACGTCACAGCATCAAAGGTATCCTTTGGATTACCCACTGCCTCATCAACAGGAGGAGCTTCTGAACCAATCCGAGAATCATCTGTGTCGTCACCACTAGCCTTTTGTTTCTCATTCTCATCAAAAGCTGCACATATTTCCTTCACAGCTTGGGCAAAGTACTTTGTCTTGCCTTGAAGCCGAGAAGACAACTTATTTTTATACTCGCTTGTAAATACCTGAATATCTGGGGCTGCTACAAAAGCTCTGCAAAGGAAAAGAAAATAGCATAAGTGCAATGGTATGGATACAAAAATGCAGGACAATTAATTATTCTAATGAAAAATAATAACCATGAAGGATACAAAGCAGAAATCACAAGAGCAATCACCAAATCAGATTAACTTGGCATTTGGATGGAGGTCAACACACTTTTACCCTTCAAATTAACCAGAATTTACATAATATGACTTTAATCATGGTTATCAACTCACGATAAAAATTTATTTGGAGAAATGTTTCAGGATCCTAATTTTATGCATTACCAGATTGTGAGTAACATATTGAGCTACAAAATCTTGAAACCTTTTTCTTGAAGTAATATCATAATTACCAAAAGATGTACTAGAGCAGAACATAAGACATCCTCACAGAACAAGCAAAGACAAGAAACATAATCCATTAAGAGATATAGATTAGCTTGAAGATCTTTTGGAGGTCTTTGCAAGAAGGATCCAATCTCAAAACGTTCAGTTTTCAATAAAAAAGTTTCACAGAACCCAGATCACTTTTCTATCATTAACTAACTTTCTATTAGGTCATTGCTAATAAAAAAGTATCATTGGCATGCAAAAACTACTACCCTAAATTATTATGGCATATTTCAGTATAACATACCAAATTAACCCTTTAATTTGCTATTTTTATTTTAGGATGTTTCAATTTTAAATGCTGCCAGCATTCAATGAACAGGGAATGTAGATAAGGAATATCCAACACCTCCGTTCCATAAAACTTAGTACATGGAAAAGAAAGGGATTAGATCCTGAGTAGTAAACACCACAACAAGTAATATGACTAATTTACATAACTTCTAAACTCAAATTAGTAATAAACTGTTTAAGCCTTGTTCCAACAATCAAATCATCTCCACATCACCACCCACATAGATCATAACAAAATATTCTCACACGTTACACAGAGGAGCATATTTTGACGCAACAGCATTAAGTGTCACTTTCTTTCTGTTAAGCCCTATAATCATTAAACTTAATTTATTTACAGATATTGGTCCCATTTGTTTGTGATTTTCTTGAAGAAAAAGTTCTTTTGAATAGAAAAGACATGTTTTAAATAACTATAAGCAAAATCCTAAAAGGGAAGTTAGTCTTTGGCACAGTATAAGAGCCTCAAAGACTCAGTGATTAGGAATTACATCCTTACCAATCCCACTTTTAATAGTTGACTTTCAGCATAAATTAAAATAAGGGTATCCGTGCTTTAATCCTATAGGGGCCTTGTTTAGAGGGTTTTCTTATAACTATAAAATCATTGTTGGGTCTTCACATGACAATTAGACTTTTTATATAAGTTGATGAGGTACAAGTAATTCATGTAAATGACTCTGAATTGACCTACAAGTACATGCAGATATAGAATCCAGAATTATATAATGAAACTCAATTGGAAGCTTGTTATTTCAGTTTCAACATTTACATTGTACTCTTAACTTTTTATCATCCGTGTCAAATAAAACTATCCCACAACAACAAAAAGCCAAAGACTCAAAACAGAAGGCCACTCAAAAAACAGTGAGTTAACAGGTACTAGGGCATTATTTCCAAACTCCTACATATGTCAACAGTACAACTTTTCCACATCCAAACTACATAATCGGCTAACACATAAGTTTGTTATCCTCTCCACTAACTCACACAACAGTCCCTATTTTTCATCACTAATTATAAAAGGCACACATCCCCATGATTCACCAGTAACTTCTTAGCAACATGTTAGTTACAAGAGAAATCAGGTGAGAGAAGCTTACATCTCTTTGGTGCCAAAGAATTGAACAAAATATTTCTTTGGATCAGGGGCTTTCTCCCAATCTTCAGGGTTACTTATCTGAAAGCAAAGAATGAACAAAATCAGTATCCATTCCTCAGTACCTATAACTAAAAGCTCAATCAACCACCAATCCTTAAATCTACAACTCAACAGAATACACAAAAATCATACATATACAAAAACGACAAAATTAAAACCCCTAATCAAAACAATTTCACAAATTCAGCGAAATAAAAGGACCACAATTCAAAATCCAAGTAGCAGCGCCAATAATAACTTCATAACAAGGAATCAACTATGTGAAACAAAGATTTACATCCCAAAGCACACGTATTCACAACCAAATCATGAAGAAAATTATAGAAACAACAGCGAAGAGTTCGATGAAAATAGTAGCGCACCTTGGCAGGCCAAGCAGGGAAGCCCTTGACCTTAGCTAGGACAAGATCGCCTAAACGCAAGTGTCCGTTCGCCTTGGCCTTGTTCGCTCCGCGTCGACGCGCGGGAGGCATGACTAGGAGAACGACGTCGTGGGAGAACAGCGGAAAGGGAATGGAACGATCGGAAAACCCTAGGAAAATCCCGCGGAGGCGCCGCGGGGATATTGAGAAGGATTCAGCGGCGGAGAGAGCGGCGGAGAATAGAGGGATTGTGGGAATTGGGAGAGAACAGTGAAAGATTTTTTGTGAGAATGGCTTATTGGGTTTGCGTTTTGCGTTTGCGTTTGCGTTTGCCCAGAAAGAGTGTGTTTTAGGGATGGGACCTGAAGGGAATTTTGTGATCTTTTTTTTTTCTCGTTGGTTTCCAGCAATCATTTGCAAATCCAAAATTAAAGCATTTTGTATCAAAAATAAATTAAAGTAATTGATTCAACCAATCAAGTCATTAGGAAAAATGTCAATTCTAATTTTTTTTTATTAAATATATTATCTACTCCTTCAATAAGAATTAAATATTATCTTCATTTATGAAAAATAAATAATTTTTATTAAAATTATATATATATAATCATTTTTACTAAAATTTTAGTTGAGTCAAAAATAACTAAAAACTTTAGTTCATTTAAATTTTCCTGTTTCCTTTGAATTATAAATATCTTTTATATTTACTGTATTATTCAAATTTTAGTATTAGATATGGATTGATATACAAATGAGAGTGTTTTGAATTTTAGTTGAACATGGAGAAAAAATTTATAACCATTGAGAGTAAAAACAAGTTTTACACTATCATATAATTACAATTATGTGTTCTGGCAAATCATTTAATTTATCTCACTTGAACATGATGAAATAAATAATTGTTATTAATTATTAATATAAAAGAGTTTTATATTGATGGTATATATTCATTGCACTCTTGAAATTATAAAATAAAAGTATAAATAATCAGAAATCAAAATGTGTTTTTGATAACTATAGTCTTGAAAAGATATTTAATTTATTTAAAATTAATTCATTAGAGAGAAATATAAGTTAATTTTTTTTTTAATTTCGGAATTATATCTAATATTGACCAATACATTGAATATCACCGAAGCAAACTAAAATGATCGCTTAATTGAAGTGTAAAAAATTCAAGAAATTAATATTAATTGTAGTTTTAAATATAACTATAACAACTCAAATGACATGGTTCAAATCAATCAGATGTCTACATCTACATAAATATTAAAGGCAAGAGGGGATTCATTTATCAAATTGTAATTGTAAGTATTTTACGTTTATAAATTTTGCTAATAATGATGGGTGTTTTGACAATATACTAGTGAATTAATACAAAATTATAGACTTCTAATATACATGATTTTATAATGGTTCTTGTTTGTTTTTTACTTGTTAATAGTCAACAACTTGTCTTTGGTGTTTATCAAAGTGGCACATTGGACTCTTGTGTCAGAATTGATTCTTTTTTTATACATTGTATAAAACTGACTCCTATATATTTCAAAACTATTATCCACATTAACCTAATTTAACGTGGGACAAAACTAATTATCCACATGAACATAATTTAACGTGGACAATTACAAACAAGGTGTGTGTGGCTTGCTAGTAGTTTGGATATGTCCAATGTTAAATTTTGGCAATGAAAGTATGAGTATGTTTGTTATAATTTTTTTTGTAAAATAATCATTTTTGAGTGTCTACATTTCTTAATTATAATTTTTTTTTAAATTGAAAAATCTATAAACTACTTAAAATGCTAAATTGTTTTTAGTATCTTGTTAAAAAAATTATTTTTTTAACATTGATTTATTTAAAAAAATCATGTTTACTACAACAAACATTTTTTTTAAATCTATAAAAAAAATCTAAATTATAGAATACCAAAACCACTTTTTTTTTTTTATAAATAGATCCCTGTATCTAAAAAAAAAAGTTGAAAATGTTAATATAAAACAAATGTGAACAAGTGTGACTAAAAAAAGTTAACATGTGGCATGGGAGTGCTCTAAGTTCTAACTTTTAGTCACAATCGTTGTTTATTCCATCCCTTTCCTTTCTGCTCTCCATCCTCTCAAAATTACCTCTGCATATTCTCAAAATAAATGCCCAACTTTTGGCATGGTGTTCCAACTAGAAACAATTGCGAGCAAGGCATGAACAACGCAAGGATCCTTGATGAAACATTGAATGTAAAGAGATACACATATAGAAAGAGAAAAGGGATGGAGGGTCAGCAAAGATTTATTTCCAGCAAAGATTTATTTTCACATCTTTCTTGTCCTTTGGTGGTGAGGAAGGAATTGGTGGACTAGAATTTGCTTTTAAGAAAATCTTCCAATCCTCCACCTTTTTAGCTTCCCCCACTAAAACCTATAGATGGACCACTACACTTTTTTCAGCTAATGTCGAGTGTCGACGCAGAAAGTCCGCAGTAAGATCAAACTTTCTGCCATTGATAAGAATGTTTTCTAAAATCTGGGAAAACTTCCAAACCATTCTAAATTTTTAAGGATTCAGTTGGAACCTCCAAGATCCCAATTATGAAATTGGATGCTACTCAAACAATCTCACAACTAGGAAAAGAAACTACTATGCACCACATCAGAGGAGACAAAGATTAAGAGCAAAAAATGTGGTTTTAGAAACCAATCTTCACAATATTTTCATAAATGGTAATATCTACAATTTAACACAAGTTTAGAAATTATTATATCATATGTAGTAGACTGCACGAAGTCACGAGTCATTATCACAACCAAGTACTTGCCAATTTATCATGATTGAATATTATCATATTATGTTTACCAAATCAATGATCTGTTTTAGAAGCAGATTCAAAAGACATACAAACATAATCCAGTTATGAGCATGGCAATTAAGGCTTAGCATAGTTGATTATCAAACTATTCTTCTCAACCTCTTATGATGATTCCTAATCATAGGATTGATTGGTATGCTTAATTTTCAAACAAAACAACTGGTAGAAACTAGTAGAGACTCAAGTATCAAAAGTCAAAACTCAAAAGATATCAAAGCTTTACTTTTCACACCCGTAATTTAGCAATCAGATATACTATTGGACACACTCACTGAAACAATGAGCTGATATTATTATGGATAATTAGGAAGTTAAAGATAAAGGTACCTAAAGCTCAAAATCTGTCGCAAAAAATATGCCAATAAAACCAAATTGAGCACAAATACTGAAGCTTAATGGTAACTTCTAATAACCAAAACTTACAAAGATCATGTTCAATTGATAAAATTATACCGACCGCAACAAATGTCTAAGGTGGCAGACAAACATTTAAATACAGCAACAATTCTTTAAAGAAACCTTACCCTCCAATCCTAATTTGAAGCTTTATCTTTGGCTTCATCATCAACAGCATCAGAAACTAATGTCACAGGTCTTTGATCCATAACCTCATCAATAATTCCAAACTCCTTCGCCTCTTGAGCTGTCATGAAATAATCCCTGTCTATATATTTTTGAATAACATCAAGCGGTTGGCCCGTATGCTTGACGTACAAATCATTCAACGCATCCCACATTCGACCAATCTGCTTGGCATAAATCAAAATATCCTTTGCCTGGGAAGTACCGGTTCCACCAGAAGGCTGGTGAACCATGATTGTAGCATTTGGAAGAGAACGCCTCTGACCCTTGGCACCCGCACTCAAAAGCAGAGAAGCCATGGATGCGGCCTGACCTAAACAGATGGTATTGATCGGAGACCGAATGTACTGCATAGTGTCGTAAATAGCAAGCCCTACACACATTATATATAAACATTATTCATCCAAAAGATTCATAACTTGTTACATCAAGGCTGTGTTTGGACTTTGGATTGGCTTATGGATAGCTTACTTTAACTCATCTACTACCATAAGCACTTGTAATGGTGTTTTATGACATGTCGTCAGTAAGTTATTTTCAGCTAGTCTTGATAAGTTCTCCGTGATATCTTATATAAACAACCTATTGTTAATACGAAAACAATTTGACTATATATTTTTATTAATTGTGGAAATAAATAAGGACTTACATGATAAGCAATTATTTAAGGGCATGTTTGGATTAACATATTTGAGTTTATCTATTCACACCAGCACTCGTGAAACAGTTTGGTAACAACTTATGGCATGTATGTTAAAACTTCTACGAAATAGTTTGACTTTATTTTATCATCCATAATAGAAATAGGTTATACATAACGCTAGCTTAAGTTGTTTATCCAAAGCAAATCTCAAAAGAAGAAAACCGCAAAGATTTATAAATAAAAAACACAGATTTTAGGAATGAATGCATTTGAAAGAGACATAAAACAGAATAAAATGATAAAGGTATGTATGGTGTACCTGCGCTTACCGAGCCGCCAGGGGAATTGAGATACATATGAATGGGCTTAGAAGGATTTTCAGATTCAAGAAATAGAAGCTGAGCAACAACGACATGTGCAGTGTCATCGGAGATAGGTCCATTGATGCAAACAATGCGTTCTTTGAGAAGACGAGAGAAGATATCATATGCTCTTTCACCTCTAGAAGAATTCTCAATGACCATTGGGATCAGACTATATGATCGAATTGTTCTGCGCGGTGCAACGCTGATGCTGCTTCCATTGAACAATAAATTGGACACGATTGACCTCGTAGTTCGGAAGAGAGCTCTCATTTTTCTCGATGGAGATTGGGTTTTTTTAGGTGTGTTAGGGTTTTTTTTGTGTATGTATGAATGAAAGGCAACTAACTCGCTTTCCTTTAAACATTCAGTTATTATTTGTATAAAAATCAATCAATTAATTGTTTATTTATTTTTTTACTTTTATAGTAAATATTTTAAATGTTATTAAGTTTTAAAAAATTTGATAGGATGGAACTTTGTACTAAAAATTCAGTTTTTTAAGTCTAAAATTTATGTTACATTGATTTGTTAGGTTTTTGAGTTTGAATGCTTCGTCTTTCTTAATAAATTATAAATTTTGCTTAAATAAAATTAAAAAGTCATTTTTATGTTATATAATTAATTTTAAAATATTCTTATAAAAAATGAAGTGACTTGATAAAAATATATATGTCATTGTAATTTAGATATAACAACTGGGTTGAAACTTGTGTATTTCACTTTTTAAAAGTTTAAATTTTATTTATTTTGAAGATAAAAATTTTATTTTTGATTTTTTAACAAGTGCCTTAAAAGTAAATAATTAATTTCACTTATTATATTATAGTAGATTGACCATCTATTAAGGATAAATTAGAAATGCACACTATCTATTAATATTCAACCACCACAATATTGAACATCATAATCCATGATCTAGTGTTAATATTTGTTGGCATGAGATTACTCAAAAATCTCTAAGCAAAAATTTATAGTTTCAAAGAAATCGATTTATTCAAAATAAAATAATGTTGAGTGACTAGATCATTCTGAATAGATATTAAGATAAATATGTTTCAATGTATACACGTCTCCACCTACTTGTTTCCACACCCCACCAATTCACATAACTCCCCCAACCCATTCCCAAATCAATTGAACCAATTCAACGCGAAAGTTTATTCCAAGGGCGCCAAGAAATTGAGATTGAGTAATTGGCCCGTGGACAGACACTTCTCCTGCATTAATATTTAAATCAGATGGAAACAAAATCTTTAGGTTTTTTGGGCATGTATGTATTGCCTGTTTAATTCAAAAACCATTAAAGACAACATCAGAAAAAAAGATAATCTAAATACAAACCTCATCAACAAATGAAAAGAAATTGAAATTTTATCTTTAGAATGACAATTATTTACAGCAACACATCTAATGGTTCCCCATGGCACGATACAATAGATTCCTAGTGGCAGTGTCCGTGGAGACATAACACGGTAAAAACTAGAGAGTGGTATGATTAAGCATAAGAAGGGGGAGATGCTAGACCTGAAGACTATCTGAAACTACTTCATCCAGGCCATAATCAACGATATGAGCTCCACCGCCATCAGAACTTATCCTTTCAACAATTGTATGGGTCAAATCCATAGCTTTGGGGCAAATTTCAATTTGATTGAGTTTTGCAATCTCCTCAATTGCAGCCCACTTGACTCTCTTCAACAGATACAAAGTCGCATGTGTAGGATGTGGAAGATAGAACAAAATGTAACCTATCAGAGATATATGTAAGTATCAGTACATTGAATCCAGCAGAAAACCAATCTCAGTTTTAGTTGAGCTTAATAGCACAAGCATTCTATCACCTGAAATTGATGGACTGGTAGAGCACCAAAGAACTCGTGTGCAATGATAATTATCGGCGCTGGAGCGCATCAAAAGGAATAACTTGGTCAGGGAATTATTCAAATATAGTAGAGTAAGAAATTTTATGTTAATGAATGACAGAAAACAAACTTATATTTTCATGTAATAACAAGTCAAACATTCTATTTTATGTTCAAAATCATATATGTTCATTGGAAAAACAATACATACATCTTGAAGGAACCTGCTCCAATGTAGCATGCCACAACACAAGAGTGCAGATACCAACCAAAGAGCTAAAAGTTCGCTTATCAACATCTGCATCTGTATTCTCTTCATCAACACATTTCAAATTCTTGTGGTGAAACTTTTGTAGTGCAGGGCTACACTCCACCAAATGTATATATGAAAAGACTTAGAGAAGTTTTTAAATTTTGAAGAACCCTATAACAAGTTAAAAACATATTTTTAATCATAATACTATACTATATATGCAGTTATTCTGATGTTTATTAGACAATCTAGTGGATAATTCACATAGAAAAGGTTATTTATTAATGAAACTGAAAATTTAGTGGATAATTCAATTGAGCTAACCTCTCCAAACATCTAGCTAACTTCAGGAGAAGTGATAAAATCACCTTCAGCTCCAAAAACATCTCTATTGATGTAATATTCAGCTTTAGGATTTGTTAAAACTTCGTACATTCACCTAGTGAGATAGGACCTCCACGAAACTGATAATTAAAAAAAAAAAAAAAAAAAAACAAATTTTGAAGATCCAAGAGGAAAAGGGAAAATAGCCAATTTTGATGATGCTGAAATACAAAATAAAATAAATATTATCATTAGGGAAATTAACGCATTTTGTATCAAAAATAAATTAAAGTAATTGATTCAACTAATCAAGTCATTAGGAAAAATGTCAATTCTATTTTTTTTATTAAATATATTATCTTCTCCTTCAATAAGAATTAAATATTATCTACATTTATGAAAAATAAATAATGTTTTTTTTAAGATTATATATATAATCATGATTTAGCTAAAATTTTAGTTGAGTAAAAAATAACTAAAAATTTTAGTTCATTTAAATATTTCTGTTATCTTTGAATTCTAAATATCTTTTACATTTACTGTATTATTCAAATTTTAGTATTAGAGGTGGATTGATACAACCGAGAGTGTTTGAATTTCAGTTGAAAATGGAGAAAAAATTTATAACCATTGAGAGTAAAAATAAGTTTTACACGTTCCGTTAAATCATTTAATTTATGTCACTTGAATATTATAACATGATCAAATAAATAATTTCTATTAATTATCGTATATATTCATTACACTCTTGAAAATATTAAATAAACATGCTAATACTTGTAAAATAAAAGTATAAATAATCAGAAATCAAAATGTGATTTTTAAAACGATAGTTTTGAAAAAATATTTAAAATTAATTCGTGAGAGAGAAATATAAATTAAATTCTTTTCTAAAGTTTCAAAATTATATCTAATGTTGACTAATACATTGAATATCAACCAAAAAAACTAAAATGTATCTAATGTTTTGTACTGACTTTGGATGTACTCTTATTTTTCTCCTAATCTTAGTATTCTTTGAGCTCTCGTTAGTGAATTAGTAATATTAGTACATTTTTGCCTTTTCTAAAACAAATTATTTATAAATAAATCAAAAATAAAAATTTATCATCATAAATATTTTATATG
>JBBPBS010001017.1:13711939-13761910 GCA_037974835.1 Cicer judaicum | reverse complement strand
AAAAAAAAAAAATAAACAAAATAAACTCATTTAGCAAATTTAAAATAAAAATATTAATATTAATAAAAAATAATAATATTAATAAATAATAATAATAATAATAATAATATATAGGTTGATCTTTCAAATCTAATAAGTTTTTTATAAGTATGAATCTTATCTATTTAATTTAATAGATTTAAAAAAAAAAAATCTAAACTTAATATTTTTATTAAACAGATCAGACCAGACCATATATCTATGATTTATAACCTAACTTATTATCACCTCTAATCACAATTAACACAGGTAGTATTACAAATAATACCCTTCCACAACAATTGATCAAAGTCTTGAAGGTAAGCAATGTGTAAGGCCTCAAGAGAAAAACTTTTACTCTTGGTGAAACATAACTTCCAAATAAGCAACCAGTTACCATCCTTATTTGGTTTATTGTGAGATCATTCATTAGTACATGCTATCTATTTTTAATGTAATAATTCAAATTCTGCGAGTGACCTCTTCATAATAAAAAAACATAGATAATTTCAAGATTATATGTAAGAGGGAAACCACCTTGATTAGTTCATGATTCCACCATTTCACATTTGGTTTCAATAATTTATCACTTTTAAATTTTTTATTGAATTCATATTCGACAACACAAGAAAAAATATTTTCATTGTATTGGATTGAATGTGAACACCCCAATCTTTTAATCAATCTACTTTTTTGTGTTGAAAGTTAATATAAAAAGGCATGTCATTCAATTAGTCGAGTATCTTGATTATATGATCGGAAGGATGAAATTTAATACTTTGTGGAGAAGGTGGATGAAGACATGCATTCCGGTGTTAAAACTAGTAATGAAATTCCAACAAATAAGCTTGTTGCAAATAAGGGTTTAAAACAAGGAGACTATTTTGCTCCCTTTTTAATTGGTATTGCAAAAGGGTTTGTTGATTTCATATAAGAAAATGTGTGGCAGATGGTTGTTGCAGTGGATATTAAGTGGGAAATGGTATTTATTTTTAGTAGTTTGAGTTTGCACATGACACTGTCATGATATGCGATGGCAATGAATTTGTGTACAATAAAATCTACTTTGAAGAGTTTTGAATTGATATAGAGATGAGAATGGATTTCTCAAAGAGCAATGTATTATTAGGTTAAATCTTACGGATTATTTTATGGAGACTGCATCAAATTTTTTGTCGGATTATGATGTTGTTGGTGCCTACAAAGAAGACATAATTTGACTCATATAAAGTGAAAAGTTGATGAAATTGATAAATTAATAGTTGATATTATAATCATTTATGATTGATCATACATATGTATATAATATCAACAATTTAATTCATCATCAATAATTTATATTATTCACTTTAGGGAAAACAAATCCATGTAGGTAATAGAAGCAAACATTAGAGAAATGTTATATAACACAAATAAGGGTTTTTGCTCCAAATATGAGTGTTTTTATTAAAATTCTCGATATGAGTGTCGTTATTAAAATTCTCGATAAGAGAAAGGAATTACCGATATGAGTGTCGTTATTAAAATTCTCACTCAACGGTTTTTGCTCTAAATATGCTACACCTTCACATATTATTTTACTTTTCACCTAGTGGCAAATTTTTCTTTTTATTGTTTACTGTATACCCAATGAATACACATTCATAGGCTTTACTAGCGAGTTTAATTCGCTTTAGATCAGAGATTGTAACATAAGCCAAACAACCCCATGTTTGAAGATAAGACAAGTTGGGTTGTCTTTTCTTCGTTATATCATAAGCAGATGTTTTGTTTTTAGATTTATGAATTTTATTCAAAACATAGCAACCATTTATTATAATTTCTCCCCACTAGTGAGATGCAACACCAAAGTTAAGCATAATAGCAACAACTAATTCAGTAAGAGTTATATTCTTTCTTTCATATTTACTATTCATTTCAGGTGAATATGGTGCAATAGTTTCATGTGTAATTCCTTGAGTTTTATAAAAATCATTAAATAAACTGGAATTATACTATGTTCCTCTATCACTACGAAACCTCTTAATCTTTTTAGTAAGTTGATTTTCAATTGCAGTTACAAAGATTTTAAACATGTCGAGCGTTTCACTTTTATTTTTCATTAGATATACAAAAGTATATTCAGAGAAATCATCAATAAAAGTGATGAAATATCAGAATGTATTAAGTCTAAAGGTTTAGATTCTCTAACTATTGATTTATGTGAATTCTTAGTTATTTTAGCTTGACTCATAAAGATAACTTTAGAATTAAGCATAAGTAACTTAAATTTGAAATCATACGTTTGTTCATATGACATAGTCTAGCATGCCAAATATTAAAATCACATATGTAAGTAGAAGAAAACATTTTATTATGTCATGAATGGTGTACCATTTCCCAACAAAAATACAATTTTTAGAAATGGTGTACAAATATGCCCCTATAGATTGAGAGATTGAGTAAACCTCGCCTTATTGAGAAGAAACCTAAAAACCATATTCTTCCTTATTTTTGGAGTGTGCATGACATCCTTCAGAATTAAGGTCTTTCTAGAGGTGAATATCAGTTCCACATCTCCAATACCACCTTAAGAGGGTTTCTATAACACCCAGGCCGTTATCGATACCACCTTAAGAGGGTTTCTATAACACCGAGGTCGTTATCGTTACCGACGGTGCTACCTCACGACCTTCTCGCCCCTTATCCACCATGGGAAAATAGCAACTTTTTGTCTTTCGTGGGATTCAAGCCCGTTACCTAGGAGATAAGTACCGCCTCCACACATCCCTTACCAATTGAGCTATTCTTATTGTTGTTCTTTAAGGTATGATTATAATTCTTAAGTTGTTTGTCGTTTGGCTTCAGAACTACACCGATGAATTTCTTCCTCTTGTAATCTGCAAAAAGAAGAACTTCATCTTTCGGGTCTTGCTTAGGGGATTCCTCATCAATTCTGAAGCAGGTTATCAAACTTTCTAGAGATAATTCTTTTGTTTTATGTCTGTGAGAATTTTTTAAATCTTTCCAAGCATGGGTAGTTTGTCAATAATAACATCAATTTGAAATTATTCATTTAGGGACATACCTTTATAGATGATCTCGTGAGCAATTTTCTGGATTTCATTACATTGAGCTTCCATTGATCTGCCATATGTCATTTGATATTTGAGGTAGCAGCTGACATCATACTTTTTGACTTCAACTTCCTCAATATTATATTTCTTCTTTAAACTATCCCATACTTGTTTAGCAATATTGTTGTTGGTACTTTACTAATCATATAGATCATCAACAAGTCCATTCAGAATATAACTCTTACATAAGTAATCATTATGTTCTCATTGGGTTAATTCAACAACTTTCTTATATTTTTCTGTTTGTTCAGATGTTTATGGAACAACAAGAATGTCATTTTTTAAAACATTGACACAAAATTTCATGGTTAAGAAAAACAACATCTTTTGTTGCCATTGTTTGAAGTGACATCCCTCAAATCGAAACGATTTGTTGAAATCGGAAGCAGAAAAATTTATCCCTATAATTTCGTCGGTAGACATGGCAAAGTAAACATCTTAAAAATTTTATTTTTGAGTTTTCGAAAAACTTTTAAAAATCAATTTATGTCACCAAAAATATTACTGAGTTGAGTCACGAATTAAGTTGTTCTCTTTAAGACGTTTTGCGACACTGTCCAAATTGTACAAGGCAGACTTGCAACCATGAAGTCCCTAGGATAAAATAGCTTAGATACATTGTATCGGAGTTTCATTGCACCGTAAAAAACCGTTCTATACCCTCAATATGACAGTCATATGCTATCGCTCATAATATGGTACTATGACCACTCAAAAGAAAAAGAAGTGAGAAAGAAAGTAGGAGAAGTAAAGAAAAGCCTCAAATGTAGAGAGTTTTTTATGTGCTTTTCCAACTGAGGAAAACTCTCTATTTATAGAGGAAATCTGCAACTGAATCAAAGAAAAACTAGCAATCCATCAATCCATATTCACAAAATGTGCGCTCCAAACTTTACTAGGTTTTTGATCGGACAATAATCAAATGTGTGAGTCCAAAGATTAGGGTTTGGCCGGACAATAAACAGATACACGAATTCAGGAAGGAAGACTGAATCAAATGTTGAATGTTGACTCGGTGGAGGGCAATTACGTAATTAACGTATCAATGAGAGATAAAAACGGAATCATTCATTTAATATTAAATAAATAATTAATTTATCATATACTAAAAAATAATACACCACTTAGCCCAAGCCCAAGACCGTGCGTGGTGGTCAATTTGCATGCATTCTTCCCTTTACAAATTGGGGTACTCCTTGGGGCACACCCCAAATTTCATACCTCCACCTTATAAACATTACGGGTGTATATTATCCCTCGTATATGGAATTTCCTTATTTTTCAATTCACACCAACACTAGCTCTCATTAATATTATTATTTCCAACAATCTTCTGTTAATATCATATTATTTCCAACAATAACACCTACCAAATTAGTATAAGCTCATATTAGGGCTGAACAAGATCTTGTGGCCCAACTGAAACCCACCGGTCCGAGGCCCAAAACGCGCATACGGGCGGATAAAGCCGGGTCTAACAGGTAAGCGGGTGAAGAAAGATGGATTGGGTTGGTTATACACGGGCGGGTTCGGGTTGTAAAAATTGGACCGTAATAAACCGAACCCGACCGTATATGTGTGGGGGCGTTTGGGCCACGGGAAAGAAATAGGCCCAATCCTACTGATCCAAAGTATTTATACTTAACATTCACAATCAAACCCTAGAATGTCATTCCGCCTCCACATAACTCACTTGTTCCTCTTCGCCGTTTCCATCTTTAAACCCTAACTCCTTTGTTTTCTTCAGTTCTCTCTTTGAGATCCTCTCGCTTTCATTCCAATTTATGTTCGTTGTGGTTCCATTGTAAGTCTAACATCCTTCATTATTTTAGTTATTTTGTAGCTTTTTTTTTTCTTTTAAATTTGGGGTTTTCATTTTCGTTCAACATATTTGGCTAACATGTATTTATTTTCATTGTTTAGGTTAATAATCGAACAAACTTGATGTATTGAGAAGTTGAAGTATCACCATACATTTGCTATTAAAGGTTAGATCTTTTAATGTTTTTATTTTTTTTGTTTATGATGTCTTTTGACAAGGCTTTTTAAGGTTTTGATTTTAGAGTTGAGACTTAGGATTTTTGCTATTTTTGTATTTTGTTTAAGACTTAGAGTTTTTGGATTTTGTTATTATGCATGTTCTTCAAAGAACATTTATAGGTTTTCTATATTTTAATGATTATGGTTTGTTTAAAATGTTATGTTTTTTTTTTTATTCCTAAAAAAATGTACAATGCTCCTCACAATTTTATTTCAAGTTTAAGGCTTGGATATTGATTATGACTTGTTTAAGTGTTCTGATTTTTATTTTATTTTAATTATATTTCATCTATTCTTAGTAATTTGGTTTCTAATTTAAAATATGTTATATGTGCAGGTTTATCATTGAAGATTTAAATCTTATGTTGATTTATGGTCTGATAGTTCATCATCAATCAATTTAAAAATGAGACAAAATTAGATTAATGTATTGATCAATGAAAATATAATTATTCTTATTAGTTTTGCATTGTAAAAACGTTAACCGGAAATTAAATTAAGGTTAACAAAGGAAAACTGAGTCAAACATAATTTAATAATGAAGGAATAAATTAACAAAATTGTTTTACTCAAATTAACCTCTTAAATAAATATAAAAATGTTTGGCAAAATTAATTGGGGCAAATTTTTTTGAATGGGCCAAAAAGAATTTCAGACTTTATTGGACCAAAAAAATTCAATGGTCTAAAAAAAATTATGGACTTTATTGAAAAAAATCAATTTAGACAACAAATGCTACATAGTTCAAAAAGTGTCTGATCCGAATTTACCCACCCGCAAGACCCGCGCACCGTTGACCCGACACCGGTTCAAACCGAAAATTTAAATGGACGAAATTGGGTCTCTTTTAACCACCCGTGAATTGGATCGGATTCAGAAATTGGGCCCGAAACCGTCCAGACCCACCCGTTGTCCACCACTAGCTAATATATTACATCACATTCCAAATATAAGGATATAACGGTTTTGCGTTAACGCGGTCGTGCAGGTGGCACCGAGACCAAACACTTATATGCCATTTGGAAATGGAGTCCGCTCTTGTCCAGACAGTGAGCTGTCTAAGCTTGAGGTGCTCATCCTCCTCCACCACTTAACCCCTTCCTAGAGGTACCTATCTTTCTCTCCTTTCAAGGTCACGTTCATTATGTGATTATTTTATGATGATAGCTAGCTAATGAAGAATAACGACGGAAATATTTTGTCAAAGTGTCGTCAACTTCTGAAACAGATTTTGTCACTCATTCTCTTTTTGCTTCAGGTGGCAAGTTATGGTCCTTTTCGTGTGCCCAAACATGGGCTGCCAATCAAGATAATCCCAAGGGACAAAATTACCCGTACTGAAAATTTCGAAGTTCACAACATGTTCCAACTGACAGACAGTGGGCCCAAAACAATGCATCCTTGTCCTAAATAATTTAGAATTTGTTTTTGTCCTAATGTGTCATCGCATTATTCGCATCTAATAAATCTACGACCTCTGTGATTTTGGTGTGGATATATGCATCCATATCAAGCACTGTATATAATAATAACTATGTCTGCCTTTCTGCATTAAAATATACCAGAGAATAAAATTGTATCGTAAATAAATTGTCTAGTGCCCCCAAACTTGTGAGGAATCTGCAAGAATTAAAATAAAATCAATAAATTGATGTGATTTCACTACAACATATATGAAATTTGCAACATCTTATCGGTAACATCTTATCAATGTTACAAACTCATTATTTGACATTTTCAGTAGCATCTGTAAAATTAAATGTTAGCAAAAATGTTGTGCCAATTTTTCATTACCATGTCTAAATAGGGATAGAGTGCCCAAAAAGTTAGTGAATAAGCAGTATTTAAATTCAAACATGAAACTAATCAACTATCGCCAAACCACTTGCTTTTGTGACATGCCAATCTTTGAGATTGCAATGAATCATATAAGAAAACAATCATCCAACAGACCATCAGAAGTCAAATATTCAATGATGGGATTTAGAGTAAACTAAACCAGTAGTGAGAGACTGACAATGATAATATATTCATTTACATTTAATGTTAAAGCTAGGAAGACTGTGATATGTTGGCTCGAGCTGCACGCCTTTCTAGTGCCTTCAACCTATTTGCTTCCATACGGGCTCTCTGCTCTGCTGTTATCTCTGCTTTGCTGGACAGACTGGCTCCACTATTTGGGACTTCATTTGATGTATTTTCAATTGCGCTACTTATGGGATCTGTACTTGCACTAATCACATTTTGCATGGGCTCAGAGGGTTCCTGTAATAAAAGAGAAGGTACTGCCGTTAAAAACTTTGGCACCAATTCTTTGTTTACGACTTGGTTTAACTGAAAAGTTATGCATAACCAGCTATCTGCAACTATTGATTCCCTAAATATAAGTGATAATGACATCTTACATGCGGACTTCTTAACAAAGGAATAATTATAAAGAAAACAGTGACTTAAGGAGAAGGAAAGATTAATGAATATAAACCAGACGTTCAAGCAGCCTCTAATGAAAGCATACAAAAGTCTGAAGACGGTAATGTTACCCTTGCCTTAGTAATACCACACTTTTGGTTAAAAATAAAGACTAAATCTGACTTTAACATTTCCTAAACAATTCAGATTACTCACAAATTTGTGAGAATGGTATCATATTGATTTAGATAGATATTAAAAGAGTTGCTTTCACAAAGGAAGACATTTCCTAAAAGATGTGTTTTTAACAAACAAATAGAGATTCTTATGTGAGAATAAGAGAACTATGAGTTTAAAAGAAATTAAACTCACTTCAGTAGCTTTATTAAATATATCATTGAACATGTCTTCTTGAATGTCATTAACATTTTCAGGTTCTGCAAACAACTCATTCTCTAGATGACTTGCTTCTCCATTTCCTACAGATACAGCAAAAAAACATATAGAGATTGGCAAATATACTTAAAAGCATCATGAAAATAAATAAAACCTAATTAATTCTTCTGATTGAACTTCATAGAAATGTACAATGAACAATATTGAAACAGTTAGCTAGGCTGTTTGAAATATGAATCTCATGGAAGTTTGCCAAAATATATGTTTGCCTTCGTTGTGGCCACCTATAATTGGGCAATGAGCTTCTATGATCAAATTGTCGATTGTTGCATCTTATCTCTTGGGCAATATAGTTTTATTATAAAAAATAAAAAATAAAACTTGAAAAAAGGAAAGTGTTCTGGGTACCGATATTTCTGAACATGATAAGAGGGGATGAATTCAATAAATGGTACTTGTCATCATTAACTTGTTGAGTTGATAATTGTTTCTAACTGGATGTGAAAATAATATGCAATATATTAAATTTACTATTGGATTTTGTTCTCTAAGATAATAAACACAGGTCTAAGAAAACAACTATAAATTCCAAAGTGCAGAATACATACCTTGTTCATCATCTTGAATGTCCTGCACAACTGGCGGTTCACGCAATTTTGTCGGATCCCCACCATTTGCAACTCTTTCTCTTAATTCTCTTAGGCAAGTCTGGTTAAAGGACATAAAAATAAAAATAAAAATTAAACCCAAAATTAGAACAAGTGAGAATCTATTTTTAAAGAGGGTGGAAAGTCTTGCATGCTTCGGCAGCATTCATTCAAGAATTCAACAACATAGAAAATACGATATAGTTGCAGAATTTGAAACAAAGGAAAACAAACACCATCCAAATCAAATTAATAGTTGCTGAATTTAGGCACGTAGTAGCAACATGATAACTACGTATAATTGAACGTTAACGAAATAGAGTTGCGTTGAAGAGAAACAGTACCTTAACACGCTTTGTAGCAGCAACCTTTTCGACTTTGTGAACAAATTGATTGAAGGGGTAATAAGGGAGCAAACGAGAGTGCCAATCGGAGTATAAATCAATGAGGTTACCCAGATCACGAACCTAATACAAGAAACGTAATTACGAACGGTAATAAAAATAAGTAATTGTAATTAAGATTAAGATAATGACCTCGTGGCCGCGACCGTGGTATTTGAAGTTGCGAGGAAAATAGCGAAGAACGTAACCGAGGCCGTCGTCGGAAAGAAGAAGATCGGGTGTGAGTTTGGGGCGGGTACGTGGGAGCTTTTTGGGCTTATCGATGGCGGATCTAGGCTTGAAAGAAGAGGTGGGAGGAGGAGGATCGGCGGTGTTGGTGTTAGTGTTAGGGTTTGAATTGGGGGCGGAGAAAGGACAGTCACGTGACCAGTGACCTGGTTTGCCACATTTGTAACAACCTGTTGCTGTTGCTGTTGCTTTTGCTTTTCCTGATCCTTCCATTTCTGTGCTACTCACACACACACCGCATCCACTCTATCTCTCTCGATGAAAATTAGGGAAGTGTACTTGCGCGGGAAATGGCGGGAAACAGGTTGGGTTTTTTTTTTTTTTTTTTTTCTTTTAAGAAAATAAAATAAATACTTTTGAATATAATTATGCTCTATTTTGTTTTATTTACAATTTGAGAAAAATGAAGGTGCTTTTGGCGATGGAAAGAAATAAATGAATTCTTGTTTTTAAATTCTTTTAATTATTAAATGAATTTATGAATTAAAATCCAATATTATTTTCATCTGCTTATTATAGAGACTAATTAACACATGAGTTTTGACAATATAAGAAGTTTAGTATTTTGATTATTTGGAAAACACTTTTATTTTGGTATTATATGTTAACTTATTACTTGAAAATTCTTATTTGGAGAGTTCATTTGTGATTAGAATGAAAATTATATTATTGATTTATCTGGCAACTTAGGTGTTTGAAAATATTCTTTTTATCAAAGTTATTATTCACGGTGTTAAGGTGACTCAAACACATGAGTTTAAAAACTGACATATTTGAAAGCAATTTTAAACATTTAATTAACATGATCATAAGTGTGTCATATACTCTACCGAATATTCAACCTCTCTTAAAAGATATTTACTCTCTTCTCATCTTCCTTATCTAAGTATTTTTCACCATTAGATATTTCGTGAAATTAATTGTAGTGCAAACTTTCTTGCAAAAGTAAGTTTGTGTGCCTCCTAAATTTTTGTTTCTTTATTGAATTTTCTGTTATATTTGATATTGTTTGCGCATTGACCATAAAGTGTTAAGTCTCTCGTATTATTCTAATTAATAAACTATCTATATTTTCATCAAAAAATTATTGATTTTATCATCTCACTACACAATTATAATTATTATTGTAAAATAACTTTATAATCAACGACTCGAGGTGGTTATCAATATAAAATTGTTTATTTAAATAGATATATAGATTAAACTCTTATAGTATTATCATTCATTTCTAAATTAACATTTATACTTTTTAAAATGATAAATTCTTCTTTTGTTCCTATTAAGTTATATTAAATGGTCCCCGAATAGTGGAGTAATAGTGCATGGTTAGATTTTGTGGGATTGTGAAGTCTAAAAATCACAGTTAGCCACCTTAGCATAATATCAATTGGTAATGCTTTACAAAGACTAAGTACAACGGTGTTTACTTTTTGGATTTAATTCGTATAAATAATTTTTATTTTCATAGTAATTCTAATTATGAGATCATTAAATATGTTTGAATGACTGAGATTTGTGAATAATATAAATTCTCACTCACAATTAAACTCTTACATTTTAAAATATCATAGTCATATGTGACATATATATTTGTGATTGAATTTTGATGATGCGGTAGGTGAAACTATCAATTTTGGCCAATCTAATGACATGTAACTTAGGTTGGATGGGCTTCGTAATTACAAGCCCAAAAACAATTGGGTCATTTTAGCCTTATTTGGTTGGTCTATTAGCCTAATTACGCTTACTTTTTTAAAATTATATTCTATCCTCCAAATTAACCTTATATCTTTATAAATTAAAAGAAAATTTATAAATTCCTTTATATAAATATTAAAATTTATTATTTTTTACTATTCTACCATTTGAGTTTGTTGGTACAAAAATGAGTACTAAATTTTTTATTATTTCTAAAAAACTGTTTTCAAGTATTTTGGTATATAAATTATACTCTAGAAAATTTTAAAAAAGTTTTCCAATACATAGGCTAATTTTTGGTTCCAGAAAACTTATTTGAAGTTTTCTATAACTACCAAAAAACATATTTCAACCCACAAGTTTTTTGGAAGTTCATTGTAATTTCTTTTTGAATTTTTTACAATCCACCACCCGACCTAAATAAAGTAATGGCTAGTAATCTTGCCATAACTTTATTAGGGGTGCCTCCTGAAGAGATATGAGAGGAAATAAAAAATAAAAAAACAAGGGATGCAGACTACACATTAGATTGGTTGAAAGAGGTCTTCAAAAGACACTGTGCAGTAGAACAATTTGATTGTATTGTTAAGGCGTATTTGTTGAATCTGGTAGGGAGTATTGTTTTTGCGGATAAAAGTCATACGTTAATTGATGTGAAATATTTTTCCTTATTTAGAGATTTAGAAGATACAAGCAAATACGCCTAGGGTAGTGCTGCACTCGTAGTCCTTTTTGACTACCTGTCTGATGCTAGTTGTTATGACACAAAATAGTTAGGTGGATATATGTCGTTGTTGTAGTTATTAAATATTTATGATTATTATTAATTGTTATGGTTTTTATTTATTAATTTTTATTTTTATCATTAGTTTATTTATTTTTATTTGCAATAGTGTTGGATATACAAATATTTTTCACATATTTGTAAAATAGGTAATCAAGGTGTTGACATTGAGTGCATTGCCATTATGAACAAATGAAGTTATAAACAAGGCAAATACAAAATCTATGAGTACAAACATATGATTGATGCATTGACACTTGTTGATGTCATACGAAGACCGTGAGAGAATCATATGGATATCATTCCCTTGGATGATATAATGTTATACATTGGCCGACTTCGATTATGCAATACTGCCGTGACATATTTGTTGTCTAAGACAATTTGGATATATCCAATATATTCCCTTGGATCCAGTTTTTTCTCTAGATTATCCAATATAGATATCGAATGGATGAAATATTTGAGTCTTGTCAACGAACTGCATCATAGAATACATCTAGCTACATATCCATTTGAGTGTTAGGATGAATATGTAGAGTGTATATCTCATCCAATTTTAGTGCGACCAAATTATGTACCCCAAATTTCATATTTTAATATCCTCGCCGTTGCAGAAGCTTCTAGTGAACAACCATATATTCTATAGTAGGTGGGTGATCTAATATGGGGGTTGGATGCACATCATGTTGATCCAAATGAAGACATGTAAAGTTACTTTTTTATAGCTTTATATTTAATGTGTCATAACATTAGTTAGTAGTTATTTACTTTTATTTGTGATTGACATCGTTTTTTATAATATTGTTTTATCATTAACTTTACTTTTTGTTTATCTTGAACATCGTTAATGTTATTTTTATTTTATTTTATTATTTTACATTATTGTTATATTAAAGAATTGGTTGATGTTTGGTACATTATAATTTTTAAATTTATGATAATTTTCCCTCGTTTATTTCACCTTGCCGTTTCATGCCGGCTTAATTTTGAGCTTAGTAGTAATTTTTCTTAAATAATAAAACGAGGCCGGCAGAAAATCCAAATACAAAACTTTGCAAATTTGAGTATTCGTATAATTATAACTATATCAAAGTGATGATTAATTGAAAAGATAGTAACTAGATCTCTAGAAGCATAAAAAGTATACTATATGGATAATAATATCGTTGGAAGAATCTTCAAACATTTCAACCGAAAGCAATTGACCACTCCGCAAATCGTGGCCCTTGAACTCCTTTGGACATATAAAAACAAAATATTAATAATCAAAATATCACATATTACATAGTTCCACTCAACCTCAAACATAAATGGAGCTTTGGTAAAGTCCAAATGTATATACTCTATATATGTATGTATATATGCATGTACATGTACATGTTACATATACATGTACATCCTTTATTTATATTCAAAGCAATTGTAAACAGCTAATTTCAAGGTGTATAATCTAATTGATCAAAATTAATGAAATGTGTTTAATAAAAAAATTAATGAATCGCGATGTTGACTCTTTGTTTTTATTCCTATGATTCTTTTTTGTATATACACTTTCTCAAAAGTATGCTTTCAAAATGAGGCATGTCAATCATTTTATTTTTCTAGAATAAGAATTTATTGATAAAAAAAATAAAATTGTGAGGTAAAGCAACAGTAGAGTAAACACATGACCCTTGCCTGATTTCTTAAGTCTCTCTGATCATTATATATATTTAAACCAAAGACAAGAGAGTTTAATTTGTGAGGGAAAGAAATTAAAAGGGATTCTAATATAAATCTATAAGAAGATAAGATGGGTTTATGTTCATTTAAAAATTTGAATATTGTTGTTGTTATTGTGCTTGTTTGTTGGAGTAAAGAAGGTTTAGGTGTGACACAACAAGAAGAGGACAGAGTGTATGAACTACCTGGGCAGCCTCATGTGAATTTCAAACAATATGCAGGTTATGTAACTGTCAATGAAACTCATGGAAGAGCACTGTTTTATTGGTTTTTTGAAGCCATTGATCAACCTCAACAAAAACCTCTTCTTCTTTGGCTCAATGGAGGTATTTTTAGTTCACTATTTTCTGTCTCTTCATTTTAAGCCTATATACGTGCCAATTCTCATTTTTAACCAATAAATATTCCATATAAGATTGTATGGAGATGTGAGAAAGAAAAATAAATAAATTCACAGAAAGCTGTGAAATTTTGTCACGTGTCATAATTAGAGATTTTTTTAAAAAAAGTATATAGATTTTCTTTTATTCTTCTTCTTATGATTTATAACATTTGTGTTAGTGTTTTATCTTAACTAGCAAGATATCCATGCATTTGCATATAAATGATATTGTTATTGTTATGCAGTTTAAAATTGGACTTTTATTTGTGAGTTTTAAATTTGAACTTTACAATTACAGTTGAGTAATATTTAGCAATACTTGCATGGTCAAAACAATGTAAGAATGAGAGAATAATTTATTATTATTATTAGAAAAATTAAATAATGTATTTTTTTTTTGTCTAAACCATTTTGATTTGTAGTTGTGACCATGCAAAAATTATTCATCTGAAAAAAACAATTTTTTTTTTTATTATAGTATAATAATAAATTAAAGATGAATATTAACCACACAAATTATGAATTTGTTGAAATAATTTTAATGTTTCTCACTTTGCATTCTACTAGTTAGTCAAATTCTAGTAAACTACCTCAAACAAATGAGAAATCTTAAAGAAACTGTGATGTGTTTCATTCATTAGTATGTTTGTACGTGTCCTCCTCTATAAATTGAATTAACCTTTCTTAATCTACCAATTTATGAATGACTGTGACAATGTTGTCTTCAATTAGACAACAATTGCTATATGTTTAATTATTTTTAAAAAAAACTACATAAAATAATTATGAAGAAAATATTGGCCTCTGAAAATGTGTTTGAGTTTTTTAGCTTTGTAGTATGATACCACAGCTGTAAAAGATTCAAGTCTTAACAAAAAAAAAACAACTAAAATACACTATAATCTCGTTAGAATTTCTAAATGTATTATAATAGTTAATTAAAATTAAATTTGAAGTCAATTATCAAATATCAAAGCTAATTATAACAATTAATAAATTTAAAATTACAAAAATCTCGTAGTAAATAAAAATAAGTAAGTGTATATATAAATTAAATATAAAATTAAATCTATAAATAAATAGTTTCTCCTATTTTAAATAAAAAAAGAAAATAAATGAATAAAATTGAATGTATTAGTGCATAGAAGCTATATATGTTGCTATAGTCGTATATATAGCATCATATAGTTTACACACATAGACTCCTAAATATTCCTAAGGTTACCACATGAATTGGAACTACCACTTTTATGATTAATCCCAATCCACACACCCACATGGCATGGTTGTCCAAACTTATCATATTCAAGCTACGAGCCACAACTGACAACTCACAAATTCCTAAATTGGTTTTAAAAGTTTAATTAAACTTTGTATTTGTTGGAACCATCGTAACGAAGCAAAGAGACTTTCCTATTTAAAAATATGAAACCAAATGCCAATTAACTTTGCTGCATCCATTTAAAAGTTCTAATTCATATTTGTTTTTTTTACAAATTCTAACTCATATTTCCCACTCCTTTATTCTATTATAAATGACGAAATTATTAAAATATTTTGTTCCGAAATACTAGTAAAACACTCTTTCAATTTTTCATGCAACTTTTTTTTTTTTTTTTTATAGAACTAACTAATTTAGGGTGACATTTTTATACAAAATTAAAAATATATAATAGTAGATGGATTGGATGAATAATTTGATTTTGTATATTCTACTTGTACTACATACTAGTGGAATTAATAGTATGGTCAAACAAGCATGCGGGTGTTGGGAATTTGACTTGTTAGTGAGTGGCTTCAAATTGCAGCACAAACAGCCATGATGAAAGTCGATACAAGTCATAAATATTGCTTTAAACACAAGTCATAAACCCATTTCTTTTAGCTGCTGATAGCAACATAAAGGTGAGAAAAAACTTTAGATCATCAATGACGCCAGAATAAAAGGGACACTATACAAAAAAAATATCTCCATAAATATTTCAATAACAAATATTGAATTCCGTTTAATCTTTGTTCTAATTGAATCAAGTACATTGAAAATATAAAAAAAATATAAAGTTGATTTAATAGTTGAATGAAGTGACGTAAAAACGTCAATGATTTAATTATCATTTACAACGTAATATTAATTATTTATAATAAAACTAACATTGATTTTATACTGTGTTTGATTGATTATAATTAAATATGTCTAAAATTTGTGTTATCCTCAAAATTGAGATACTATCACTTGATTGACTTTCTTTGGTTGCTTAACTTTCTTTTACTTTTATGTAAAATCGATATAATAAATATTGAAAACTATATCATTATAGAATACATAGGTGCAATAACTTCCATGTGTTGAGAAAGGTTGTTGAAAACTCAACAATGATGTGTGAGTGTTATTCCATATAGTCTATATGAAAATTTAACACTTTAGCAATTCCATAATGGTGGGTAGGGTGACAGTTCCATCCATTAAGCTATCATCCATTCAAAAAACTAAATATTAGTTAATAGATTGGATTCAATTTATTTATTTAATGGAATGGAATAATCCAATTCATCCAACCATTTTTTAAAATTCAATGGATTTTATATTTTTGTTTTCATTAAATTTTCAATAAATTACATTTATTTATTAAAAAATAAACATCTTTAATAAATATAATTGTTTTAAAAAATATTTTACTAATTAGAAAACATTTTTTTTACAGAAAATGGCATCTTTTTATAATTTTTTTAAAATAATTTTATTTATTATTTCTAAAAACCGATTTTTATGTATTTACTACAATTTTTTGGTACAAAACTGGAACTTTTTTAGTATTTTTCAAAACAGCTTTGTTATTAATTTAAAATAAGCAATTGGTTTTTAAAATAAAAATTTATTTAATAATATTGGTGGTGATTGGAGGCGGCTGACCGTTAATATGGTCGTTACAGCAGTATTGATCATTGTATAAAGGAATAATTTTAAATTATTGCATTTATTTTAAAAAATATCATAAAAACATTTTTCCTTTAAAACATACTGTTTTGTTTTGCAAAAAAACTTATTTTTTACTGTTGAAAAAACGTTTTTTAAAATAATTAAAAAAACTATTTTCAAAATAATAATAAAAAAAAGTTTTAATATAATAAATATAATTATTTTTAGAAATTACTAATTTTAAATAATCAAACTAAATGATTTTATAAAATAATATAAAAAATTAAATAAAAATAGAAAACATAATTTTTCTATCAAAAATATATATTTGATAAAATAATAAATTAATTTATTAAACGCTCAAAAGAAAACAATTAGATGAATTGAATGAATATCCAAGTATTGAAAATGTGATAATAAATGAATTGGATAGTTTTTGCTTTTATTGGATGAATGAAATTTTATTTTTTATAAACTTTCAGTAAATATATTATTCTGATACATCTATATCCAAATCGATATATATATATTCACCCTTATATAAGATTCAATAATAAATTTCATCTAGATTTAGAACCATCTCTATAGCTTATATATTTCGGTTATGCATGTTGAGTACAAATGTGAGTCTTATATTTTTTTAACATTATGATACAAGTATTTCTAGCAGTCTTATTTATAAATAAAAATAAGTGATTTATTTAGTCCAAAATATTCTCAAAATTTCCCCTTTTTGAAGTACAAACCTTCTGTCAGTTTCAAAGTTAGTTGGTTTTAGTTTTTAGTTAATTAGTGTTTAATCGTGTATATATTTAATTAAAATTGGACTAATATCTAATGATAGTTTGAACAAAAGTGAGAAAGACAAAATTACAATCAAACAAATGATTAATTAAATAATGATATTGATTGAACACTAAACAATCGCTGGCCATTTCTTAAGTCGACTATTTCGTTAAAATTGCTTTGAATTGAAACACATAAGCCACAAAGTCATTCTCCAAATAAAATCATGAGTTGGACCACATGACGTGCTCCAATATACTTGCCCCACATAAAAATAAAATAAAGCTTTAATTTTCTGACAATAAAAATATATTCAGCTTTAGATAAGTCTAAGCAATCCAAAAGTAGCAAATTTTCAGCAAAGTGATATCATTCAAGTTTGAACTAATTATTACCCGTAACCACTCATAACAAATTTCTTCCAACTTGCAAGCATATAAAGTTTTCATTTTAGCTTTTCAAAAAATAATTTTATGTAGTTTGGAAAAATACAAATAAAGATAGTGATTATTTATAAATAACAATACAATTAATTAAATATTAAAGTCCATCATATTGAATAGCAAGAATTTTAAATAAAACGGAATTTATTTTAGTATATGATTGATGTGAAAGATTAATGTATGAATGTTACAGGCCCTGGTTGTTCTTCAATTGGTTATGGAGAAGCAGAGGAGCTTGGACCCTTCTTTCCCCAAAATAGCACCCAACCAAAGCTCAAGTTGAACCCTTATTCTTGGAATAAAGGTTGGTGAATTTGAGATAAACTTGTAAATTTTGTAATGTAATAATTTACACACCAAAAAAAGTGATGTAATAATGAAGTTCTAACATGTCACATTGATACCTGATTAGATATAATTTTCCAAATATCAACATGGGATGGAAGTACAATTTTTAACTTTGTAATATAATTTCATAATATATAGATAATGTATTTATTTTATTTAAAATAAATAAAATATATGCTAAAGAAAACAATAATCCCTTACCACTATGATTTCTACAGCTGCAAATCTTTTGTTTCTTGAATCTCCTGCTGGAGTGGGATTTTCTTACACAAACACCACCAGTGATATATATGAGCTTGGTGACACCATCACTGGTAATAATAATTCTATCAACTAATAATTGATACAATTTTTTATTAGTACTTTCACTTAATGTGATTTATTAATCATGGATACTTAATTTCAATGACCAGCTAAGGATTCACATACATTTCTCATCAATTGGTTTAAAAGATTTCCTCAATTCAAATCACATGACTTCTACATTGCTGGTGAAAGCTATGCAGGTATTTATTTAACTTCTAAATTAATTTTTAATTATACATTATTTTTCATAGTTCTTGATCACATTAAAATAATTTGATAATTTGTATTGAAAATTCAGGACACTATGTTCCACAACTCTCTGAGCTCATATTGGATAATAATCACAATCCTTCTAAAGAAGACTACATTAACTTCAAAGGGATCATGGTATATAATTAAATTGAAAATCAATAATGAAAGTCCTAAAGAAAGAAATATAAACCAATTTTAATTTGACACAATGAGATGTGTTGACCAGATTGGAAATGCACTATTGGACGATGAAACAGATCAAAAGGGTATGATTGAGTATGCATGGGACCATGCTGTGATATCTGATGATATATATCATAACATCACAACCACATGCAACTTCAGTATTCCAATTCAAAGTCAAACAAATGAATGCAATACAGAACTTAACAAGTACTTTGATGTGTATAAGATTATAGACATGTATAGTTTGTACACTCCTATGTGTTTCAGCAATAACAGCAACACCAAAAGGGAAGCCCCGGTCATAAGAGGCTCATCCCCTCGTTCTTTTTCTAAATTTGTGAGTTTCCATTCACTTAACTATGCAAATGATTCAATCTTATATTTTGAAATAAGTTGATGATATGATTGATGTTGGATTTGAACAGGATGGGTGGCATAAAAGGCTAGCAGGATATGATCCATGTGCATCAGATTATACTGAAGTATACCTAAATAGGCCAGAGGTACAAAAGGCATTGCATGCTAATGTCACCAAAATTCCTTATCCATGGACTCACTGCAGGTATGTATGTGATTCACTAACTTCATTTTAATTTTCATGAACATATTATATATAGGAAATGTAAATTAATCAAATCAAACATTGATGCCATCTTGTGTTTTGTGCTTAAATAGTGATAACATAACATTTTGGAATGACGCACCATCATCCATGCTTCCTGTCCTCAAGAAGCTTATTGCCGGTGGTATTCGCATATGGGTTTATAGGTAAATAAATTACATTTTTATTAGTCCATTCCCTAGTGAAAATAGACTAAACTAGTATTTTTAATTTTGTTTTTATATTTCTTTTGTTAATTTACTTTATTTCTAAATTTATGCAGTGGAGATACTGATGGAAGAATTCCAGTAACTGCAACAAGATACACACTAAGAAAATTGGGACTCCCTATAGTTCAAGATTGGACTCCCTGGTATACCAGCAGACAGGTACAATTTTTGAAGGAATTAAATTAGTCAATGATAGTTTCAGCTGCAAATATTTTTAACCTGAATTTGTATGAAATTACAGGTAGGAGGATGGAACATTGTATACGATGGACTAACATTTGTGACCATAAGAGGAGCTGGACATCAAGTTCCTACCTTTACTCCCAAGCAAGCTCTTCAGCTAGTTCGACACTTCTTAGTTAATAAGAATTTACCACAACATCCTATATAATGACTTCTATTTTAGATTTTCATTTTTATGTTAATTTGTACCACATATAGGTTGGATGTCTTTTTTATTCTTTTTGGGTTAAAATTAACCCGATTGTTTGTTTTTATTACTCACTCGAACTCTCATTCAAGTGTGAATTGTATTATTTGAATCACTTACTAATTATAATATATATATCAGAAACTTTGTAATGTTTCTATACAATTTATTTTTGTGTTCATATACAACCATTTTATAGCTATACAAGGAAGGAGACAACCAATAACTCTATGTTAGGCTGAAAATCATCTAAGGCCTTGACATAAGGAATTGCAAATTAATTCTAAATGATTCTACAATTTGGAACAATGAATGCTAAGACTAACAGCTCAAGTCAACCAATAACATGGAAGCTGCTCCCAACTTCATTAGATAGTCTGTTACTAATCTTGACACATAATTTGAATCATAATATACAACTAGTCTTAGTTCATTATCTCTTGGGATGATAATTTCCCGCCCCAATGATGACTTTAAGTACCTCAAAATCAACATGGTCACGTCTCAATGCCCTTGGTGAGGTTCCTACATAAATTGAATGAGAATATGTACTTAAAATGTTAATTCCGTTATAGTGATTGTGAAGTAAATGCGTCGTCCTACCAACCTACGATATTGTGAAGGATTCTCAAATAAAGACTTGAATTCAATGCCAATTTATGGTTTGTTTCAAGTAGGATAGATGAAGCTTTGCAATCTAGCATCCCACATTCATTTAGAATGTCCAAAGCATATTTTGTTTGACACACAAACAATCCAAAGGAGCCACAAGCATGTTCTAGACCAAGAAAATATTTCAACTCCTAACTCCTTCATGTGAAAACACTTGATGTGAGATATTGTTTGAATTTTGCACATGATTTCACATCATTTTCGGATACAACAAGGCCATCAACATAAATCAATACAATTATAAAAATTCAACCATGTGAGTATGTCAACAAACTATGATCATCTTCACACTCTTGAAAGCCATATTTCATCGATGCTTGCGACAATTGAACACCAATTAATGTTGAGATTAGACTCCCTTCTTGTGTGGAGAAAGATCTAAATATTGTATCTCAATATTTCTCACTTAATCAAGTGGAAAGAAGTCTTACTAGAGTTGATTGAGATAGTATAAGTGAGAAAATGCAACCACCAAAAAGACATAAAGAAGAAAGAAAAACCATTCTCAATTTTTTACCGTAGTCTCAGTAAAATTTGCATTGCACATTTGTTTGTTGCTGGATTGGACTTTGTTTTGGACATCAAGTTTGCAACATATAGTTCTTAGTTTACAACGTTTAGATCGGCGAAATGAAGTATGAGAAGAGAGTTATTGTATTCACACTACTGCTGCAATTTTTAGATGTTTTGTTCATTTTTTGTTCTCATTTGTAAACTTTTGTACTTTGTTGTTTTGGCCGGTTGTTAGAACAATTTATGCATCATTTTGAGACTCTCTTGTATCTTTATTTGATTATATTAGAGCTATTTATTTGGTCCAGACGTTTCATGATTTTTACCCTTGCATGGAAGAGTTTTCCACATTAAAATATTAATGTTCTTTACGTGCTTTTATTTGATCAATTTGTTACCATATATCTGTTGTTGCTACTCATGAATTCTTTCAAGTTGGGTGAATTTTTTTATCCATTATGTATTGTTTATTAATGTGTTTATGTGTTAATTGTCCATTAGAGATTTTTTTTTTTTTTTTGTATCATGTGAGTTAGAAGTCTTGCATTGCTTAGAAAAGTGAAGATTGAACAACACATAAGTGAAAAAACTCATAAACACAATGCCTTAAGGTTTTGTGTTAAAATGTAGTGTTCAACTCACTTGTATGATTGTTATTGATCAAACAAAAGCACACAAAAAACATTGATATTTTAACGCGAGGCTTGTCAATGATCATACAATGATTTTCTAGTCACATCCATTTGGTGGAATTTCTATCCTTTGGCCACCGCCATAATAAGGAAACACTTCATGGTTGTCATCTTGGCAATTGATTCAAAGGTTTCATGGTTTAGTTATACTTTATAAGACATGAGTCTCATTTGTCAAAAAATTGAAGGTCTAAATATAGCATATGGTATGTCGTATGCTTACTTTTTAGACTTAAATTTGGTCATGATAGAAGTATGACATGTTAGTCTCCTTAAAAGTCTATTTCATTTCAATATTTTTAAAAAAGTAATCAAACATATCTTTAAATAGATCAATAAGTTAATATGTCAATGAAATTAAATTCTAATTTGATATTTAACATGAAATTTTGAAGAATATGACTTTATACATGTTATACTTTCATTCTATTTTATAATAATAATATATTTAAATATGTCAAAAACTAAATAAGGTTAATATGCATAAATTACTAAAAATTGAATGTTTAAAAAAAATAAAAATTTAATATAATAATTATAGTAGTACAAATATTATTTATATTTATATAAATAGGTTGATCTGGTAAGTTTAAAAGACTTATTATCTGATATATAGTCTGACATTTTTAACTAAATAAGTTTATTTAGAAGTTTTGACCTTGACCTTATCTATTTAATATAAAAGTCTTTTCTGATTTAAGCTTGATGTAGGTTAGGTCGTATACCCCTATCGGTCGGCTTGACTTAGGCTAGGATGTAGACCTCCGCCGATCGACCTGATTTATTCATTCCTCGTTCCTTGATATGAAATCAACTTTAAGTGTTTTGATTTTGTAATTAATTTTTACCTAACATGTTTAAAATTCTATAAACATCAAACCCACCAAAATTTAAATTTTGTTAGCAAATAATAAATTGAATATAAATTTTTAAATAAAAAATAAAAAGAACTAAAAAAAAAAACATAAATCTCAATCTAGAAATCAATTTTCGAACATATTTATATCATCAATAAAAATAATATACATTAGTGTAATCTACTTTTCTTCCAAATCTACCTTTAGAGAGTAAAAAGGAATTATATATTTCATTTTATAAGGACTAAAAGTATATCTATAAGTTTTAGTAAATTTTTTATTTATTTTAAATTTATAAGGACAAAAAGTACATGAAAATATCGCGAGGGCTTTTATTGAATAATTTTTTAATAAGAATTAAAATTAAAATTATATATTTAATCTAATTAAATAAGATAATTTTCTCATAGTGAGGAATTTACTTTCACAAACATAAGGGGTAAAAATGGAGTTTCACATAATAAATATATTTATGTATTTATTTATGGGCAAGTTGATATGAAGGGTGAGATCTGGTGTCGCTACTGCAGAAGTGAAATCGAGAAAGAAGATGGGTGGAGGAGGACATGGACATGGCGGAGGCACAACCTACAAAGGCGTAACAATTCATCAACCTAAGCGCTGGCACACTGTCACCGGGAAAGGCTTGTGTGCTGTCATGTGGTCCGTTCATTTCTATTTCATCATCTCTTTACTTCCCTTACCCTAATTTTTGTAAATTGCTTTATTCGATTTCTCGATATTCATCTTTTTATTTGATTGAATTGTTTTTGCTAGGTTTTGGGTGATGTACAGGGCGAAACAAGATGGTCCTGTAGTATTGGTAACGCTGATGAAATTTCAGTCACGTTTTATTGTAAATAATTGTATGTAACATTGTTTCATACACTTTTTTTTTCTGTTTTACCTTAGGGTTGGAGGCATCCTTGGGAGGGTCATGATGATCATGGAAGCGGTCATTAAAATTCTTAGGTACCATCTCATCATCATTGGTTTTTAAATTGTTGTTTATTATGCAATTGCTTTAATATTTGAGTTTAACTCGTGTCCTGTGGAATAAGCTAGTACTGTTATTTAGTTTATTTATTCCTTCTAATTCTACTGCTAAACAATATGCAGTTTATATTCATTAAGCCACTAATTTTGTGATAGTTGGTGTTCGCGACTTGAACTGAACTTGTAAAACATGGTTTCTTTCTCATTTTTTTGCTAATTGAATATCTTCATTTATACACCTAATGCATCCAGGAGGGTTTGGAAGATGAAACCAGTCACAATTCAAATTTAGGTTATTATACCTGACAGAATTCTGCACAATGATACCAGGCATTCTTCTGATAGACCAATTTGATTTAAATCAGACCCTATAAGTTATTAACCCTTGCTAAGCCTAGTCAGTACTTTGAATTTTAGGATTTGTTGACTTTGCCTTCCAGTAATATGTTAGGTGATTGTTTTTTTAGTAAATGTTTTGCTCTCAAGAAATGATACAATTAGTTAATTAAGATTTATCACCAACAGGTCATACTAAACTTTTATGAAAACTACTTTTTTTCTGATTAGAAATAAGATTGTTCACTTTCTGCTATTTTCATATGGGGTACCTTTTGATGAAGCAAGAACAATTAAGTTTGATCCTCTTCATTTTTTACATTTACAAAAGAGTGTTGTTAATTCATTACTATTTACTGAAGGACATATGTTGTATTTGATATACTCTAACCTAGTCTTTGACAACATTTGTAGAAGAGGGACCAGTTGGAGCTGTAAACAGAAAAATATCAATTAGAATATTTGTACAGTGCAGAATTTGCATAAGTATGATGATAACACGTGTATTGATTTCTTGGCAGGTTCCTGCTGCAAAAAGGGGATCAGAACTGGAAGGGTCTGTTTCTGTGAATGTGAATCAAATGTTTATTTTGTTTCATCATTTAATAAATTGACTATAAAAGAAGAGATAATTTTTACATGATTCCATGAGCATAGATTTGTTTGAGCACCTTACTTGTTAACTTCTATGAAGGTTTATGGTCGTTGTTTGGACAATTTAATATATCCATGTTTTGGTGAGAGAAATTTACGATAATATACTGAATGAATGTGTATCAACTTTGACAAGGGTGTGTCTGTGTAGAACTGTCAAATTGAGCCAATCCTACTACTCACTGAGGTTGTTCAGAAAGTGAGCTATTCTAACCTGACTCACTATTTCTAGTGAGACACTGAAAAATACAACAAAAAGGAGTAATAAGTTTTTGCAAAGAGAAGCGAAGCTAGGGAACTTGAAAATGGCGGTGCACTTGTATACCTGGTTGGTTGCAGTTGGCGGGGGAAGACAATAAGATTGAGAGGGAATGGCCGGTTAGGGAGAGTGTTCGTAGTAGTAGTAGTCTGCAAATAGGTTAGAGTTTCACTGATTTTTATAATTATAAATGTTTGTGCAGTCCTTATAAATATCTAGTGGCAAATGGCAAAACATAGTAAAAGTTTGTGCAGTCCTTAGCCATTTCAATCAACTGGTAGGTTAAAATAACTGATAAAAAAACACTAACAAAAGTTTGAGCTGGTATTTTGCAACTCCAGTCACTGAGAACTGGACTGACATACGAGCCTTAACCAATGTTTACAGCTGTTCATTTCCTTTGTTTCAAAGAGCTTTCTTATGATTAATCTTTATTTGAATTAAATGTCCTGATGAGCTAATACATTTAGAGGAATGTACTGCTGAAGCAAGAAGGTATACTTCAGACAAATTGTGGTGGCAGGCTGTAGCTTATGGCCACAGAGTTTGCACTTTAAAAAAGCAAGATTAAAATAGTTAAAAGGAGACTCGAACTCATCTTTCTTTCGGTCTTCTATACGATCTCGCAGGAGTCATAATATTGTGGAGATCTAACCCGGCGTGTAGATTGATGCTGTAAATGTATGCGAAGCTGAAAAAAGTCACTGTTGGTTTGCAAATAATTTATTGACAAGGGATGGAATTATATATAGGCGGAGATGAAGTCGGTCAATTCTAAAAACTTAGACTAAATTCGTAAATTTAAAAAAAAATTACCAAACTGTGAATGAAATAAAATATATAGATGAAGAGCTGACATCAATTGAGATTGTAAAAAAAATAAGTAAACCGCAATTTTAATTTTTGAAAATTATAAACTGTCAAAATAATTTATGACGATTATAACATATATCTTCAAAGAATAAAATGGTGGTTTATTCTAAATTTATGGCAATATATGTGGTGGACATCACAGGGATGTCTGATTTCAACAACATATGTGGTGCACAGTTATGTTTTTCTTTAGGAACAAGAACATAATGATAGATCTTGTAATTTGTAACATCAATAAGATTAATTGAGGTCTCGAAGACAAATAAGAGTTCATTAATATGGTTAAAATTGTCTACCGTGGTGCTAGGAAATTACGCGGTCTTGTTATCTCTCCCAAAGATTACTCTACCAAATACCACTACTGATTCTCTCAATCATCCACTTTTTTGTTGTTATAATTTTCTTTGAGAATGGTTTAAGGATGATAGCCATCACTTGTAACATATGAATGTTAAGCATACACTACATGTGATTTGTGGTGTACTTCATTCTTCTATTGTATTCAAATGAATATATTGTAGGGAAAAGAGGCCTACAAGTATTTCCTTATATTGATTAATATATACAATGCAATATTGAAATTATTAACGTTACCTCTAGCAACTCTTACAATACAAAGCATGCCAAGAAGCTAATAAACAAACATTTAAAAAAAAATGATTAAATAATACGAGAAAAAAAAAAAGTAATGTATAATGTTACATGCACCAAAAATCAACTCTGGTATTGGGAGAGTTCAGTTAGCATTGATTAGGCTTTTACTAAAACGGAACTGGAACACCTTGGTTCTTGTTGACTATAGCCATTGCCTTATGCTGTGCAGTTTTGAAGGAGGGACTCAGCACGAAAGTTTATTCCAAGGGCGCTGAGAAATTGAGATTGAGTAATTGGCCTGTGGACCGACACCTCTCCTGCATACATATTTAAATCAGATGGAAACATATCTAGTTTTTGAGCATGTATTCTGATGTCAAATTATAATCATAAAACCGTGTTGGGACTATCAGTGTGTGGAAAAGCACCTGAAGCTTCCTCTGCGGAATGTCTGATAGAAGCAAAATCAACATATGCACTGAGATCAGCAAATCCAGGGTCATCTAGAAGATTGACAAACTTGTGCTTCCGTATTGCCTGCTTAATTCAAAAAATTGTTAAAGACACCATACGGAGAAAGGATATTCTAAATTCTAAATATAATCTATTAATAACACATCAAATTAGAAGATATACTCATTTACATGGTACTCAGACAAAAAAATCCATAACAATAACAAATGAAAAGAAATTGCAATTTTATTTACAGCAAAACATATAATGGTTCCCCGTGGCACAATACAACAGATTCCTAATGGCAGCATTCATGGAGGCAGAACATGGTAAAAATTAGAAAGTGGCATGATTAAAAATAAGAAGGGGGAGATTCTAGACCTGGAGACTATCTGAGACTACTTCATCCAGGCCATAGTCAATGATTAGAGCTCCACCACCATCAGAACTTATCCTTTCAACAATGGTCTGGGTCAAATCCATAGCTTTGGGGCAAATTTCAATTTGATTGAGTTCTGCAATCTCCTCAGTTGCAGCCCACCTGACTCTCTTCAACAGATACAAAGTTGCAGGTGTAGGATGTGGAGATAGAACAAAATGTAACCTATCAGATATATGTAAGTATCAGTACACTGAATCCAGCAGAAAACCAATCTCAAGTAGAATATATTACCATACTTACAATGAATCTTCGGCCACATCAACCATTTTCTCACACCAGCCACGGGATGGTTTCTGTAGACCCAAAAAAATTAAATCATATTAAAGACATTTTAATGCCAATAATATTAAAAATGCTGCTAGACCAGCATTGTAATGCACTGGTCTACTGGATCGTCCTAACTGATGCAACTGAAGACAGAAGATAAAGTTATATATCGGTTACCAGCAAAAACGGAAAAGAACAGGAGAGGATGAAAGCATACAAAAATAAAAAATGGTTGAGGCACCACGGAAGACAGTGAAAGCAAAAATCTTGTAGAATTTCAGATCTTAATTTTGCTGCTTTATATATACCATAGTTTTAGTTGAGCTTAATAGCACAAGCATTCTATCACCTGAAATTGATGGACTGGTAGAGCATCAAAGAACTCGTGTGCAATGATAATTGTCGGCGCTGGAGCACAGGAAAAGGAATAACTTGGTCAGGGAATTATTCAAATATAGTACAGTAAGAAATTTTATGTTAATGAATGATAGAAAACAAACTTATATTTTCATGTAATAACAAGCCAAACATTCTATTTTATGTTCAAAATCCTATGTTCATTGGAAAAACAATACATACATCCTGAAGGAACCTGCTCCAATGTAGCATGCCACGACACAGGAGTGCCCGTGCCAACCAAAGAGCTAAAAGTTCGCTTATCAGCATCTTCATCTGCATTCTCTTCATCAACACATTTCAAATTCTTGTGCTGAAGCTTTTGTAGTGCAGGGCTACACTCCACCAAGTGTATATGCAAAGACTCAGTGAAGTTCTTAAATTTTGAAGCACCCTATAACAAGTTAAAAGCATATTTTTAATCATAATACTGTATATGCAGCCTTTCTGGGTACAGAATCATATCGAAATTGTGGTTTCATACACGGAGAAGATCAGCCATAAGTGTTCCCCGTCCGGGACCCAGCTCAATTAAATTTACTCTTTTAGGTTGGCCCATTTGCTCCCACAAACACATCACCCATATACCAACCATCTAAAAGTTTACATAAACAACAAATTAGAATCCTTCATGTAAATTGCAAACACAATTCACAAAGAAAAGGTTATTTATTAATGAAACTGAAAATTTAGTGGATAATTCAATTGAGCTAACCTAAACATCTGGCTAACTTCAGGAGAAGTGATAAAATCATCTTCAGCTCCAAAAACATCTCGATTGATGTAATATCCAGCTTTAGGATTCGTTAAAACTTCTGACATGTATTCACCTAATGAGATAGGACCTCCACGAAACTGAGAATTCAAAAAAAAGAAAAACAAATTTTGGAGACCCAAGTGGAAAAAAGGGGAAAAGAGCCAATTTTGATAATGCTGAAATAAAATTAGGGTGTTGTTGTTGTAACTAAGGAAGTTGAATTACAGAATAGAAATATAAATGAAGTGAGGAGTAGCTACCTTGATGATTCCTTTGAGATGTTTGACGAGTTCGGAATCGGAAGTGGGGTTGTGAGAATGGTCTGCGAGAAGGAAGAAGAAAAAGAAGTCAAAGAAGGAAGAAAGAAAGGAAGGAAGAGAGTAGAGCGGTAGGAGTACAAACCAGGTGGGATACAAAGGCAAGAACGGTCGATGGAGATTGTAGAAGATGAATAGCATGATGCGGCTGCGATGGAGCGATGAAATGTGCGACATTGGTGAACAACTTTTCTCAGCATTTTGATGCAACCTCTCCACTCTGCACCAAGTTCTTGCCTTCACTCTCACTCTGCTGATGTTGGTTCTAACATTTGACTCAATTTTCGTTTTAATCTTTTTAATTTTTATTTTCCAGATTTCACCCAACAATATCATGGTTATTTTTTTTAAGATCAAGTAACAAAAATCACATTATTTTTCTATTATTCCATAAAAAATTAATAACAAAGAAAAAAGTTACAATTATAATGAAGCTTTGATAAACTGTGTTGTCCTCCAAGACAACAATATTGTGAATTGCCAAACAACTTAAAGGGTCTCCTCAAAGCACATTTATTTGTATACTTGTCACACTTTTTAAAGTGTCTTTTGCCTCATTTTATTGAGTAAAGCTTCTTCGACTTTCTTCTTGACGTGATTCTCGAGTGCTTCTTAAACGTGATTCATTTGTTTTAGATTCCAAACAACTATTTAAGCTTTTAGATGTTCAAATAAAATACAAACAAACCCTCAAAATTAAAAAGAACAATAAAAAATTAAAATCCCAAAATCAGAAATCTTATTTAAGTGAATTATGGTAATTTAATAAAAACTAAAAACTTATATAACCATGAAATAAAATAGAATTTCTTCAACAAGATTTTGAGTGCTTCAAGATTTTGGATTAAAACTCTAATTGATTTTTATGAATAACATCATTAGCATTGTCTACATTTTTAAAAACATCGATATTAATAGATATAAACAAAGTCCCCATCTATTCAGCAATAATTAACAAATAATCCAATAAGTTAAGTCCCTATATATAAAAGAAAAAGGCAATAGTCGAAAGTGCATCCAAACTCCTTTTTAAAAGGATACAAACAAGGAAAACATTTGTCATTCATTGGTTATATACACTTATTAGCAGCATCTTAAAAGCAGTAGCAATGTTCCAAATTAGTGGGATACACACAAAGAAGTAGCAATGCCATCCGCATAACGGAAGTTTCGTAGGAGTTAATCAATGAATAAGAATTACATTGCTTAAGGTACAAACAATCCCATCAGGCAAATAATCACTAGAAAAAGATCAGAATGATTAACATATTTTTCTCCTTCCACCTTCCTTCATATTTCGTTTAACAAACAGCAGAAACGAAAACTGCAAACACAAAAGCATTGTTGAGCTGTGCCTAACTAGTAGAACGACAGCCAGAGTGTCTAGCTCAGATGACAATTTAAGAGATATGATGAGATTGATTTATAAAGTCTGAACAAGCACTAAGTACTTATTCTGAATCATAAGAGCAGTCACAACCAAACAATCCTTTTCCATTGTCAACTTAAGGCCTACTTAACACGTGGTTTCCGTTTTTCATAACATGATAAAAGAGCAACAAGAATGACCCATTTCATATAACAATTACAAAATATGAAACTTCATTTTTACACTTCGTTTCACAGTTTCTACGATACCAGTAACTACTTAATAACCCATGACCTGAAAGTCATATATCACTAATTTCATAACAAAATTGGCATGTAAGTGCAGTTCAACAAGGGATCATATGAATATAATGGTCACATTCGAGAATCACGTCTATACATAATAAATATATATGTGCATAAGAAGATCTTTGAGGAGTCCTTGATAAATGCATAAAGAAAAAGGACGGTTATCATATTGAAGCACTTGTTAGTACTACTGATGGTTCATTTTTTATGTATATTACCAATCTTCTTCGGACTTGTTTTATATGAGAAAACAATTCTTAATATCTTTCTTTCACCATACTTGTATCACAATTCCTCATGAACTTATAATAAAACAATTATCAGACCATACAGACAGCAAGGCATTAGAAGGGTGAATTTGGATTGATCATTGCCCCAAAATGCAGTATGTAAAACTTAAGCTGTCTGAAAAACTCATGCTGTGAAAATCTTAAATCCAAATGCCTATGACCAAACCTATGCATTTCTATGCAATCCAAATATGTACAAGACCAGCAAAGTTCTATGCTACCATTGGTAATCTAGTACCATCAGTAAAAAGACCAATTGACCATGGTCATCTAACCAATAGCATCAATGTTTCAATTATGCTCAATTACCAAAATAGATACTTTTCCATACACACAAATTAAAGGTTTGCCATACACACAAATCAAAGGAAAACTTCTCTATCATAAATTTCAAAAGTAAATGCAAGAAATTTTTTACCATGGAAACAAACACAAGTCATGATAATCAGTTAGTGTAAATTATTTCAAACAATCAAGGCATGAAACAAAGCACGAAAATATACATATATATGTACCCATCAAAATATACCCAATGATTGTTTAAAAAAATATACAACGTAAACCTGTGATCCATAGCATGTTTACCTCTAAATAATGAAAAAACTGAAGCTAAAAAACTCCTTAAACAAAAATTTGCAAGAAAATCATATCATTAAATTTGTATAAGAACGAACAATGGTACAGATTCACCCCCTAACAATCTCAAAGTTGTTCAAGGCATAAGGAACTGCCAATTTATGCTATCGGCCAGAAGCAGTGACTTATAAGTCAAGAAACAAATAGCAATTTGTATCAAACAGTACCAACAAATGAAGGATTCCACCATCTTTAGAAACAAACCTCAGCTACCACCATAATGATGATTCCGAGCAGCAATATTAGCAACCTGAGCCTGCAACTGAGCAGCTCTAACTTTAGCAGCAATAGCTCGGTGAAAGAATTGCTCCCTCGACAGCACCCTCACACTCCTCAAGTACTGATCAAATGGTACAGCCCCGACTTGAACTCCCTTATCCAAAGCATAAAGAGTATCTTCAATAGCCAAATCAGCAGCAGTACAATCAAGCATCTGTTTGGAAAGAACATCCACACACTCAAAAGCATCCTCAACATTCTCCAAACTACCCAATTTCTTCCCTTGATTATCCTTCAACCAACCCTCCAAAACATCGGTATTCATCAAAACCATCTGAAGTTGCTGTTCCAAACCCTCCATCTCCTCTTGCATTTCCTTGACACCCTTATTAAGACCCTCCTCACGCTGCTTCAAAACCCCTTGCACACCAAACAAACCCTCCGTTTCAACCTCGGTAGTCTTCCTCAACGACGCAACATCATTATGCACCATCTCCACAAGCTTGTTAATAGCATTCCTCCTGAAAACCTCAGTTGGATCCTCCGTATGAGAAGGCCGAGATGGCTGAGGAGAAGGCGAATAAGGCGAAGGAGGGTAACTTCTAGGAGGGTGAGTATATCCAGATGGATTAGAAGCTGCAAAATTAGAACTAGGATTGAGATTTTGATTAGGATTATGAGTATGACTATGAATATGACTATGATGAGGATTGGAAATGGGATTGGGATTGGGATTGGGATTGGGATTAGGGTTAGGGTTAGGTCTACGTTGGGAATAAAGAGGAGGGTCACGACCAAAGATGAGACTTAAAGCAAGAACAAGATCAACCAAATTGGAACTAGGGTAGATCCAATTATGCAAATAAGGGACAGAAACTAAACCAGAAGGGTTAACATGAGGGTGAGGGCGTTTAATAATCATGTCTCGGGTAGGATTAACATAAACACAAGGAGGGTGACGAGGGTAAGATTCCATGAGCCAAATAACGACGGGGATGTTGTAAGTGACGGATTGGTAGGTCATGGGAATAGTTCCGTCGGCTTGGAGGAGATTGACGGTGCGACCGTCGTTGTGAGTGAAAGTAGCGGTTTTGGGTTCGAGAGAAGGGAAGGTTGTGATAAGAGTGAGTAAGTGTTGACGGATGAGCCATTTAGTGTCTTCGGAGTAGGGTACTGCTGATGGACCTCGTTGGGAGAGAACGGAGCTTAGGAATTGTTGGGTTTCTTGTGGGTTCGGCGATTGTACCGCCGGTGGAACCATGATCCCCCTCTGTTTGTGTTGATTGAATGATAGGGTTTGGTAATTGGAAATTGATAATTGAGAATTGAAAGAAGGATTGTACTTACGAAGGTGAAGTGAACGGGGTGGTGACTTAGCCACCTGGGTTACGATTACGCGTCATTCACTCCACGCTGCTTCCACATTTAACTATATCACCCAAATTATATAACATCATACAAAATTAAATAATATATTTAATAATCATTTTAATATTTTTCATTTTTGTTGGTCAGACTATACTTTCTTCCTATTACATTCAAATGGACTGTATCAGCTCACTTTATATAACCAAACCGTAAACATAATTTACTATATATATGTAATGACTTAAATTCACGTATGTAATTGAAAAAAATTAAATAGTTAGCAAATGCGAATATATTTTAGTAGTCTGAACTCATATAATAAAATATTACAAAGATATTTGATATTTATTTGATATATTGGGGTATAAATTGGAAGTTGCAATTTTTTTTTTTTTTTCAGATTATGTGTATGAGTTTTATTACTAGATTTTTTACAACAAAAATAATAGTTATTTAGTAAATATTTAAACAAAATAAATGTAAATGATAGTCTTTTGTAAATATTATGAGTTATCATTTTTTCTAAAATATATCATGTTGAATTTAATATCAATGATGTAGCTATTTATCTATTTTTCGATATGTGTTAGTCACTGTATATGAATTATTGACATTTTATATTAAAGATGTGTCTGACACAGTTTTGACACTAAGAATTGTAATTTGATACAATCACTTTCTGAGTCAAACCCTGGAGTGCACGTTCTCATGGATCCTTTGATTTTCTCAAATCTAGTTGCGAATTTCATCTATAAATAGAGGGTTCTTCTCAGTTGAAAAATCACATCAAAAGTTCTTCGTATTTAAGGTCTTTCTCACTTCTCCCCCTTCTTACTTCTCCTTTAGTAGAATTCCGAATATCTAGGTTGTTTTATCTTGAAGACTTCGTGGTTGATGCCTTGCACAATTTAAACATTTCGGCGGCACAAATTATTTTTCAAAAGACTTTTTAAAATTCGGGAACAACGTTAACTTATAAAAAATTACTATGGCAACAAAAAAATAACTGGCTTACATGGACCACACAAAGCATTTAAAGGGATGAATCCTATTTACTCAAAAAAGCAGCTATAGTGTAAAAAACCATTTCATTTTCATAATCCCCAATCGCACTATGAACAAGTCCAAGGATGAGATACGAGTCAGGTAAATCTGGTTCCAGCCTGACTACTTCTGTTAACACAGCTATAGCCTGCAAAAAACAAAACAACATAACAATGCATAAATAATTTGCAAAAAAGTGTAACATAGTAACAATGTCTGGGTTAGTGACTTAGTGTGAATATGTAATCAGTTTGATGAATTTGGATTTCAAGTACTATCTCAACAACAAACTCCAATGACAAAGCCTATAGATCATTACGTTACAGAAAAATGTACCATTTCATAACGACTATTTGTATAGTGAAGGTTAGCATCATCCAACATTCGTGACACCTTTTCGTCGAGTTTCTTCTTTGATTCTCTTCAAATTTGGGCGCAACTCTTAACACTATGCCCCTTCTGAATATAAACAATATTGAAAAGGTGTTGTGTAAGTTACGCTAAATCAAATAATCAAGTAAATACATAACACGTAATTTAGAGTGCTCAACATTTTGCAGTTGCATATAAATTCTTTCAAGGGTAAATTATTCATGAGAAAATATACAACAACCAAGAGGTAAAAGTAAATTACTAGTAAAAATATCTCATCTATAAAACATAAAATTAGTGAAAACAAGGAATCATAAAAGTGGCAGCAAAGTTACCTAGAATTGAAAAATGGAAACTCCCTAGAAAAAGCCATGAGTGGATAAGCGTAATTGGCATGCATGAACATATATAATTTTATTCCAAAATCATAATATCAAATGTATTATTCACCGATGCCCATTAGATGTTGCACAATTGTTACTGAACATGTGTATGTCATACCTTTTTTGATCTCTCACTCATCTCAAAATTTATTTACTCCATCATGTCAGCTGAGCTTCCCTCAGAAATATCATCCTGCCTTGCTTTCTTAGAAGAAGTCCCTTCACTGTGTTTAGAGACATTCAATACAAAATGTGTCAAACATATTTAAGTTAGTGAATGCAGCAGCGAGTTATTGGTTCTCATTCATGCAAAATATGTACAACCGTTCCATTCAACACTTGTAGAAATCTTAACCTGTCATAATTTTACACTTTTAATTAAACTTCTATTCTCTACATTTGCTTTTTCCCATTAGAAAAACAAACAATATTTTTACCACTAAGAAGCTTATTCATTATAAATGGTACTCTTTCATAAGCTTATTCATTATAGCGGATAGCGTTGCGGTTAAACGTGCTAGAGGTCGCATAGACGTTGAAATAACTAAATTATGTAAAAAAATAAAAGAGGAATGTTGCATTCAAATAAAAAAGGGAATGGAGCCATAGCATAGCTTATATATTGAAAGTTATACGTATTATAGTAAATATAGGAATAATCTTCAAGCTCGGCTTTGTACTCTGTGATTCTCTGGCATGTGTATTCTTCTTCTCGCTCATCTTCAACACCATGCAATGTGGCGTCAATGGCAATTTCACTGCCCTCTTTCCGCCATCGGAGGACGCTCCTCATTCTGGTTAATAACTTCCATTCTATTCATTTTTCTAAAAATCTTTAATCTTCTTCGGTTTATTTATAGGTTGCTGCTGCTATTAAGGGATGTACATAAGTCGGGTCTTGGTTGGAACAAAACCACAAGTCCATAACCCAAACCCAAATAAATCGTTCATTATTATTATATATAATGGGTTTGTTTGGTTTTGTTTAAACATATATTTGGTTGTCCTAGGTTATTATTATTATTTTTAATTTAACTATTCAAAGTTTAAATTTTAAAATCGTCTTGACGATGGTTAAAAAGAAAATTGATATAACAAATAAAAAAGAGACGAAAATAAAAAAAAGTGCAATTTATCGAAACCAAACATGTATATGTTTTACTTGATTTTCGTATCTTAAATCAATATACAAATTTGAATTAAGCATAAAACTACGTCATGATATTATTTCTTTTAAAAAAATTAGATATGAGAATGCAAGATACGACGAAGGGTCAAAAGATAATGTTATAACTTCTATTAATGATCTTTAAACAACCTCTATTTGATAATATAGATAAAATAAGTTTAAGAAGCACTTGAACCCAACTTAAATGTACAATGAGAAAGTAGAAAGCCACCTTCAACGCTAAAAGTTACTTAAGAATACAAGCTACTCGGTCGGTATATCAATCACAAAATAAGCTCATTTATCCCCTCAAACCATTTACGAGATAGTTCTTTTATCAGGTTAATCAATACCAACATGTATATGTCAGGCACCATCACTATAAAAATGTGATCATTATGCGCCTCCTAGAAAGACTAAAGAAAACTATAAGGCACCGATGTAAGTTAGTATTTTGGTCGGATACTTACATCAAATGAACATAACCTATAAAATAAAATGAAACATGTTGGGGGTAGGGGTGGGAATAGGTCAGGTCAGATCAGACTTTAAAAGGTCTGAGTCTGGACTACAATTTATTTTTTAGGCCTAAGTTTGGCCTACGACCTATCATACGTTTTTTTTAAAAAGTCTAGTCTAGCCTAAAAGCCTTTTTAAAAAGTTTTATTCACATTAAAATATTTAAATGTTCTACTCATACCACATGATGTTCTCCCCATACCAATATCAATGTATATATCTATATATATTAAACAAAAAGTAATTTTTCTAACAAAGTAATTAAAAAATCTGAAACTAACATCCTTTAAACCCTAAAAAATATTTTTTGGTTTCAAATAATAGATTTTTTTTCTAAAATAAATGCAATACTGTCTCTTAAACAAATATGAAATGACTACTTAGTGATTGATTAATTGAACGGTTATCGAATATGAAACAACTATCAAATATAGAATCACTACCTAATATGGAACGACTATTGAATATGGAATGATTATTGAGTAATTGTCTAATTGATAAAATTTAAAATAGAAAATAATATTATTAATATAATAATAAAAAATATTATTAATAAATAATTAAATATATATAGGCTAGTCTAATAGGCTTTTTTATAAGTTTGAGTCTAACCTATTTAAATAAATAGATTTTAAAAGTCTAGCATTTCTATTAAATAGGTCAGACCAAGTCATAAGTAAGTCATACAATAGACCTCTGACGGACAACCTAACTTATTATCATCCCTAATTGAACAAAAAAATCACATACAAGATATGAGATGAGAGCTTACTTTGAGAAAACAACTCAACCTTGACCGGTGTATCGCCACATAACAAATTCTCTAACTCTTGGTCGTTTGATATAATCTACCTATTATAAAAAATTTCTCTAATTGGTGTTCGGCCCATGAAGAGTAGCCAAACAAACATGATAACCTTCCACAGGGTGTAACTCTTTCATATGTTCCCAAGGATTACAAGGTCCTATTGAGGAAGGATATAATGAGAACCTACATGTGATGAAAGTAAAAAGTATGTTGATTTCTCCATGAACGTACGAGTAGTATGCCTTAACCCAGACCAAACATCTACCTCGTATGAAGTAGTGGCAGAACCGTTGGCTTGGAAGGATCCCTCACCATACCACTTTACCATACAAATGAGTTATGGTGCATTATGCTCGACACATATTTAGCCACCAAGACATGTATCAACAATGCTCCATTTTGTTAGTAGGTTAAGATTAAACAATGAGATCTCACACACCTAACCCCATTTTATTTTCGGGTTGCATACATTTGTCCATTTAACCCAAGCCACCTTTGATCAACTCTAAGAGCTAGCCTCCCTACAAAAACCTGATTGCATCTTTAGAAAGAACACGAAAAAGTGGGTATACTACTTAAGATATAGTTCAACAAAAGCAACAAACTTGTTAGACCAAGAACCAAACATAGTTCGGTTCGAGCAGGTTGTTGGACCAATCACGTGTTTGAATCGGATGTGACGTCATCGACTCAAGTTTAACCACATTCTTCATTGACCCAATCATTAATCCAGTTTAATTTTACGTTGAATATTGTTATATATTTGTTTTTAAACAAAAAATGAGAACGGTATTCGAAGTGGCAAAACAATGCAAACACCATTGAACTAGCACCATATATAGATATATATAACCTTTTCATAATAAATGAATAGTTTATCTTTTCCTTATAATTTTTTCAAGAATTCAAGTTGTAAGCAAATAGTTATATATGTACTACTATGATATGATATAACATTCACTTTCTTATAAAATAAATTATTATCTTAACTTTTTTTATAATCATAAAAATTAATTTAGTATAATATTTACTTTTAAGTATTAAATTTATATATTGTAAATTTTTAAATATTGATCAATTTAACTGTCACGTAGTTCAACTAATGACTCATTAATTGATCTAATATCTTGGTCGAGTCGATTATTAGTCTGATATTTAAAACACTACCAAGTAGAATCTGTTTTGAATCGGACTCTTGGTCATAAAATGTCTTTTTATGGTCCTTATTCATCCAGCCTTGAAGCCAAAGTACTCACTGATGCATGAACCCGACAAAGACACACAACAGCTAAGTTCGGCCCCTTAGTCGACCACAGTTGCCTAGTGGCCATCAGATGATGATCTGTCCTTTGTGTTGGATAATCCGAAACCGCCTAATTGTTTCTGTTATTACTCTTTTCTCAATGATCTATTGTAAAAGGGACTACACCTTTATATACAAGGTGGGCATGCATTCATTACCTCACACTTCTCCCATCTATTATGAACTAGGGGGTGATAGTGTTTGTAGGTGCTCCTAACCGGGAATAGAGTTGTTAACAACAATGAAATGTCGCCACCAGAAACCTTCTCCACCCATCTCGAAGGATCCTGACCGAACCTAACCTTGTCAAATTTTCATCCATTGGAACACCCCAATTATTTGGATCCATTAAATAACCATTTTCAAGCATCAATGGTTGTCATATTTTTTAATTTACTGTTTTTCTATTGTTGTATTTTAAAATATAGTATATCGAGATACAAAGAACTTCAAGTGTTTGTTGAGACAAACAATTTCTAATTAGTATTTTGAAGATAATCAAACAATTAATTAAATCACTAATTATGATCATATTATCATTAAACTTATGTTTTTTTAGTAATTTATTCAAAGATAGAAAATCAAACATGAACATGCATATTCATGTAAGATCACATGGTTACTGTTTAAGCGATTGAGATTGATTTCATCATCAAAATCTAGACTCGTCTCATATATACATCAAGACAAGAACACTCATTTTTTGAAGTATCAAATGATTTGAAAAATTTCTCAAATGAATGTTAAACCATATTGATGGAAGAATGATTGCATGACATTTTGATTATTTGGAGAACGTTCAGAACAACATTATGGTTGTCCTATATCGAAAACAAAATAAAAAAACAAAAGAGCTCTTGGAAGTCCAAATTGTATGTTAAGAGTATAAATGATACTAAGTTGAATAGTCAAGCCTATAACTCAAAATGAAAACCCAAAGAAAATCGTCTTCATATTAATCCCAAGATTGATGAGTTGCGAGCAAGGACACAAGTACATTGTGTATGTACTGTTATGCAAAAAAGGTTTGCATGCTTCTAAGTTAAAACAACACCAACTAACATGTGACAACTATATATCTAACATTTGACCAATGTGTCAAACAACTATATTCTTCTTGATTTGAGTTTTTTTAAGTCTTTCATCATCTAGAAATGGAAGATAAATCAAAAGACAAATACAAATTCAAGAGTTTCCAAATAAATTAATGTACACTTGATCATTTAAGTTTAAGTAGCAAAGCTCTCATCTCAAGCAAAACTCCAGTTCTCTCAATATACTCATGATTATCCTATTGAGTTCTTGTTGTTAATCAATCTCAAACAAGAGTTGAGAAATGTTTAGATCCCAAACATTTTTATCATACATGTCACTTTTGTAACTCAAACATATCTTTTAAGTTTGATTGAATGTGTTGTAAAAATCATTTCTAGCTTTAAAGTTACTTATAAAATTCTTTGTCGACTGTAAAGTAATTATAGAAATGTAACTATAGAAATTCCTTTTAAGGTTAAAAGGTGAATATTGTAATTGATGGCGATCAAGAAAAATAATGCAAGACATAACATTATAGAGCTAAAAATCTAACAAAATGCGAGGACTAGACGTAACCCACATTTGATGAACCATAATACATCTTTGTATTATCTTTTTATCCCTTATCTATGTTTATGTTGCAATCACTAATCACAATTTACTTGTTTATAAACATACAATTTTATTTCAATCAATATAATTTTTTAGTTAATTAAAATTAAGTGGAGGAATTAAATTTTAAAAGGATATCATAGTTCAAACTTCTTTTGCTTGTGATTGATATTTATATGTAAGTGTTGTTGATAAAAATTGGTTAAATTGATAAGAAGTTAACTTACACCTTACAAAATCGTGAGTTCAATTTCTTTTATCGGTATAAGAATTTCTTTAATGAGTGACATATAAATATCTATGTATATGTTAAATCTCCAAATACTATTTACCAACGTTTCTTTTGCAAAATAAAAAAAAATATTGCTCTTATACCCCGATTCAAAATAATTGTTTCAAATTTAAAAAAGTTTCTTATCCAAGTCCCCCAAACTCGTAGTTATAAGATAAAAAACAACTTCATCTATAAGAAAAATACATACAATAATATAAAAAGAGGTTGATTTGACATTAAAAAAATCACAAAAAATAAACAATAAAGTAAAAAATATGGCATGTTTGTTGAATTTTTTTTTTAAAAATTAATTTTATAATATTTATTTCTATTATATTTTTTTTAAATAAAACTTCAAATGAAAAATTGATTTGAATAATTATCTTAAAATATAATTTTAAATATTTTATCTATTTTTTACAATTTTTTGAATAATAAAATTTTAAAAAATAATTACAATGAAAAATTAATTTAAGAAACTCTTTATAAATTATTTTTGGAATATACCCTTTTTAAAAAAATATAATTTTTATCATATTAAAATCTTTAATAAATGAATATCTAAATTAATAAATGTCAAAATTAATTTTATTAAATATTAATTATAAATCTAAAAAAATTATATTATTTTTAAAAATTTAAAGTAAAAAGCAGTTTTTTTAAATCTTCAACAATCCAACGTGTTTTTGATTTGATAAACGCAATTTGCTGTTTAGAGAAGTCCCCAAAAACCAATTCCATCCGCGTGAGGGGTTGCGACTGTGGTGGATGAATTCCGATGAAGCTCCGCCAACTCTCAAACATCCCTTTTCTTCAAAAGAAATTTTCCACATCCAACTTCAACCACGAAAACGACACTCGTTTCATTTCTCTCATTTCCACCATTGTCCGAGGAGATCTAAGTTGGAATGTTGCATTCAACGACCCTTCAATTTCATCCACATTGAAACCCCATCACGTAGAACGAGTCTTAATCAACACCTTAGATGATTCCAAGTTAGCTTTAAGATTCTTCAACTTTCTCGGTTTACACAAAAACATGAACCATTCCATAACCTCATTTGCCATCTTGGTTCATGCCCTTGTTCACAATAAACTTTTTTGGCCTGCAAATTCTCTCTTGCATACCCTTCTCCTTCGTGGGTCTGATCCAAAATTTGTTTTTTCAAAGTTTCTTGAATCTCACAAGCAATGTAAGTTTTCATCCACTTTGGGGTTTGATTTTTTGGTTCATAGTTATTTGCAAAATACAAAAGTTTTAGATGCTGTGGTTGTTGTGAAACTCATGCTTGTTAATGCATTGTTGCCTGAGGTTAGAACATTGAGTGCACTCTTGAATGGACTCTTGAGAATTAGAAAGTTTATAATGGTTTGGGAACTTTTTGATGAGTCTGTGAATGCTGGTGTTAAACCTGATCCTTATACTTGTTCTGCTGTAATTAGGAGTATGTGTGAGTTGAAAGATTTTCTTAGAGCTAAGGAAAAGATTGTGTGGATGGAGTATAATAGGTTTGATTTGAGTATTGTGACTTACAATGTCTTGATTCATGGTCTGTGCAAGGGTCATCGGGTTTCGGAAGCTGTTGAGGTTAAAAGATCGTTGAGGGAAAAGGGTTTGAAGGAAGATGTTGTTACATATTGTACACTAGTACTTGGATTTTGTAGGGTCCAACAATTTGAGGATGGAATTTGCCTCATTAATGAAATGGTTGAATTGGGGCTTGCTCCATCCGAGGCTGCTATATCGCAGTTAGTGGATGGGTTAAGAAAGAAGGGAAAAATTGATAGTGCTTATGATTTGGTTGTTAAGTTAGGGGGATTCGGCTTTCTTCCTAGTTTGTTTGTATATAATGCTTTAATAAACTCTTTGTGCAAAAGTGGAGATTTGGATAAAGCTGAGTTGCTTTATAGTAATATGCATTCGATGAACATTCCACCGAATGAAATTACTTACTCTATTCTGATTGATGCCTTTTGCAAAAGAGGGAGGTTGGATGTTGCAGTGTCTTATTTTGATAGAATGGTAGAAGATGGTATAAGAGAAACTGTATCTCCTTACAACTCTTTGATAAATGGTCAGTGCAAGTTTGGGGATTTGAGCGCCGCCGAGTCTCTGTATACTGAAATGATCAATAAAGGGTTAGAGCCAACTTCTACTACCTTTACAACATTGATTAGTGGATATTGCAAAGACCTACAACTACAAAAAGCATTCCAGTTATTTAGTGAGATGAATGAGAAAAAAATTGCTCCAAATGTTTATACTTTCACTGCACTTATTTATGGGCTTTGTGGCACAAATGAGATGGCTGAGGCGTCCAAACTTTTCGATGAAATGGTGGAAAGAAAAGTCAAGCCAACTGAGGTGACATATAATGTTATGATTGAAGGGTATTGTAGGGCTCGTAACATTGATAAAGCCTTTGAATTGCTTGAAGACATGCTTCAAAAGGGCCTTGTTCCGGATACATATACCTACAGACCTCTGATTGGTGGCCTTTGTTCTACTGGTAGGGTTTCTGAAGCTAAAGATTTTATTGATGATCTCCACAAGCAGAACCTCAAATTAAATGAGATGTGCTACAGTGCACTTCTACATGGTTATTGTGGGGAAGGAAGATTGACGGAGGCACTAAGTGCTTCATATGAGATGATTCAACGAGGAATCAACATGGATCTTGTTTGTCACGCTGTTCTTATTGACGGTGCTTTGAAGCAGCTAGACACGAAAATGTTCTTTGGTCTCGTAAAAGTGATGTACGATCAAGGATTGAGACCTGATAGTGTAATATATACAAGTATGATTGACGCATACAGCAAAGAAGGATCATTTAACAAAGCTGTTGAATGTTGGGATTTAATGGTTGCTGAGAAATGCTTTCCCAATGTTGTGACTTATACCGCTTTCATGAATGGTTTATGCAAAGCTGGTGAAATGGATAGAGCAGGTGTCGTTTTCGAAAAAATGCTGGCTGCAAATATCGCTCCTAATTCAATTGCATGTGGTTGTTTTCTTGACCGTCTTACGAAGGAGGGAAATATGAAGGAAGCTACAGAGCTTCACCTTGCAATGCTTAAGGGGCTTTTAGCAAACACGGTATCATACAACATTCTTATCCGTGGCTTCTGCAAATTGGGTAGATTAATTGAAGCCACCGAAGTTCTTTCTGAAATGACTGAAAATGGAATTTCCCCTGACTGTATTACATATTCGACTTTAATTTATGAGTACTGCAGAAGTGGCAATGTAGGAGCAGCAGTTAAACTGTGGGATACCATGTTAGAAAAAGGTGTTGAGCCAGATTCGGTTGCATATAACTTGCTAATATATGGCTGTTGTGTTAATGGAGAGCTTGGCAAGGCATTTGAATTGCAAGATGACATGCTGAGGAGAGGGGTGAAGCCCAGACAAAATTTACAATTGCAGAAGGGGCAATGAAGGAGCAGCAGTTGAATTGTGGTATAACACGCTCTAAAGAAAGGACTATAGCCTGATTTTGATGTGTGCAACTTTCTAGAGCGCGGCTGTTGTGCTACTGTGGAGTTTGCCACAACACTTCAACTGCACAATGGCATGTTAAGAAAAGCAGTGATGTCTGGGTAGAATCTCTTGTGGCTGAACGGTCTGAAAATGGAGTTGATGCCTGAAGTTGAAGGAGGTTTATGCAGCCTGGAAATGTGGAAGTGTTTGTATTTGTGAAGCGTACAACGTGGTGTCATATCCACATCAGAAGAGCTTGGTAAAAGAAGGTTAGTATTTGCGAGTGGAAAAAATGATCTATTCATTTTCGTAACAATTGCTGAATATGCATCACTTAAATTAAAGATTTCACTCCTTTAATCGATGGAAATGAGAAGTCATGATCATTGATAACAAAATCAATTGCTGAGATTGTGATAAAATATATATACAACAAACATACAAATAATTTGTTTATATCCACTCTTGATTTTTTGTCGTCAGTTTTTATTAACTCTTCATTTCTCCTTTTAAAGTGAGTCCATCACTCTAGAGTGGTCATGTCCTACAATGAGTTCCTTTATCTTGTAATATATTATGAAATTGTAAATCGTTTTTTCTGCAGAGGTGAAATTAGAACATTACCAATAGGAGAATTGAAAAAGGGAACCCATCAAAATAAAATGGAAAGAAATGATTGAGTAATACATACATGAAACCAAAGTTCACGTAATGACACTTCATGAGTTACAATGAAACTGTAAATTTTGATTGAAACTTGTTGTAAGACTTCACTTTATGTAGGCAATTCTTGTTGTTTAGTTTACTGCTAGTATTAAATAGAAAGTTATGATGTATGTAGTCATGACTTGTTTTTGCCATTGCAGATGAGTGGTGTTTGGGTCCGTTTGTGGGCGCATATTGACTATTAGTGCGCTTGGAACCGTTATGGGTAGCTAATGTATGCATGTTGAAATCAAAGCTCCAAGTTGTAGCTTTTGCGGAGAGTGCCTCGGGATACAGTATCATCGTGGTTACTGACACTCACCAATACATCAATCTTGTCCGGATAATGACGAACAATTTCTTTAGGATCCATAATTCATGTATATGATTCATTCATTAGATTTGTTCGTTGTTTTTTTCTCCAATAAACAGTAGTCTTCCATGAAACATGTTGTTCTTCCATACTATTGATAACGAAGCAAGCCTGATTTGTAAACCTTTGGGTGATTATCAGTTTTGCAATTGTAAGCACTACCACGATCTCTCTATTGTTGTGAAATTTAATATAAATGTCCATACTTCTTCACGTACTAAGGTTTGTATGAGATAAGATACTTTTATTTCTTGCAACTGAAACATGTCTCGAGTAATAATTTTGTACCTACCTTGCACTCATGCTACATTATTTATTTTTACATTAACTCGGACAAAAAGTAAGTTAAATTTGATCAAAGATTGTTCCAACCCAAACTTGAGAATGCAATCTCATTACGTATAAAGGGTTATTGCTTTATTTTTATCTTTGAAAAGAGAATAATAGCATATCCATTATTAAATATAATTACAATAGGGGTGGAGGAGAAGACAGTACTTAGGTAATCGACTAAAGATTATTAATAAATATTTACTTAAACACAGATATAAAAACTAAGAAAGTAGAGACAAAATAAACCAGAAAATTAGCTTACCCAAGTATCTTAGAGAGGAAATGACACAATTGGCATATTAACAATTCTAAAAGGAACTTACAAACATTGGATTTCCTTCAATGTTGATGATTTTAAGTGGGTTTATAAACAAGGGCATTTGCTATTGTATCTACTAAGTACTATCCATATTAGTAATAGTATCTTGAAACAATATGTTAACTAGCAATGACGTTTAATCCATGCCTGGTGATTAGATTATTAATAAATTTATTTTCCCAATATTTTCTAATGCAAAAAAAAAAAAAACATAAAAAAAAGTCATATACCTCTCTTAACCAATCATGGTATCACTAAGAGCATAATAAATTTTAGACACAAAAAACACTTCATATAAAATGAATTACACCGTTCTATATTTACTATTAGTCTCAGCATCTCCAACAAAAAGTTTTCTTCATCATCATTACTGTCAACTAAAGATTAACTACACTTTTGTGTGGGCAAAGAACATGCAAAATCTTCCCAGGGCTCTAATGAAGTAAAATGTTGATAACGTTCATGTGTTATCTTTCATGAGCACTTCACGATAAATAATAGACCACCAACTTCACTGAACAGAAGAAAACTATAGAAGTTTCAATCCACCTGTTACTTCATCTACCACTTCAACAGGTCCTGCACATAAATATCATGTTAAAACCAACCATTTCGAGCTGTAAAAACAAAATGAAAATTGTAAATTGACAAGAACAAAACAATAAGATCATTATATTAAGGGAGAGTATTACCAAGGATTGCCATCACTGTTCTGGAATCTAGAAGAAAAAAAAAACTCTGTTAAGCATTACACGGCATTTCCAAGCATGGATTAAACTTCATTAAATAAAAGGATAATGCGGTGTCTATTTCACTTTAGGGGATTGCTTCAAAACTAATTTTAGTTTCAGTTCTGCAAACACAATTTAATTGATATCCAGCAAAATATAATAGTACTTGATAATTTGCATCAAGTGTGAGATGTTAATAATTTCTTTTAATAATACTGAATGATGAAATTTCAAACATATAGTAAACACTATAAGTCAATAATTTAACAACATAGTAAGGCTAGTTCCAAATACTCACTTGGTGCAATCTGTGTTCTCCCAGCATCAATAGTGATATGAGTGGGTAACTTCAGAGATTTAGCCCTTTCCTACCACATCAAATGACAATTATACTAAAATAAAAACTATCTTTAGAATATGAGTCATGCATTAGAATAAAATTTACGATAAATTTTACGACAAGTAAAATAATGATCACACTGGATTATAGAAGAGTGTAAATCCAAAACTTCCTACTACCTTTTGCAAGATTAAGTAAAAGAAAAGTAAATTCATATAAACAGTGCAATTAAGCACATATAAAATAATCACTTATCATATAAACCCTTATGTATAAGTTATTTTTATAATAAAAAAATAAAATGTGGTTCAATTGGTTGCATATAAGTTGTAATCTGTTTGCATAAGCTAACATGGAAAGCTCATAAACTAAAACCAGCTTATGAACATGTTATAAGCTATAAGCTATTTCCATAAGCTCTCCCAAACACTAACACAAGTGTTTATGCAATGAGACAAGTTCAAATAAGTTGTTCATAAGCCAATCCAAACGCACCCTCAATAAGTTTACAATTGAATTTAAAGGCCTGTTTGAATTGTTTTAAAGAATTAACTTTTTTTTATAATAGTTAAGGATTTAAAAAACATGAAATTTTAAAAACAGGTGATTTAGTCCTTATTTCATATACTAAACTCTCTTTTTGAAAACCTTATTCAACAGCAACCTTAATAGTGTTCATTTCTTGTCATAATCATAACCAATAACTGAACAATGTATATCAAGAAATACCCAATGGAGATCTTAAAACAGATTCAAAGAGAATTGGCTAATGCAGCGTGAAATTTCCCTAAGCATTAAAAAGTACATACTTGCAAAGCCAGCATATCTTCTTCGCTTTCAATTTTGACAACAACCTTAGGCTGAGCAGACATCTCCCACCTGCACATTGACATTGACAAACTTGAGAATGAAATTATAAATTCAAAATGACATACAAGCTCAACCAATGAAAGTACCTATTCAAAGCCTTTGGAGCTCGATAAAGAACCTTTTTGTAGAGACCCAACGTTGCATGACTACAAAAAGAAAGAGAAATAGAAAACTGAGCTTGAACCATTAACTAAGTTTTTTTCTGAATGAAAATAAAAATAAATAGGAACAATAAAGAAGTCCCTTCAAATGGATGAGAGATCTCTATGTTAGAGTGCTTCAACAAACTAGCGGAATAAGGCCCTCTTTGCATGAACAGTTTAATTATGAGTTTATAGCATACACACCGATCATATAACTTTTAAGTGCTTATGTATAGCCTATTTCTAAAATAAAAGATAACATAAAGTCAAGTTGATTTCATAAGCTATCTTCGAGAACTTATGGAAATAAGCTAAAAACAGCTAATGGAATAAACTATTTGTTTCTATAAGCTCGCCCAAAATGTCTCACAATTGCTTATAGAATAGATAAGCTCAAATAAGCCAATCCAAACAAACCCTATATAATTTTAGTTAGCCTAATGTGTCATACTCTTAAGCATAATAAACAAAGATTACATACCTGCATTGAGCAGCAATCTTTCCTTTACCCATTTTAAGATCATTTCTAACAACAAGTATCTGCATAAAAAGGAACAATTTTTGAAGCAACGCAATAAAATAGAGTAAGTGGGTTGTAAAAGAAAAAAACAGAGAGAACATTTAGTGGAATTACCATCTTAAAATCATCGAGAATGTCAGCGAGCTTTTCAACCTCAAGTGGTTCTTTGAGTTTGGACTTAGTATTCTTCTGCTTACTACTGTTGTTGTTGTTGTTATCATTGAGAAGTGATGAATCTTTGTATTTAGAGAATGAAAATCTAAGGAAACGAGGAGGATAACGAGAACCGATGAAGTAACCGAAAGCAAGATAACCAGCGCCGACCAAAATGGCACTCAACCAAGAAACTTCCATTTCAACGATCGATCGGTGTTCGGATTTTAGGGTTCGGGGGAGAAACAACGCTCACCGGACCAAATGGAATATGGTCATAAACATAACTCTGCCCAGTAAAAAATTATTTTTTCTTTTTGTAAAAAAGATAATGTTAATTACAACTTTTATCTTCTTATTTTATTATATTCACAAAAATAATTTTGCTATATTCAAGTTAAAAAATTTGTCATCCAATTATCATATTTATGGTAGTTTTGGGCCGATTTAATTTTTTTATTCTAAAATTATATTTTCCTCTTTTAAAAATAGTTGATTTAGTCTTCAATTAAAAATTTGAAAAGAAAATATTTATGTTAAGTTTAAAGTCATGGTTTTTAAGATTAAAAATCACAATTCTTAAATAATAGAACAAAATTGCAATAAATATGATAAATAAATTAAAAAGATTACTTTTAAAATAGATAAATTATTTTTGTGAATACAATAATATAGAATAACTCAAAAGTGTAATTAAAATAAAAAATATATATGTGTTTGCACCTAATTATCCATATATGACAATTAAAAATGATTTTAAATTTTATTAATTATGATTTTTATGTGTTTATATTTAAACATCATGTTTGATTTTTTTTTTTAATTCAATCATTATTTGTTAATAAATTACTCTATGTATCTCAAATTATAT
>JBBPBS010001017.1:13663670-13708910 GCA_037974835.1 Cicer judaicum | reverse complement strand
CTTTCTCTAAATTCAATTATTATTGTATTTACTTTATTATCTTTTATGTTTTTTTTTTTTGAAAATTTTTTAGTTAAGTCTACCTAGTTAAAAATTTAAGTTGCAAATGAATAAAATTCATAATGTATTATTAGTGTTATAAGGTTCTATAAAAAATGTAAAAAAATTTAAAAAGATTATCAGTGTTGGAAAAAAGGAGAAAGAATAATAAATATTTTTTTTTTCTATGAAAGAACAAGAAAGATACAAAGAAGTCAAAAAGAAGAAGAGATACATTTACGAAGAAAAGGATAAAGTTTGATTGTCCCTGATGGTATGTTTTCAAAGACAAATAAAAAAGAAATTAGTTAAGCAAATGTTGAAATATTTCAGACTAAAATAATCAATAAGCTAAGGATTATGTTTTCAAAAATTTTAAATGAGGATTATGTTAAATTTTATCTCAATTTTAAGATAATTTAAATCCTTAGACTATTTTAAATTTTGAGATAATAGTCCTTAGACTATTTAACATAATCCTTAGACTATTATCTCATTTAACATAATCCTTAGACTATTATCTCAATTTAAAATTTAATTATGTTGAAATATTTTTCACTTAATATCAATTTTAAGATTATTTAGTCATTATGAATTATAAGCTCGACTATTTTACTAATATCCTCTTCAATGAGCTATTGCATAGTCCCTTGTATTTACTTGGCCAAAGAACATTAACAAATAATTTGCATAATTAAATCATCTCTTCAAATAGAATAAGATATTGGATATAGGTATGTTTGATTTTATATTTTTAAAATTAAATTTTATAAAATTTTATTTAAAAATAGTAGAAGTTGTTTTAAATTTATTTGTTTTTAATAAAATAAAAATAATTTGACATTATATAATTTTAGTGTTTATTATTAGAGATTTTAACATGATAAATTTTTTTTTTATAAAATATATCTTTTAAAAATATTTTAATGAAAAACTTCTTAAAATTATTTTTCATGAAAAACTTCTTAAAATTATAAAAGAGTTATTGTAAAGATTAAATACTTACAATCATATTTTAAAATAAAATATTTTACCAACTCTTCATTTAAAGTTTTTTTTTAAAATTATTTTATTAAAATATTATAATAAAAAGATAAAATACTATAAAAATTAATTTAAAAGAATCTTAAATAAATATAGTCATAGTAATTTTGGGAAGATTTTTCTAATACTTGAGAGATGTACCATCTCCAAAATAAAATAAAATAAAAATAAAAATAAAAATAATAATTTAAAAATTAATATACTTAGATTAAATTTTTAACTATATATAAACCTTTAAACTGTAACTTTTATTTTATTCAAGGGGGAGTACCTTAAAATATATGATAGGTATGCTTGGACGCATGGGTGAAAGTCAGCCATCAACCAACCTGATTTGTGTCTCAAAAGCTAAATATTTTTCAAATATCACAATGGAACTAAAAATTAGATATCAAAATCAAATCAAAATATCAATACAGAAACTTCAATGATTTGATATAATAATAAAACAAATAGATATTGTATTTGACAAAACATTTCAAAAATAGATATTGTATTTGCCATGTACACAAGTGTGTATTTGTTAATACTATCCAATAATAATCATAGTTCTGTTTCTTTAAGACTTACTTTAAAATAATTTTTGTACTATTTTTTTTTTTTAATATTTTCAAAAATAATTTTGAAAATACAACTTAAAATAAATAACGTGTTTTGAATAGTTCATCTTAAAATATAATTTTTTATTTCATTTATTATCTATCACTTCTTTTAGGTAATAAAAATTCAAAAATTAATAATAATGATAAATTATTTATAAAAAAAATTCATAAAAATTATCTTTTTTAAAAGTCATTTAAAAAACAATAATTTTTATAATGTTAAAATTTTTAATACTAAATATTTAAGATATTAGATGTAAACATTATTTTTTAATAAAAAAACAAAATCTAAACTAACTTCCAAAATTTTAATACATTTCTATAAAAACTATTTTTAAAAATATATAATTTAAAAAATTTAAAAAAAAATTGAACCCGATAATAATAATAATCAACAAATACTAAAATAAAGTTAATAACCCTAAAAACTCGTGAGATGTCATCTGTAGATAGATTTTCAATTGTCTTCGCTTTTGGATCACAAAAATGTAAGACACCTGAAGTGAGGCAGTCATATAGTCAATCTGAAAATCACTGACAGTTTAATTTTTCATCAAATTGTATTTATATATGCAGATTTTGAATATTATTTAAAATGCAAATGTTAAAACTAGATCATTCAATCTTAATCGAAATGTTGTCTCCATAAATTCGAAAAATGCAGATTTGTAATTTTCTTCAAAAACAAGAGATGTTATTCAAAATTATGACTAGATTTGTTAAGTTATAACATTAGGAAAATCATAAACAAATCAAGTTTTAAAAACAGTAGAAAAGAATTTAAATTCCAATAATAGCCGCATTAATTAGTTATCGAGCTAATACTGAATTTGCTGATTGAGTATCGAAAAAGCAGATCATAAAAAGTAACAAAAATAAGAGAGAACATATAGAGTAATAATCCTAATTTATTAAGGTAGCTCATCATTTTTATGTTTACCACAACAAGACTCAACTCACACTATCAAATGCATAATGATAGCAATAAAAGGAAGGGGGTTCAATAGGATCCAGATATAACAAATAGCACCACCACAATTCCTAACGCACAAAACGATAAAAAGGACTAAAAACGACACCGAATTGGAAAACACTTGAGTTTTAGAACAAATTTAAATTCAGAGCCACCAAAAGAGTCAACATCATCTAAGAGAGTTGACCACAGTCAGCGATCTTCACAGGCTTAGAGGTCTTCCCGCTGCTTGATCCAACCTTCTCGATCTCCTTCACAACATCAAGTCCTTCAACAACCTGACCAAACACAACGTGTTTACCGTCGAGCCATTCGGTCTTTGCGGTGCAGACGAAGAACTGAGATCCGTTGGTTCCAGGACCAGCGTTAGCCATAGATAAGATACCGGGACCGGTATGCTTCTTGATGAAGTTCTCATCGGCGAATTTAGATCCGTAGATCGATTCTCCTCCGGTGCCGTTCCCGGCGGTGAAATCACCTCCCTGACACATGAAGTTAGGGATCACACGGTGGAAGGAGGATCCCTTGAAGTGAAGTGGCTTGCCGCTACGTCCGACACCTTTCTCACCGGTGCAGAGAGCGCGGAAATTCTCGGCGGTTCTTGGAGTGACATCGGCGAAGAGCTCGAAGACGATACGTCCAGCGGCTGTGCCACCGACGGTCATGTCGAAGAAAACTCTAGGGTTTGGCATGGCTACAGTTATAGAAATGATAATTGTACAAATGGAAGAGGGATTAGGGTTTGGGTTGGGGGTTAACGAAAGACAAGCATAGATATTTATAATAGCGCGTGGTTCTGAGTAACTTCAGAAGTGACCGTTGGATCTTAACACGTGGCGGGTTCTGAGGGAAGATATGTAACTGTGGTTGAGTTTGGATTTGACTATGGTTAATGGGGCGGATCCAAGTACACGGACGGGATATGCTTTTTTTCGTCAGGCCCAAACAAACGACGCCGCTTCGCGCAGAAAAAATTCAAAATTGCACGTTAGATTTTTTTTTGTAAGCTCTCTAATTTGAAGCAATTTTGGTCTTCAAACTTTTCTTTTTAGCTATTTTACACTATCTGCTTTGAAATGCGAATTTACTGTCCATTTTATTTTACTAAATATTTTTTTATTAAAATATTTTTAGTTAGAAGATCAATTTAATATAAAATCAAAGAATTTTAATTTTTTTTAATGTGATTTTGTGTCTATATTTGGAAATCAACCCTCTCATGAAAAGGTAAAGTGTCATTTCTCATTATTCAAAAAACGTGTTTATTTATTGTATTTAAATGCTGTGAGATGATGTATTTTAATGAGATAAGAGAATTTAATATGAACCATACAACTATGCATGAATTTCTATGATTGAAAGTAATTTAAGTGCTATATAATTCCTTAAAAAAGTCAAATAACTTTTGATTTTAATCTTAATTTTTTATAGTTTGATCGGTCATCAAGATTCATTTCTTTCATATCTCATTCTAACATATCATTTCATTTCACATGTTATCGGGATGTATCAAGTGAGAGGAGTTTTAATGTGAGAGAGTGAGAGAATTAAATCTAGACAAATCAATCTTGCATGAATGGTTATGACTAAAAATTATTTAAATAAAGATCACTTAAAAAAGTCACTTGATTTGATCAATGGTACTAATTTTTTTTTCCAAATTCTAATGACGACAAACGTTATCAAATGAAAGTAAAAGCTCACGGTCTATTTCATTTTGAGACTTAAGAATATAATTTGACTTATATCCATTTAATAAAGACAAAGAAAAATAAATGTCTTTCACAATTTAATTTTTTGAATTGACATTAGTTAACCATAAAGAAGATGAGAATTGTAAATTTATACTTTATAGAAGTATAACTACTCATTTTAAGATTGAATATTTTTTATGCAATTAATCATGGTAAATCATAAATCTTTGAAAGATGAATACTTCTAAAATAGTAGAATACTTCTAAAATAGTAGAATACTTGTATAAGACACTTACCTAGTACTAGTATTCATCCCGTATTAGTGAACACTTTTTTCCTTTATTATTTCATTAAGAGTAAAATTAATAATTTTTTTGAATATATTATATACTATTATTTGTACATTTGAATTTATTTAGTGTTATGAATATAATTTACGGTCTTTTAAATTTTTATTATGATTTTATATTATAAATTGAATAGTTGGATTATATTAGTTAAATTATATTAAAAATTGATACCCGTACAATGTATTTTGATTTTTTAAAATATTTTATCAAATACCCGTACCGTACATATACAAGTCATAGATTCATATCTTGTGTCGGTCTAGGGAAGCCCTCGCCACATATTTATGTTGCGTGAGAATTACTCGATCTGAGAAAGTTTGAAGTGCATATGGTGCCAAGTGAATGTGGACAACAATTAATCTCTTGAGGGACCAGCTTGATTGGACAACACTCAACGGTGTCGATTCTTCAAAATTGGTATGTCAGGTCGGGAACCTGGCGAGGAGGATGGAACTTAGATTTTTTTAATTAATTATAAATTAGATTTCTATAACGACAAAAAATGCACGAACGAGACACGTCGTATCAACTATGTCAAGGAAGTATCGTATATCAGATAAAAAGCACTCTACTAAGCAAAAGATTATCAAAAGAAAATGAAAACAAAGAATTATGGTCCTACTGAATATTAAAAATATGGCTACGATTGAAGGAACCCAAACAAGCATTGGACATATGATAATCTAGTTTTTTCCAAATGTATTTATTTCATATTGGTCGAGAAGGAAAGAGTTGTGCCGAATGAACGTTGTATGCCTAGTAATGACTAATGAGCGAGTTTTGTCATAATCATGAATCACCATCCCTACACTCCTAAGTAACGACGGAACTTGTCAGTTAAGTACCCAATATTTGAGAAACGTGTGTATACCATACAATATTTTAAGCTATTCTTATTAATAAAAAATATGCAGAATTATAGTTCTTTCAGATCATTCATAACTTCGGTCAGTCGATAATGACTAGATGAAGAAAAATAAAATATTTACTTTTACATTATATAATACGATTACATTATATATAAATACAACTTCGGGATGTGATTTGCAACCTGGCAAGTAAACTACGATTGCATGAAAGCCCTTTACTACCAAAGCTACATTTATATATATATATATCAACTTGGAATATCTAGCGATAAAGAGTGTAAGAAGAAAGCTCACCAAGTGACCCTATGAAATTCTGTACAATTAATTAAACAATCTTCCCTTTCATCCACGGAAAATCTCATATCAAACTCTCTGCTTGCAACAATCCAGGATAGATACATGATATCATCTGTTTTAAAGATTTGCTAGATGCTTTCAGAAAAGCATGACCCTCCAACGCTGTACAAGGAATCAAATAAATATTCAAAACTACCTCAAAGGACAGAATATTAAAAAACAAGAAGGCAATAAAATCAAACACAGGTGCTAAAGAAGGACGAAGAATAATATTACCACTAAATAAAGATTTGGCTTCCTTTGAGAAGTCCTCAACACGCCCTAATACAGGTCTTATGGCACAAATTTGTAGGACACAAAGTTCCAAGTGCAAAGCCATTTCAAGTATTTGCAACAATAAGTTGCAAACATTCTTTATTTCCAGAGATTCTGTCAGTTTGTTTGCTTGACAGAGCTCCGCAATAATGACAATTGCTTGATCCTTCACCAAAAAAAAGTCACGCTCAGATATACATCCAATCATTTGCTTTTCGGAAGCTGACTGTTAATGATCAATTGTGTAAAGCAAGGCTCAAGCACACTTGCACAATCCAACCATTGACAACACATTGCAATTCTCTATATTAAAGCATATTACAAAAATCAAAACAGCATACAAATGTGATTTGTGAAGCTCACTTTACCTGCAGTCCATGCAGAATTTCTGGCATTGGAAGCTCAGGAAAATGTGCAAGATCAACAAAGCCAACCTCCTCAGCCTTTTTAGCAGCACCCTCAGCTTGCAAACACAGAAACTTTAAAAGAAGAAATGTAATTCTATATACCTGTACAGCAACAGTGTCGGAGAAGCATGTTTTAGGAACAGGACTAGTAGTCTTAGCTGCTTGACCATAGATAGATAATGCAGTTGAGAAGGAAGAGATCTTTGGTTTTGGCACACATCCAGGTGGTGAAAGAGCAAACCAACCATTTCTGCTATTGATATATGATGGCTTTGAGCAAAATTCAAAATCCTCTTTAACAGTAGGTGGGCATAGAAGAGGAGGACTCCTAATTGAAGACTCACCAATGCGTTGTGTTCCCCGGCTAATGAAGGCTAAAAGATGAATGCACTTCTCTCTAAGCTGCTTATCCACATTATTTATTGCTTTAATCCATGAACTCCAGTGTTTTGCTAACTCACACATGAGCATCAAAGTATGTTCTGTTTCTTTTAGAATAGCAAAAGAAACCCATGGCCTCTGAGCCCGAGGTCTTTTCTTGTCACGATCCTCAGAAGAGAAGTCTGGGGCATCTAGAGAATTGAGAATAAGATGAGCTTTCTCTGAAAAAAGGTAAGACATCATGCTTTCCACTATAGCAGTACCAGAAGAACTGTCTCCCAAGGACTGAACCATAGCAGTAACCACAGCTAGTCCAAGTCCCCAAATGTCTTGAGGTATTTCCAAATTTTCACATGTGCTGCTCAGATTCTCACTAGTAGTTCTTGAGAAAGCCTCACCAGACTGAGCAAACAACACCCTCAAAGATGACAAGAAGCCAGCACAATAAAGCATCTCAGCGCCTCCTCTAGTCCGGGCAACGGTCAAAAAGAACTTCATTATAATTGGAATGGACGAATAATTTTTATCTTGGAGTTTTAGCATAACAAACTGCATTTGGAGATGATTCTGCAGAACAGGTAACCACGTCCTCGGCATCAAGAAGCTTCCAAGTATCAGGTCCATGACCGACAGGGAGAGCATGCCATGCTCAGAAGTCACAGTGCAGTTGCAAAGAATAGGTAGCAGGCCAAGGGTTGCATTAGAAACCTTTGAGAAATCCTTGCCAGATCCTTCGTCTGCTGCCGCATTAAAATGCAAATTGAGGGAGTTGGACTGAAGTACCAAGAGCAGCAATGTGAGTAATAATTTCATGATCAAATTGGCTTTGGAAGGTAACAGCTTGAGTTCACTCAACATTTTTAGACCTGAGCTTGCACATTTCATCACAAGAAGCGATATGTGTACGGATAAGCATTTGCAAATAGTTCTGGTCAACAGGAGGAGTAATTCAACTTGGCATGCAAGAATATTGAGCATATCCTCGGAAACATCTAGAACTGGTGATAACATCTCAATGGTAGCAAGGAAAGATTGGCATATATTATCTATACAAGTGAATATGAGTTCATTTGGGATTCTGTCTCCAGTAGCAGCCCTCCCTTTTGACTGCAAGATTATGTGCAAAATGAATATTGAACAGATATAAGCTACTACCAAAGGGCAGGAAGAAGAAAGTTATCAAGAGTAATCAAACTAAACAAGAAAGTTTCAGTTATTTAAGAAACCAATGAAAGTACAATAAAACTGGAATACCAATGTTTAAACACCTTTTCAGTTTTCACTCAATACTTTAAGATAGAAATTACCAAAAAATATTTCTAATCATCCCTTGACATTTTTCAATCGTAGTAAGATACAAAACAATAGTTTAGAATCCTTAACTAATGGTTCATGGTAAAGCAGGATCCACTTTCCACATTTAATAATCAAGCAGAAACCAACTGCACTGCTGCAGGGCTCAAATTTATGATCATGTGGAAACAGTATCGGACAGCTGAGCTAGCACTAGGCCGGAGCATTGGTCGGTTTTGGACCAAAAAAGTCAAAACCGATCATAACAGATGAAGGCAACAAACCAACCATCTTCTACCGCTTACTTGTGCGGTTTAGTTGGGTTGCGGATAGTTCGAATGAATGATAGCTTGGGCAGGATTTAGTCTGGTAAGGTAGATCTTTTGGTGCTTCATTACAGAGGAACAAACATATTGGGAATATTTTGGAGGAGTTTTCGCAGAAGGAAATGAGAGGAGATCTAAGCCTCTGCTAGACTCACAAGTCAGAAAGATGTAAAGTAAAGCCACAAGCGGTTGTTTTTATTTACTAAATATAATAAATTAGTTGGCATACGATAGTACTGAGATTTATTGGAAGTTGCAATCGGACGTGTTTTCTTAGAATTAATACTAGGTCTGTTAGTGGCAGTGTTTAATTGATAAAGTTGCTTTTGTGGGTCATAATGAATGGTTGATTCATTGACACGATGACATGTAGCTAAATATGTTTAAGTTTAGTAGGTTTGCCTTTTCATAAACTGCTATAATAACACCAGTAAAAGTAAAACTAATTGTTACTTGTTCGGCCGGGCTTGGGTCTAGATGGGTTGAATTTTAACCACCCACACCCACCCATTAATGTCCACATGGAACTGAAAAAGACAATCCATTCACCCATTAAACCCGAACTGCACGGGTTTCAGGCGGGTGAAACATTTTGCTCAGCCCTAGCTAGCACACAGACAAACATTTATACCTTTCTAGTTCTATTGTTCAATTTGGAAAATGCAATAAGGAAATCAAGATTTTAGATTCTCACATCATCATGATAGACAGCCATCACAGCTATCAATTCTTTTAATGCAGAAAGCTTTGAACTTGATAGCAACATAACTGCGTTTGCATCCTGCAGGCTATGCAACATGGTTTCTGCAATCTCCTTGGATGTTCTCCACTCAGAACAACCCCAAGCATCTAAGTTCAAATCTGCTCGCAACTGTGTAAGGTCAAACAAGTACACATTCTTTGCAAAAAAATCTTCATTGAAGTGGTGCTGATAGGATCCCAAAAAATTTGATTCAACAAGATACTGAGATAATTCTTTGAAGGGTCCGATACCAATTTTTCTCCCTTCAAGCTCTCCTTGTAAGTGATAATAAAGGTCATTAAGGATCAATTTATTTAGTTGCTTCCCCTCACTGTACAAAATAAGAATAACAACCATATTATGATTGATATACAAAATAATAGAAAATATAAACCTGTTTTAATGATAACATAAATTCAATACATAAAGTGGAAAAGGCTGTGATTTTTTACTCAAAAGTTCAATACCACTAAAAATTTCATAAAAAAGGGTGTTTTAAAGTCAATGGAATATCCAAGAAAAAGGTATGCATGATTATATAGAAAATATCTATATAAAAACTAGAACCCAAAAAGTCTAGAAAACCTGTAGCCACGCTGTGAATACTGAGATAGCAATTCAGAGAAAGCGGGATGAATTGTCAGCTGCAAACAAGAAACAGTGTGTTAGAAAATGTTGACAAAATAGTCAAAAGTTTGAAGCCTAACATATTAATAAAGATTTGTATGATATTAAGATTAATACCATTTATCATGTTACCAAACTAAATAGAATAGATTACATTCATAGATGAAAATAGTATAGATGTTGGACCTTTGTAAAAATTCCTTGAATCTTCTGAAGCAATGACACAGACAAACTTCCAGAGTCGTTAACTGCAAATTTTAGCATAACATGAACACAGAATAAACTGGTGGCAACCTGAAAAATTTCATGCACTTGACATTAAAACAAACATTACAAGTTCATAATGCAAATCTATAATTAAGTCACATATAATAAACACAAATTAAAAAAATAATAATCATTGGATCTGTATTATACAAAAGGCGATGTTACTCTTTGTAATATGTGTATATAAATTAAACATTCTGTTGGGTGTTAATTCGCTCAAGCACTCAACAATAAGATTATAGAAGTCGAGAATGAAATATATATTGAACTATTTAACAAAACTATGATGCAGTACCGTGCAAGAATTGAAAATGAAATAGAATTGCTTTAAAATTAACCCTATCATAGAAAAAGACTACTACAACTGCTAAATAAACAATGAAAATGATATCAAGCTAACCTTTGCACCATCATATACATCATTATTATGTCCACAAGATGCATATGTTTTTATTAGCTTCTCTAAAACTGAGTCTTTAAACCATGATGACCAAATTCCCTTAAGATTGTGAAAATCTGTAGTTTTAGATTTTTCAGTTTTTGTGGCATTTTGCTCCTTGTCCTTAGACTCAGCTGTATTCTTCCCAAGTGACTCTGCATGCAACAACTTTTTCTGCAAGAATAATTCATATGCCATAATTCCTAGTATGGCTGATTGACAACGGAAACTGTATGCGAGATTGAGTGCATCTTTTTCTTTCAGACTCTCAAGTAGAGGAGTTTCACGGCTAGGAGCATTTGTGATTGTATTGGCCAAGATCTTCCAGAAATTTCCACAGCTTCTTATAGACTCCAGGAGATTTGCATACTGTGGTGCCCCTTGCCATAAGGCAGTCATGAAGTTAAGCACACAAAGAAGTAGGCGCGGCTTACTGGAGATAAAAAGAAAAATACAGTATGAAGACTTATTAAAAAGAAATGTATAAAAATCAAGCTGATCACAAAAAGAATAAGCAATAAGGATTGAAATTGAAGCAAAAAAACAGACGAACAACCCCCTTCCTCTTCCCCCACACCAAAACCCTCCTTATTGTACCTTTTGATCAGATCATCTGCGCATTCAATATAGCTTATAAGTGCATCTACTAGACTTGATCCTCTAGAAACTAGTGGTACCACAGAAGTTTCATTTCTTTGCAGCTTTGCATCACCAATACTTGAGTGGTTCTCATTGTTCTCTCCTAGAGCCAAGATAGCAACAATAAAAGAAGGCTGCAAAAACAAATGTTGAATAAGAAACTGATAATGTAACACATCTGAGCACAGTGAAAAAGGGATCATTGCCATATTTACAAGACCTGTTTCTCTGTCTAAACAGGATAAAGAATTTAGTAAAAAAATTAGGGATCATTGCTCTGTCTTTTGTATTACTATTATATGCATCATAAGACATCCATCATGCTATTAACGTATTATTATACACAAGAGAATACTCACAATCTCTATTCTCTTTCTTCCACCTCCCCTATCTAAATCCTATTAGTTCCAACGAACACCATGTCCAGTCTCCACACTTTATGCCTAAGCCTTAGGTTGGGAACGGTTTTGGTGGGGAAGATAGAGAAGGGCGAGACTTATTGTTAGCCTCTCCTTTGTTTGAGAGTTTTTATAATAAGTAGGAAAGGCATTGGGAATTTCTTTAAAACCAACCACAACACTTATTTACTTGTTTTTGTAAGTTCCCCCAAGTTGGTAGGTTTCTGACTTTCAAAAAAGAATAGAATCTATCCTCTATCCTCCCTTCCTTTCCTTCCCCTCCCTCCCCTTCCCTTTTCTTCCCAAATCCCAAGGTAAAAGAAATTTGAGAATTTTGTGCTACTAAAAGTCTAACTGACTGATATTAGCATTTACAAAAAAAATTATTGGCAATACCAGACAACCAAAAATGATATCACTGCAAGTAAACTTCTAACTTCCTCACAAATCAGAAATTCAATATATATGATTTCAACCTGGTAATGTGCTGCAGAAGTGAGAAGATTAACGGTTGCAACAAAGAGATCTTCATTAGATTTTGATTTATCCTGCAGGATGTAGCTCATAGAGTGCCTCAAATTTATGATCTAAAACCAATTAGAAAAACCATCAGTTAAATCTAGTTAGTAAACCAAAAGAACTATGAAGTTGAAGAAATTGAAACCAACACCCCAGACCTCCTGATTATCTGGAGCAAAGTATGTGGTTTCAGATGAAAATGGTTGGACGCAATCTATCGTGGCAAATAATGTTGACATAAACCTCACAGCACTAAATTGGATGATCTGCATAAACAACACATCTGTTGTCAAACAATGCAATGGAAAATCAGGTATTATCACGTATACACTTGCTGAAAGGGAGGTGTAGTAAGTAACAAGCAATCTACCAACAAAATAAAAGTAGAGCCCACTACATTATGATATCAAATGCACAAAATATGTATATGTGATGAAGGAACTCTGTAAGCAAGCATGAAAAAAGTAAGGCCACACAACATGAAAAAGAGAGATGACAAATTGACAATCCAAGTGTAACTATACAATCTAGAGAAAATATGGAAAATGTGACCAATATGAACATTGTAATTCCATTAATATCAATATTTAACACAGATTTAATGAAGTATTGTGCACTGAAGTGTTCATAAACCACAAATTGATGGGAAAAAAGAAAGCGAACAAAAGGAAGATGTTCAGTATTGTTCAATAAAAACTTGTTTACCACCACTGCAAGAATGTTGTTAAGAGCAAGTAGCTATATAAAAAGAATCATTTGAAAAGATTCAGAAAAATGTAATGATACTTAATTTTGAGAATAGTTGGAGGTCATACAGGATCTCGGAAGTATGAAATCAACGATATAGCAGAAGTGACAACAGGAACTGGTTTGGTTGTGCATGAGAACACTGCCTGGAGAAAAACAGGAATGCTGGATGATGTATCCTGGACAACACAGAATGATTTTCAGATACAGGAAGTTAATGATAATAATAATAATAATAATAATAATAATAATAATAATAATAATAATAATAATAATAATAATAATAGAAAACAAATTATAGTGAATAATTCAGATACAGGAAGTTAATAATAATAGAAAACAGATTAAATTATTGATTTTTAGTACAAAAGTAAAAAATAACAATGCTTGAAACTTCCAAAATGCTTAACAAAAGAATAAGTATGACACTTCTTCAATTCATTGCCATCACATATAATTCTGTAATTAAATGTGACTGAAAATCATTCAAATTAATAATGTTCATTCTGGATAGAACATTGGGGGTTTTCCTTTGTACCTTAGAAAGTTTGGCGGTCATGTCTGAAAGAATATTTAAAGCAGAACCTATAGCAAGCTGCAACCCTTCAATTTCCATTGGATCAAAGAAGCGGCTAACATGCAATTTCTGTTAAAAAAAGAAATCATTTTGTCAATAAGATGGAGAAAAGTAGTGGAATGCTATTATGCATTATTCTTCAGTCTCAGCTGGTTTAAATAGAGATAGTACAAGAAATTCTCTTCCTTGAATTAAGGAGAGGTTTTAGGGAAACAAAAAACAAAACATATCATATCATAAAACAGAAAAACTGCACTATGAAAATAGAAAATAATAACAAATTCTCCATCAAAATTACAAATTAAAATTAAACAAAATAAAAAAGGCTTCAACTTATGTCACCTCCAAATCATGTGCAGTTGTACAAGCAATTCGGAGAAGTGTGTTGTGGATGGAAGAATCAGAAAACAACACATTTTGTATGATTTCACCCAATTTTCCACAATAAGGCATTGATATAATGCATTTTTTCATCAACTCAAGAACCTGCAGCAGTATCCCAAAAGATTGAAATAATCAGAATAGAATAATTGTATAAAATCTCCAATGAAGTAGAGTCGGCTGAGTTAATCTTCAAAGCACAAAAACTAATTCACATGATTTATTATCAAGGAAATGTCTTTTAAAGGAAGTTGTTGAGAATTAGAATAAAATTATATTTATTGAAACTTAAATATATTGGTAATACATCAGATATATTTATACTAGATTACTTAACAATCAATTCTTATGATTACTCATATATAACTGAATCCCTATTAGTACTCATATATAACTAAATCCCTACTAGTACTCCTATATAACTGAATTCCTATACTTGAGGGATATTAAACAGAAACATATTTTGACACTCCCCCTCAAGCTGGTGAATAGGTGTTCTCCATTCCCAGCTTGAATACAATTCTTTCAAAGTTGCTACTATTCAGCCCTTTAGTTAGAAGATCTGCATGGTTGTCATGGGAGGAGTTATATGGAGTGCAAATTAGGCCAAAAAGAAATCTCAAGTTGCTGCAACGAAGGCAACAAAAAGGGCCACAATGAAGGTGGCTAAGAAATAAAAACCGCAATGAAGGCGGCAAAAGGACCACAATGAAGGTGGCTAAGAAATAGAAACCGCAATAAAAGCGGCAAAAGGACCACAATGAAGGTGGCTAAGAAATAGATACCGCAATGAAGGCGGCAATGGTACAACACTCCCCCTCAAGCTAAAGCTTAACTTTAGCTTGCTACAAGAAAACAATGTTTTGCTCCACAAAATAATAAAAAAGATGGAAATGCAACTCAAGGATGCATTTGAAGTCGGAGAGAATTGCTCAAGTTGCTGCAATGAAGGCAACAAAAAGGGCCACAATGAAGGTGGCTAAGAAATAAAAACCGCAATGAAAGCGGCAAAAGGACCACAATGAAGGTGGCTAAGAAATAGATACCGCAATGAAGGCGGCAATGGTACAACACTCCCCCTCAAGCTAAAGCTTAACTTTAGCTTGCTACAAGAAAACAATGTTTTGCTCCACAAAATAATAAAAAAGATGGAAAGGCAACTCAGGGATGCATTTGAAGTCGGAGAGAATTGCTATAAATATAGCCTAGCCAGATAGCCTGATTGATCATCAGTCTGAAAGAAATTCATGGCAAGCAATTGAACAAAGCAAGCTCCGTTCTTCTAAAAGACTGCATTTGAAAGCTTCAAACCAATAATATCAGAGACTCAAAATATTTAAACTTGAATATGCTTCAAGGAGAGAGCGGCATGATTCAGGGAGATAAAGGCAAGGCCAGTACATCTGGGACAAAGATAGGGCCAGTGCATTTGGGACAAATTGTCTTGCTAAAGTGTGAGTCATGAAAATAAAAGACATTGTCAGAATGACCATCAATGAAAAAAAATAGTCATCACTAATATGATTCATCAGTGGGAAAAGGGACACCACCGGAATGATCGTCGGTGGGAATAAAAGCCACTGTTATAATCTATTAGTAAGAACTAAATTGCATGACAAACACCAAAGAGGAAGCAGCACGACTCTAATGAAGCGAAGCCATGATCGATCAGCAGAGTGAGAAAATGCATCCAAAACAGAAGAGACAATGGTTGTTTTAGAAAATTTGCTGGAATACGTTTCCAGCAGCGATGGCAGGCAGCAGCAACAGATGGCGACAGTAGCAGACAGGGCAACAGATGGTGGCGGCAGCAGATCTACTCGCATGAGAGAGATTAGTAGCGCGTGAGAGCGCGCGTGACGGCTTTTGGCGACGCGCTTTCAAGTATGACCTGATTTGGAGATGACTGCTATTCGCAGGAAAATTTGCCGAAAAATAGTGGCAGCAGCGGCAGTAGCAAATTGAATGGAAAACGAGTGAAACGTATTGAAATATTGAAAAAGAGAAACTATGATTATATTCCCTAACTGTTGGGAACTCGGCAGCGGAATAGAGGCGAGACCGTTCAAGGAGGATCAAAATAGGCTCTAGATACCATGTTGAGAATTAGAATAAAATTATATTTATTGAAACTTAAATATATTGGTAATACATCAGATATATTTATACTAGATTACTTAACAACCAATTCTTATGATTACTCATATATAACTGAATCCCTATTAGTAGGGATGGGAATAGACTAGGCCGTCCGTAGGGGCCTATGGCATGGCCTGACCTATTTAATAAAAAGGCTAGGCTCAGGCTGTTTTTAAAGCCTATTTATTTAAATAGGTCAGGCTCAGGCTTATAAAAAAGCCTGTTAGGCCTACCAGGCCGGCCTATATATATTTATTATTTATTAATATTATTTTTTATTATTATTTTAATAATATTATTTTCTATTTTAAATTCTATCAATTAGGCAATCACTTACTAATCATTCCATATTCAGTAGTCGTTCCATATTCGGTAGCAGTTCTATATTTGGTAGTCGTTTTATATTCGGTAACCGTTCAATTAGTCAATCACTTAGTAGTTGTTCCTTATTTGTTTAACAAGTAATAATGGATTCGTTTAAAAAGACTTTTAAAAAGGCTTTTAAAAAGGCTTCCAGACCAGGCCAAACTATTAAAAAGGTCAGGCTTAGGCCGAAAAAAAAGCCTATGATAGGCCGTAGGCCAGGCTTAGGCCGAAAAAATAAATCGTAGGCCAGGCTCAGGCCTTTCAAAGCCTGGTCTGACCTGGCCTATTCCCACCCCTACCTATTAGTACTCATATATAACTAAATCCCTATTAGTACTCATATATAACTAAATCCCTACTAGTACTCCTATATAACTGAATTCCTATACTTGAAGGATATTAAACAGAAACATATTTTGACAGAAGTAAAAGCCATATCAGATTTATTTTCAATTGACAATAAGAGAAAAATAACCAGTGAAAATCAAACATACAAAACCAGTCTTTTCCCGATCAACAAATATGCTAAAAGGACTGTTACAAAGTAGAAACAGTTTGGCCCAATTCAACAAAAATGAGGCATTCATAAAAATTTCCACATGGAAGGTGCATACAAAGCACCCAGAACAGAGCATTTAAACAACCCCACAGCCAATACTAATTGTAATGAAAGAAAATAAACATGAAGCCACAAAACTGTCCTGGAGAAATGAAATAATGTATTACTGAAGGTTCAATTCAGTACACTTGATAATAGGAGAACAAGTAACAGAAAAGTTATCGTCACCACAGTCATTCACAATCTTAGAAGTACTTCACTAAAGAATAATCAAAACAATATAAAATTGAGTAACTTCAAAAGATAAGCAGGACATACCTTCAATGTTATTTTAAATCTAATATGCTTTATCCTGTATTTCCAATACTCATGATTAACCAGTACATATTGGAAAGAGAAAATGATCAAGGCCAGGAGAACATCATTCTCTACTCCTGTTTCCACAAGCCGTATGGTGAAATCTAGCACTGCAAGATTCAGATCAGAAGATAAGACCAAGGAAAATATGGATATAAAATAACACAGAATTTCCCAAACGCGAACCAAATAACAGTATATTGCTATGTTGTCAGTCTCAGAGTCTCAGATAGAAGCATGACTACTATTGCGAAGGCCAAAAAACACTATATAAACTAAACATAAAATACAAACAATATACAAAATACTAAAAAAATAGCAAATACACAATTAAAGGGGTACCCATACTTAATAACCAAAATCCAACATCAAAATCAAGTTCTAATAGTAATCTTAATCAACAAAATAGAGAACAGAACAGACAAAACAGAGTCACAAAAATAACGAAAACAATAGAGCAAGAACATAACCATGCTGAACCGAGCAAGAACGAAACAAAACAATGTTGAACGGAGCAAGAAAAGAACAAAAATGAAAATGGCTTTTTTTCACAATGCTGAACCAACTCCTTTGTGAGTTTATAATAATAAAAAATTAGGGCTTAAGTGGGTGTGAAATGACCTAGATACCCGTAATGAAGAATTAAAAAATAAAATATTAAGTATGACCTAGATACCCTTAACGACCTAGAGCGGGTCCAATAGCAGGGTGAGTGGTATAGCGGGTCACGATGATAGCGGGATTCACAGCCGGGAGGGAGGTATTCGCTAGTTTGTAAAGGTAAACATGGTGGTGGTGTGGGTGTTACTGTTGATGAAGAATTTGTGGGACAAATTTCAGATTATGGAAACCTACACTCATTGAATAACACATCCTTGGATATATAAACTCTACCATCAGGACTGAGACATTTGTATCCCTTGTATGGTCTTAAGGATGGAAAACATGCACACCCAAACACTTTTTAAGGCATATTCGTTGTGGAAAGCGAGGAAGAAGGAAAACACATTTCCTACTGAGTTTATAGACAAACCTTGACCATTTCCTATTAGAACATGATCAGATCCTAGCAAGGAGACTGGATCTCCCAGATTTGAGGCATCAAGTGTGACATGGTGAGAAGCACCTGAATCTGGATACCACCATTGGTTGTTGAAACTCGAATCAGCCCCTATGAGTAGTGCCTAAGGATGGACTAGACGAGAAGGAGGAGGTCTACGGTTAGAGTATCCAAAATGAGGTTGAACAAAGAGGCTTTGATGCATCACAAAAGGATTTGGAGGAGCTCCCAAAGGATTGTAGTTTGTGTGATCAGAACCAAAATGACGATAGTAACAGATGAATGCACCATGCCCTGCTTTGCAACAAATTTGGCATTGGACACAGCCGCCAGGACCAAATCGGCCACCACCACGGCTGTTACGACCACCATGGGATCCATAACTTTGATAGTCCAAAGTGTTTGAATGTACGTGACTTGTTTCAGGTGGAAAGTTAGGGTTCGGTGGTTGTTGCGACAGCCATATGTGGTGGAGTTCACAAAGGACGCTTGAGAGGGAGCGTGAGTGAGACTAACAGTCGCGCCTTCTGAAGGTTTCCTGTTCTTCTCAATTCACATCTCATGTGCGAGCACGAACGACTCAAGTTTGTCCATGGAGCACGACTCTTCTTTGCTTGTGACGACGGCGACAACAGAGTCATTGTCCTCAGGTAAAGCTTCAAGAATGATTTCAACGAGGTTGCAATGCAGGACTGGATCTCCATTTGAGATTAGGGACTCGTTGATAGTGTGAACGCGGATAATAAACTCTTCAATCTTGCGATCTCCTTTGGTGAGACTTCGCAACTCAGCGAAGTTGACGTTCTTTGGTGGTGTGTATAGTATGAAAGTGATGATAGATCTCTTCCCAAACTTGCCAAGGATAGTGACAATCAACAAACTTCATCATAAGCGAATCAGAGATTGTAGAGAGAATCCAGGTGCAATCTGTTTCCATTAAAGGTAGAGAGGGTTGATATGATTTGCGGTGCGATCTGTTTCTGTGACGAAACGCAGAGGAGCTACAGGTTTTGTGATGAATTTCTGAAGCATGTGGCCACAAATAACACCAGTAATCTGCTGTTTCCATTGTTTGAAGTTCTTGTCATCCAGTTTTACAAAGATGGAGATAAGAAAATTTGACATGGATGCAGGGAAGGTTCCTGAGGAACCAAGAAAGGGATTTGAGGAAGCCATTGATAGGCACAGGATCGAAGAACAAGCTCTGAGATACCATGTTAAGATTCATATTGAGAGAAAGTGAAAGAAAGTTGAGAGAAAGGTTGAGAAAATCTGTAACTGAATATTCATTGATTGAGAAGTTGTCGATTACAAGAGGGTGATCTCTATTTATATTTATAGTTAGAGACCGACGTAACAGAATCTAACAATTCCTAACTGACTTGAACTAACTAATCCTAACAGAACCTTCTAGAAGCTAAGTTAGTTAGAACTGAAATTGTTGTATATTACAGAATTTAACAAGTGGGGGTTAATTATCCCATTCTAACTTTTATCTTTAATAATAATAATAATTGTAAGAATATTAGAAAATATTTTATAATATTTTTTATATTATATTAGAGTATATTAAGTTATTTCCTAGTATCAATTTATAATCATAGAGATATCTCATTATTATTATGATTTATTCCTGAGTTAGGATTGAGTGCGTGTTTCTCTATAAATTAATATTAAGTCTTTTATAATCAAGTTAGCATAAAGTTGTCATCAATAATAGTCAAACCCTTATTTTTTTCTCTCCTCCTTTTCTCTAAAATCCCACAATTTCAACATTGTATCTAGAGTCTATTTTGATCCTCCTTGAGCTGTCTCGCCACTGTTCCGCTCTGAGTTCCCAAAAGTTTGGGAATGTAATCATAGTTTTCTCCTTTTCGATGTGATCTCTTGGTGAGTTATCATACTTTCCCAGCTCGTTTCAATGAACCTCCTAAACAACCGTTATTTGTTTTTGTCAACCCTTTTCCGGCACTCGTTTCAACATCTTTTTGTCTAGATCCGCTGCTGCCACCGTCGTCACCCTTGTTTCTGACAGCTTTTCCATAGAACAATCTCTCCATCAGGTTTGTTCTATCTAGATCGGCCCACGCCTAAAAACGTGTCGCCAAAAGCCATCACACGCACCCTCACGTGTTGCTACTCTTTCTTACGACTAGATCTCATGCGATGACGTCTCCACAACGCGTGTCGGCGCGTCCCAACGTCACTCTGGTTACTGCTTGGTCAGTCTATCTCGGTCCTCGCGGGTTCATATTTGTCCTTACTTTCCAATTTTGATCAACAGAAATATGCGTTCTTGTTCAAACAGCCATCATCTCTCTTGTTTTTGACGCATTTTCTCACTCTACTAATCGATCATAGCTTTATTTCTTTAGAGTCGCGCTACTTCTTATTCAATGTTTGTCATTCAATTTAGTTCTTACTAATATAGATTATCACAGTGGCTTTTATTCCCACCGTTTTCCACATATGAATCATATTAGTGATAACTTCTTTCGTTGATGGTTATTTTGACGATGTCTTTTATTTTTATGATTCACTTTAGCTTGACAATTTGTCCCACATGCATTGGCCTCATCTTTGTTTCAGATGTATTGGTCTCGCTTCTCTCTCCCTGAAGCAGATTCAAGTTTAAATATTTTGGATCTCTGATATTATTAGTTTGAAGCTTCCAAATGCAGTTTTTGGAAGAATGGACTTTGCTTTGTTCAATTGCTTGCAATGAATTTCTCATGTTGATGATCATTCTAGCTTTCTGGCTAGACTATATTTATACCAATTCTCTTCGACTTCACCTGCATCCTTGAGTTGCTTTTCCATCATTTTTTATTATTTTGCGGAGCAAAACATTGTTTTCATGTAACAAGCTAAAGCTTATTAAGCTTTAGTTTGAGGGGGAGTGTTAGAATATTAAAAAATATCTTATAATATTTTTTATATTATATTAAAGTATCTTGAGTTATTTCCTGTAATCAATTTATAATCATAGAGATATCTTTTAATATATCTCATTATTATTATAATTTGTTTCTGATTTAGAATTAAGTCTATGTTTCTCTATAAATAGATATTAATATTAAGTCTTTTTAATAAAATTAGCATAAAACTATTATCAATTATATTCAAACTTTTATCATTTTCTCTAAAACCCTACAACTTCAACAATAGAACAAACTCAACACAAAATTTTGGGGGGGGGTTGGGGGTGCAAAGATAAACTCAAGAATGCAAGAGACACAAACTATCACAAACAAATACCATAGACACAATAAAATTCATGAGAGGTCATGTTAGCCACACCTGATATTGCCAAGGGATAGTCGTTACTATTTTGCTCACAGTCAATTAAAAGCATTCTGGCCAGTCTGCCAGAAAGCATCCATGACCCACTGAAAACAGACAGAATGACAGGGAGATGTAACTTCATTTCTATAAATTACACAAGTATCTACAAGCAATTCTGAGAGTACACGAACATCAGAAAAAACACTTAAGCAAATGTGAAGTCAAAAAAAAGATGACAAAAGGATTAAAATAAACATGGTTAACAGTATCTCTTAGAATTTGAGTTGGGCCTAACACAACCCCAGAAAACAGGCTTGTAAAGTGAGGGTTGCCCAAGGTTTATAAACACTACACAGGCCATATCTCCAGACAATGTGGGGCTAAATCCACCCCTTCACACCCAACACAATGAAGGTGTCGCAGGCTTCAATAAGGGCAACCCAAATGCCGCAATTAGGCGACTAGGAGCAGACCGCAATGAAGACAGAATTCCCAACAGTATCCTATGACGCATGAACTGTATCTCAATTCGAAACTAAACTAAACTCAATCAATACGAATTATAGTGGACAAAATTGTAGCATGAACTTTGAGTCTTATGGTTTTTGCATGTCACTTGTTTATACTTAAAATGTCATTATTTTATTGATGTGTATCTTATGGATCATAATAAGATGTGATTCACAATTTGGAAAATATGCATTTTAATAAACGATTTGAATCTCGATTCAATAGCCATCCCTTTCTTTTTACATAAGCAACAATTCAGAGTCAATTTCGTGATGATGATACAGTGCCTATTTGTATATGCATGCTATTTTAAAAGTAGGGTTTACCTGGACAAGCCATTACTGCTTACACTGAACACAGCTGTCTGCAAAGTGATATCAAATAAATTCACATTTAGAGTGACTCCTGTAACAATAGATGGAGAACTGGGTAGGAAAGGGAAAAAATTAGTAAACCTTTTCCTGACAACATAATTAATTCCAAAACAAATAAAGATTCAACAAGGAGATAGCCAACAACAATCCTTCCAAATATATGTTTTTTACTCTTGAGCTTCGAGATAACAAATACAGATCAAATCCTTGAATACCACAAATTGTTCACGTTCTATAAAAGAATAAGTTCAATTACCAAATCGACATGATACCCAAAATCTTAATGCCCATTGACATAAGTGCAGCTCCATAGGAATTCAGAGGCAGGTTTTTTACTAGATTGCAAATTATCTGAACCACCCTGTAAGGCAGGGAAAGTAAACCATAAAACTAACCGATATAAAAATAAAACTAATCAAGGACAATAATTCAAAATAAAAAATTACCAGACATTCTTTTCAATCTGCTCATTCGTCAGGTCAATAGCATGAAATTGCAGAGAGTTGCTAATGTCCGTCAATGCAAAACATACACCCTGCACATATGAAGTAAATCTGTGAGAAAAGAAGCAAAAAAAAAAGGGCAAAGTAATGATACAGAAAAATAGAAGAATTTTTTAAAGCTTGGGCCACATTCCTTGAAAACTCCTTTGATTCTAAGCAACTTAGAGTTTCAACAGAGTCCATACTTGATTCAATTAGGCTGGTAATGACAAAAGGCTATAACAGGATCCTACATATAGACAATAATAAAAGCAAACTCTTGATAAATATCGAGAGCATCGTGATACTCAAATGAAAGACTTAACCATGGACCGGAAACATTGTCTCACTTCTCTAATAATACGTGGATTATTAGCAATCTAGTTTTCTACCAATATTTGATAAATTTACGAAAAACCTGAGAGGGAACAAAACCAGCTGCACTAAAAGTCTAGAAACAAGATGGTAACTAAAGCTGATCCAACAAAGAATAACAAGGTACAATTAAGTCAAAATAAGAAATCAAGGACCAAGGTAGATAAAAAATTACTCCACCAAGACAATTGTTGAACAGATCTTATCGTTAAAAAACTATTCAACACATTTAATCTCATCACACGATTATACTGGACTGTTTTTAGGGTGTTCATTACGCATCCAAAAATCAGGCATGAAAGAAGTTGAAAATTTTAAGTACTGACTGTATTCTTTTTTAGAATCAAAGTGGAAATAAATGGTAAATGAAAATAACCAACTTACAGTGTTAAAGGACACCAATCTACTGAGCAGGTCAAGAGTGAAAAAAACTTCCTCCTTGTTATTCAAATACATATCTTGGGCCAAATGTAGGAGCAACACAAATACTCCAGATGAGGAATGCTAGAAAAATGAAGATTTTGTCAGCATGGAATTGTGCACTTGAGATTATATTTATAAGGAGTATAAAACATAAAACAACATTTACAATTGCCAGCTATAAAGATCTAGAAGAATGGAAGGAAAACACACACACTGGCATTTATTTTATCATCACTAAAGAATAATATTTCTTATTGTAAACCCTTCACCAAAGAATTTACAGTGAATTTTTTACTACCTCTGTCCCTATATATAGGAATCCCTTGACAAAATACAGGTATAAGTAAGTTGGTTATTATAGTATTAAATTTGTTGACAATTTGAGTTGATTTACAAGTTTACTCTTTAGGAGAGAGAATTACTTTATGTTTTTATTATAGTATTTATTGTAGATGGTAGAAAAAGATGTAACATAATTAAGGGTATGTTAGTAAGTAAATAATTAATGCAGTTGAAAATTTGAAAGGATCTTTCTTATAAAAAAGGACAAAGTAAAATCTCTAGAGGGTTTTATATACAGGGACAGAGGTAGTAATATTTTGCAAATTTGGAATTGGCAAGCAAGTAATTTAGTTGAAACCACATGTAAATAAAACAAATACCACCTTTTCAAAAAAAAAAAAGATAAAACAAATGCCAAAAATAATATTTGAACAGCGATAAATTGATTTTAGAACAATACAATACTCAATAAAAATTGATCTCTTTCTATTAGGAACTTTCAGAACCAGCCTCACTAGATGTGATGGGCAGGATTTCAGGTTAATGGTTATTCCAAAGTCAAAACCAATCCCAAGGCAAAAAGGTGGCAAAGTAATACAAGGATAAGCAAAAACATTTAAAGTTTCAAAAAATCTAAGTCATCTATTTCCAGACCACCAAAAATTGGTTGTCAAAGAAATTTATGATTATAGACCATCAATATGGTTACAGTAAGCACTCAAAAATAAATTAAAGCATATTAACAATATTTTGGACAATTCACCTCCCATCGTACAAGGGCAGTTTTCTCTCCAACAACTTTCAAGACACGCCCACGAGTTCCGGATGGAACAAACAAACCTTCAATTCCAGGAACCTGCACTGCCTGTCGTGTCTCAAGAATGTGGTGGCCATCTTCGGCTGGCAAATCACTACTGATCTCGAACAAGGATGATATACCAACAGACCTATCTAGAAAGGTATACCTGTAGAAAAACTGCACCCATAAGAAAGACTACCAACAATTGAAGAAAAAAAATGCTCCTTTGAATTTGAGAGACCAATTGCAATGTCATACTCATTCCAACATATGAGATAACAAAAAAACATGAATTATACTCATGTACTTACACACACTCTGCAGGCCACGTTCCTTCACAAAGGGATGAAAGGAGTTTAACAAGTTCTACTGTCCTGAAAGGGAACTCACTCTCTAGGTTGCAAAGAAGAGACCGAATTGGACCATCAATAAAACTTTCCTTGTCCCAAAACTGAATACACAGAGATTCCTGAAAGTAAATGAGCAGAGTCCTTTAATCAATAAAATGATCACCATCAAATATTGTGATACTGGAGCAATGAGTGAACTGAAGGGTATGAGTAAACATCCAAACCTCTCCACGGTAAATCTTGCAAATAATATCCAGTATCAAAGTGGAGTTACTGTCCTCTGGCTGTACATTTGTTGAAGCAAAGCAAATCAGAAAGAAGTAACTAAATTCATTAAAGCTAACTACAAATTTTACAACCATACCTGAAGGCTGATCTCGTAAGATGCAATAAATGCAGATATGAATGTCCTCAAAACACTTCGATAACCTGACACTGGGCCCTGAATGGACAAGGGAAAAGCATGAAGCCGTAAACACAATTTAGTATAGTATAAAGTTGAATGCTTCATAACAGAAAAGAGAGGTCCCAATCAAAGTTTAACAAAAACCCATGTATTATAACAATTTATGCTACCCCAGGAAAGAATGACGCACATCATAATCCTTCAAAATATCGCACTGAAGAATTTCAAGACAATAATGTAATGATCCAGCCTCAAAGGCTTGACGAACATAACCAATGTGATCAATCTCCTGGATGCAGAGAAAAGAAAATAGGTTAAATTTGTAATATGTATATATGCTTGAGCAGTAAATAAAAATTTCAAATATAACTTAACCACATACCATGAGCTTGTTGTTCCCATCTTTTCCTGGTAATGTCGAGAGTAGATAAAGAAATACAGCCCATGCTAGAACTAGAGGACCAGCTTCATTCATTTCAAAAGCACTGAAAGTAGAAACTAGTGCATCCATCTCTTGGACATCAGTAAAGGAGAAAGTAGATGCACCATTGCTGGGAAATCCAAACATATTTTGCAACATAAATATTATTTACAAAAAATAGATGTAAAATCTAAACAGTTAATTTATGCCAGGCTATAGAACTACTATAATAAGAAGACCACAGAAACATCACTGGGAATGAAGAATTAGTCTTAAAACCCACAGTTTCAGCCAACGAAAATCAAAGGCTGGCAAATGAAAATAACGCAATGATTTAGATATATTACAGTGAAGAATAGAACAGGACAAGGTACGCAATTTCTTCCCAAGTTCCCGATTGAAATTTCTACTTGGAAAATGAACGAATTGACATAATTAAGGCAAGAATCAAAGGACGGAACATATACCCCGTGATTGGCTCAACTAGAAGACAAAGTGGAATTTCTACTTTATAAAACAAAGTAGAATTTATTGTAGGTTAAGGACAAAATATGGCACACCGCATTCAAATAAGCATTTAGCCAGTCCATCAACTTTGGACAATGGTAGTGTGACTCGGTATTTCATTGTTTTACCCAAACTGTCCATTCCACAATGTGCTTTCCTCATATGTACTGGCTAATGTTTATGATGTAAACAGAGTCTAGTCTAACCTGTAAGGTGTTTCATCGTGAACCATTTGAAGAAGATTCTCCAAGTTTAGGGTTTCTATTAAAATAAGCAGCAGCTGAACTTTGACATGATAAGACAATTGTTGTGCTTCTGTAGTAATTTCCAGCTTTCCCAAGTTATATTCACCAGCTAAGATCCCCTGAATCAAAGGATAATCTTGAGCAAGGATTTGATTTATGAAAATATCACAAAATAAATCAAGTATAAGAAGACGAATACTAGTATACCTTGTAAATAGAACCAAACTTCTTCCATATCTCACTACCACACGTACAAAATGAGTCATAATAGGCCAGGAAAAGAATGTCTAAAACCAAGTTGTCTTCAATTAGAGTCTCCTCAGCCCATAGAGTAAAAAGATCAACGTCCTTCAAGCATTCCAATTAAACAATTTCAGTCATCGAGCAAAAAAAAATCAGTTACAATTCATATAATGAACATACCAATTGAAAACAAAGTAAAATTCCAATTTTAAATGTTGCACAAGGTAGCCTACTGGTACAACATCAAGAGCTTGAAGAGAAATAACACTCTAATCAAGATCATGTAAAAGAGTGTCAAGACAATGCTATACAATAAGACTTGGCTATTAATATTACAGCACACTCATAGATAGAGAAGGTTACAACTAAGTTACATAAAGACTGAGGATCACATATTGAGCACAAGTTAACTACCTGCCTTATAGGGTCATGCAAAACTAAAGAAGGATGGTGCATGGAAACTGAAAATACCATTTTCTCGGGGTAACTGCAAGATAAAAGACCCTCCAAGGAAGATACTAATTTGCTTTCCAGTCCATCAAGAAATAGCTTTTTTGCCTTCTCCTTCACAGAATTGTTTTCAGACACAGGACCAATATATACTGCATGAAATATTCGGGTCTAAGTAATACGAGCAAGAAAATTCAACTAAGAGAAAGTGGAAATGTAAGTAGGTATGTTTTCCATACATAGAATTGACTGGGCAAGTACCAGGTGGACATAAAAACAACATGACACTTACTAGCATGCATGAGAATCCACCTGATGCACTTCAACAAACACTGCCGCTCCTTGTAATATTGAATTAATATCTTCATAACAAGATAGAAAGAAAAAAGTCATAAACAGGATACTAAAGCAAGTATGAGACAAGTAACACTGTAAGCAATTCTGCCCCACTTTTTTAGCAAACAATTTTCCTAAATGAAATATCTCTCAAACAAGACCTTACATAGTTTGGAAGCAGCTAAAATACCAATATACTCCCTTTGTCCCACCATGAAAGATCCATTTGTAAAAATAATTTGTCCCAAAATTAATGACATTTTTCAATTTACAATGTAACATTAATTACTTTTTTCCAATTGTACACTCTAACTAATACTACATGCAGCACTGTCAATAAATATTTTTCACTTTGCTTTTATGGTAATGGTGAATGCACCAATCCTTGATAAGGATATTTTAGTAAAAGTATCGTTTTGTCTTCAATTCAACTTATACATTTTTCTTATTATGTGTGAAATGGTCAATTGGGTCACTCATTGTGCGACGGAGGGAGTATTATGAACTCTCCCATGCAATAAAGTCAATATAGAGAACCAAAACATAATTAATAGAAGATAGCATTGTAGGCAAATAGCGGAAGCCACATAGCAGTTGAAATAAGTCAATTACATATAAAAAAGGTATGCTGTGTACAAATGAAAAAGGGAATGGAGACATAGCATAGCTTGGCACACTTGCTGTGTTTGATAGCATTGTGAGAGTTTTACATGTAACGGTGAAATAAGGAGTAATACCCACCTACTCTTCAGTTTTTTCTAATAAAAATAGGTCATGTTTGGCACACTTGCAGATTCTGTACTTTTATTATGTTTAAAAACTCTAAATTCTCTTTTTTCCGCTATAACTGCTATATCAGCTGTAGAAACTGAAAAGGCGATTAATGTTACCCTAATAGTATAACGAGAATAGCGTCACGGTTTTCATAGAAGATTCATCAAAATCGGCTATGTTATAGAACTATTGCCACTATTTGACAACACTGATTATTAGCTTAAATACATTAAAGATAAAAGGCATGAAGAGGAAAAGCCAGAAAGGTTTCAATTTGAAAGAACACGGAGACAGGGCAAGTTCTACATGTGTGTGTGCGCAGAGGGATACCTTTTGGTGAGATTAAAAGGAAAAAGAAATCATATGCATGGAACTTGTGGAACACACACGGCATTAGACCTTCTACCAAAGTCCAAATATGTAACATAGTATGAACAATTATAAATCATTCCAAATATTATGTCAAATCTATGAATTCCCAACCGCTACTATAAAGTCTCGAACAATAAACATTTCATGAAAAATGTACAAATAAATTTTGGGTATCCATCAAACAATGACTTCACATAATTCATTTCAGTCATTTTACTTAAAAATATGTCTGTAAAAACATGTCAAATCAGCCAAATCCTTTGAAAAAAATAGCACAACATATGACCATTGTATAAACTATAAAGCACAAGGACACAGATGTTATATAAAAGAATGGCTAGAGGTATTAAACAACTAACAATGTGAAGAAACTCTGAAGCCGTGGAATCAGCAGCTGCACTGTTAAGTTCAATGGACCTTTCAACAAGTATGTATGATTGAACCTCATCTAGTAGCTGAAATAAACATGAACATCAATTAAAAAACTCCATTAATCTAACAGAAGAATTCCCTCGACAAATTGACATTAACAGGTATATTCCCCAACCAATGATAAAGAATATTAAAAACAACACTATCTATTCAATATTGATAACATCACTTCCAAATTCCAACTGTGGGATAATTTTTCAGAATTCAATGTCAAAACATAATTTGAATTTTGTTTCAGCAATTGAAATATTTAGCTCCATCATAACTTGCTGAACCCCAAACGTAATGATAACGACAAAATTGATGCACCAGTAATGATGATTAAGGGCTACAATGTCCGCAAAAACAAAGGAAGAAGCAACTAACCAAGCATGAGCTAATTTGCAGAGCTTTATCTTTGAAGTGAGGTTGAATAGTAAGCTGTTGAGATCCAATTTTGAGTTTCTTAGAATTCAAAGCTTCCTTGGATTTATGATTGGGCAATTTGAAGCGGGAAAGTGTATCCACGAACCAGGCATGATTGTCCTTCAACTTATTCACCTAAAAAGAGCAAAACAATTCGTTTAAATGCAGAAATTGAGAAGCAAGTGAAGACACAGAGAAACGAGTTGAAGTGTACCAAATTCAGTGGGAGATCTGAAGAGAGAGTATAATTTTCAAGGTCGGTGAAGAGGAGAGTGAATGAGTCCCACCATAGAGAGGCATCTATGGAGCTAGTATCGGACATTGTTGGAGGAGAGAACGAGAAGAGTGATCGAGGTAAAACCCTAGCAATGCAAAAACCCAGAAAATTGAAGGGTTTAAGTTTAATCTTTTTTATTTGATTCTTCTCTTTTTCGCGCTTTCTCACGCTGTGTGACTCTGATGGTATCCTATTCCTTCCACGTATTTGGATTTTGTGCTATCACATGATGAATACGTCGTGATCGACCGATTGAAATTAATTGTATCCTATTCCTTCCACGTATTTGAATGTGTGAAAATTCGACTATATATAAATTGTAGTTTCTAAATTTTCTAGTTATATTTTTGTACTCAATTTTTAGTTACACATTGAATTGAGCAAAATATATTTTTCAAATTTGGAGTTATAACTATTTTAATGTCAACATTCATTCTTTTACAAAAATATTTCATTAATTAAAAAATAAGATACTATTATATTATAAATAAGAAAGTTTGTAATAAGTAGATTTGAGGGTACATTATTGAACTTTTAGGATTAATTTTATTAAGAGATAAGTTAATTTTATGGTTTTTTTTGTCACTACCTTCATTTTGAAAAAAAAAACACACAAATATCCTCCTTTTAAATTAATCTATCAAAATACTTTATTTTTTTTTTAATTTTTTTCAATATTACAAGTCGCCATTTGGAATGGCGAGTTCCTTAAGAAGGCGGAAGTCAAGGAAGTCCCCATTCCAAATGGCGACTTATAACATTGAAAAAAATTGAAGAAAAAAACAAAGAACATTTTGGTAGATAAATTTGAAATAGGGTATATGTGTATTTTTTTCTAAAAAACAGGATAGTGACAAAAAAAACCCTAATCTTATTGTTGATAATATTGCGAGAGTATCAAATTTTTATTTTATCTACTATATTTTTAATTTGTTCTCACCTTATAACTCGAATTTTATTTTAAATGAAATAAATTTATTTCGTTAATATATGCTCACATTTTGTATAAGTAATAATCATGGTCATTGTTATAAATGATTAACGATACTAATGGATTTATACTCGGAGATAAAGTGGAAATTTTATTAATAACCCAAGATAGAAAGTGGGAAATGCAATATCATCACAAAATACTAACGCATAACACATATATACACATGAAAGTAATTTTAAAAGAATAATAATTCCGGTGATCTTCACTCAAGAACAACAATTAAATACATTCAGCAGCTTCATCAAACTTCTTCAAACAACGTCATGCTATTTTTGGTTTTCTCCATCATGGCTTGATGCTCTTCTGTTCATATGATTTATGCCTGACTTGAAGGCTTTATTTGCAACTTGATTGTGGTAGTAATTAAAGAAACAAAGAAGACAAAAACCATTAATATTCTGTAAAACCAACAAAGAGACTAATTATGAGGAGTTAATGGTGGCCATTTCCCAAACTTGGGGTGATGGAAGAAGCTTTTGGGAGGCCCATTTCCTAACTTTGGGTGATGGAAGAAGTTCTTTGGAGAGATTGGTGGCCATTTGCCAAACTTGGGGTGATGGAAAAAAGGCTTTGGAGGCCATTTTCCAAACTTGGGGTGATGGAAAAATGGCTTTGGAGGGAGCTTGGGAAGAGGTGGACATGGTGGTTTCTTGAATGGAGGAAAAGGTTTAGTGACAACTGGTGGTTTGTAAATTGGAACTGGAGGAGGAAGTGGCTTGACGATCGGAACCACCGGTGGCTTTGGAACTATTGGAGGTTTATATGTTGGAACAGGTGGTAGAATTGGATGCTTAATCTTTGGTGGGCATGGTTTCTTGAACGGAACAGGTGGTGGAAGTGGTTTAGTAACTGGAACAACAGGAGGCTTATAGACAGGCACAGGAGGAGGGTGAGGTTTCACATATACAGGTGGTTTATAGACAGGCACTGGAGGAGGGAGAGGTTTCATGTATACAGGTGGTTTATAGACAGGCACAGCAGGAGGGTGAGGTTTCACGTATACAGGTGGTTTATAGACAGGTACAGGAGGACAGGGAGGTTTCACGTATACAGGTGGCTTATAGACAGGCACTGGAGGAGGGAGAGGTTTTACATATACAGGAGGCTTATAAATAGGCACAGGAGGGGGAAGAGGTTTTACATAGACAGGCACAGGAGGAGGGAGAGGTTTCTTGTAGATAGGAATATGAGGGAAAAGAGGATGTTTGTGGAAAACTTTTGGTGGAAATGGTGGGAGTTGAGGTAATTGAGGATGAGGAAGCTCAGGAAAAAGAGGATGTTTCCAAAAAAATGCTGAGGTACATGTAGCTGAAGAGAATTTGAGTTTGCCAGCATTAGCAGTACTGAGGGTATGTTTGTCATCAAATTTTGACTTGATGACAATTTTGGTGTCTTGAATGCCATCATGAGCAGGACATGGTGCAGCTGATGCACTATGTAACTGAGCATAACATTCTTCTTTCAATTCACCTTCTTTTACTATGTCTTGAGGTAGTGATACTTTGAAATTTCCATTTTTATCAAGCTCACCGGCCCCTCTTGTTTGGAAATGCCCATTTGAGGCCTTGCAGTCTATTGTTACTCGTAGCCCTGCACAAGAATGTTAGTTAGACATATTGGTCATATACTAAAACAATCAAAGTCACTTTAGAGGCATAGATGGTGTTTACATTTTAAAATGTTAAAAATGTGTCTAATATTTTAGAGACTTTTTTTTTATTGACAGTTATCAGATAAAATAAAATTTTATACTATGTGCATATACTAGATAAAAGGAGACAAAGTACCGGAGAAAGCCTGGCTAGTCTTAATATTGTTCTGTATGCAATCAGCACATTCACCAAGCCCAACTACCTCAATTGTACTTTGTTGTTCTCCATAACAAAATCCTAGTAAAACAAAAAGAACAAAAGGCCAAAAGCACGCAAGTGCTCTTTGGCGCAGACTGAAAATCTGCATAGGGAATTGCAATTACAAAACAGACTTATTAGAACTCAAGAGAAGCTATTAAGCTTCTTTGGTTTGATCATGAAATGTGAGTGTATGCTATTAGAAGTGTCTAATAGGCTAATATATAAACAATCTTGGATATTATCTTTAAAGCTCACCGACATAGAAATTAAGAACTTCACATGGTGCAAGAGGGCCATAACCATCTACTAAGAAAAAGACATTAACCAGCACTCACTCATCATCTATACTATTAACAAAACACACTGGCTTTCATTGAATGCATTATAGTTTTTAAACTTCACAACTAACATACTAAATCTTTTTGACATCTGTCTCTACCCACTTACGGAACTAATAAATGCTTTTGACATTGTACTATTACTGAAATGTACATTTTTTGACAAAAAAATGGAATAAGATAGCAATGTTTCTACTTTTCAAATTTTCACATTAATGAATCATTAAACTTTACTCAACAGAATTATTTCAACTTTGAGCTTTTCACCAAGGTTGACATGTAATAGTAGTCAACTTCATTGATTCTTTATTAATTTCACAAGAGCATATTTATAAATTTTACAGAAGATCATGATAATTGTAATGATGTTCCTGCCCTTGGACACGAGAAAGACAACGCCACCACACAATATTCTTCACATTTCATTTTCAAATGTACTACAATATTTATATTTATTTATTTCAGTTTCAAACAGTATACCACAATTAGAGCTGTCAAAACTCCAAAAACTGAAACCCTTTTAAAAAAATATGTTACTAAATCTCTAATATTAAATTTTTTAAGATTGTGGTTTATTTTATTTTTTAAGTTTATAAGTCTAATATTTTGTTAATTATACTTTTAAAAATTTATTTTTCTTGAAAATTTTTGTGAAAAAAATCAAAAAGTTATTTTTCTTGAATTAAAAAATAAAAAATAAAAAAGTTGCATATTATATTTTATTGGAAAATAATTTAATAGAAAAATTTTCTTTTTTGGAAGAAAATAAATCAAAAAAGCATTTATCAAAATTTTTTAATTTTTTTTTTAAAAAGTGGATCTATGAGTCCTAACTCACAAAAATTTAAAAAAAAAACTAGTTTTTACATTTTTTTAATTATGAAATTTTTGGACACTTCAACTTATAGTTTGAGTTAATAATTAATAAAATTGTGAAATTGACAAATAGAACCACAATTCTTATTTCATTTTTAGAAATACCATAATATTTCCTATGTTCGCTTGATAATAATAATAATAATAATATAACGAAATAAAGAAAGGGTCCTTCGCTTGTGATAGACCAAGTGGATTACTTATAGCACCGCAAAGACAAAAAAAAAGTACATGACTACAAATTACTATCTTTCTTCCTTTTTTTTTATTTTTTTTAAATCTTAATTATAAGCAATTAAAAAAAAGTGTCCCTAAATATAATCATTCATTCAATTTAGCAGGTGTATTTATTTTTTTTCTTTCAGACTATACTCCTTATCAATATTATATTACTAATTTATTGTTGAATATAAAAAGTTAAATTTAATACATTCAAAAATATATATATATATATATATATATTCTTTTTAAAATATTAACATATAAAATAAACACATTAACTAATTTATTAACTTTTTTAATAAGAGTGAAAAATAATTTATATTTTATAATAAAAGATAAAAGTAGTATATTTCGACTTTCGTCCTACAATAATGGTCACATTTACAAAAATACAATTATCTAAATGAGTTTTATTTTCAATTTTTAATATAATATGAATTAATTTATTTTTTCTTTCAATTATAACATTCTCAGGTCATATATTTCAATATTGTATTTTATGATAATAATGAATATATTTATGATGACAATGAGCACCCTCTTGGCATGGTACTATTTTGTTTGCCTTCGTACTTTGAAAAAAATGCTCGTATCCAATTTCATTAGTTATGAGTAGCAACTTTAGTGTTTGTTCTTATAATTTTGTGGTATTTAAGTGTCTCTATTTGCTCCTGTTACTTGCAATTTTGACTATGAAAAGACAGTAAATAACAAAAGAATAAAAACAAAAACAAAAAACAGTTCAATTAATATACAATTCGAAAATATTTCAAATCTTCTCGTTAAATGTTACAAATGATCGTATTTAGATAAATAAAAGCATAAAAAATATGAAAAACTATATTTTTATCAATTAAAAAACTATATTTTTATCAATTAAAAAACTATAGATTACAATAAACGTAAAAAGTCATAAAAATATGTATATGTATGTATATAATAAATACTATCTCCGTTTCAAAATATAAATATAAATACGTTAAAGGTAAATAAAAGCTCTTTTTAAGTTTTTTTATATATTTATCTGTCTGACAGAACAAAGAAATAGGAAGGAATAGTTCTTTCATTGCATTGATAGAAGTTTAACTAGAAAAAGATATCTCTTATAACTTTGAGAAAAGAACGGTTGGTTTGCGGGACAAACTACATGGAAAAATTGATCTTCTTTTCTTTCTTTGATTTTCAACAAATATTTTATGAAAGTAACATGTCTATTAAAATAAATTATTGAGAAGGGGAAAGCTTCACTGTTTTACATTGCAATGAATAATCATCTCAGTTATTTTAGACAATTATGTTAATATCAGTTTAAAAATACTAAAAAAAATCTAATTATAAGTATTTTTTCTCAAATTAAACTTGATACTCATCCAATATATCTTTTTAGATTACTAACATAACCAATAATTTGTTAATATTATTTATTAAAAAAAATTATCATATGTAACTTTATTGACGAGCTAACTAAAGAGATACTCTAAAAAATATTTAAGATGGAGATTTTAAATTCAAACATAAAAAACAAACATAACTGTTAATTTTATTGATAAAAAAAGTTGAAATTAACTAATTAAATAATCAATGTATTCAATTGTTAAAGGTTCTCTTAGTTAACTTGTCCATTAATATTTCTAAAGTCATAAAGGTTCCACAAGTGAAGACATAAACTCATTTTAACATTATAACTTAAAAAGTCTTACCTGAGTCCTTTAGGGAAAACCTTTTCCACATTATTCGTATTTAATTGCCGCGGTTTCTGTTTTGCATTTCAATTATTTATTTTTGACACATGCATTTCAATTATTGTAGTGAACTATCTATATCTCCAACAAGATTGATTTAGATACATACATGCCTAATGGTTTTACAATTAATATCCATATTTCAGTGCAAAGAGTGGTACTAAAACAAAAGTCAAATCGAGTCAATTTCTTAATAAAAAGGTCAAATAATCAAAAGGCAAGGAGGGAGAGTTATGTTAATTAATTAAAGAAAAAATGCGACATTTTCCTAATTGCCACTGAAGTGTTTAAAGTTTATTTATTTATTGGGGGTAGCATAGGGCCTATATTTTGTTAATGGCTAGTTTTTTTGGGTGAACCTATATCCTCCCACTCCTACTAAGTAGGACGTATTAAATCTAAGCATTTAATAGAAATGGGTAATTAAGCATGGGGCTGCAAATACTGGTGAACATTAGGGTCGGCAATGATCACTAATTATATATCCATCATCCAACTATATATTGCAAACTTGAGTGTGACAATTATTTGCTTTGATGATATGGATGCATGTGCGTGTCGTTAAAAGTTTATTTGGAATTTCAATTTATTTATTTTATATAAATTTTAATTTCATTTTATTATTGTAAACACGAAATATTTTAATGAAAATAAAATTTTAAGGATTTCAATTAAATTAAATTAAATTAATTATCTGAAAGTATAAATGAAATTAATTATCAAGCTATATTTTTTTTTAATTAACAAAAGTTAATATTGTTTAAAACATTATGAAATAACTAAAAACTTAAAATATACATTTTTTGAAGGTAATAGTTAGGCTCTTTGATACAAATATTCCTTTTTTTAAATTTTAATAATAGATTCTTTCACTCTTAAAAAATAATATTAAAATGTGATACTTTTTAGCTCCAGTTGCTAATCGCAATCTGAAGATGTGATCTCCTGAAGCAAAAAAATATCTTAATTTTTTGTATTTGTTATTGCAGTAAAATTAAATTTACAAATTTTGACTATGCTACAATTTTATCATTTTAACACTTGTTTGAAAAATCATTTAGTTATAGTTTCAAGCACACATTCAAATACCATTTTAGTAAAAGTAATTCTTCATAGTTATTACATTCAAATAAGTTTAATTCAAATATAAATCATTTAGTTAATTTTCTTCATAATTATTCCTAAAATTATTCTCTCTCATATTCTTGTGTTTTTAAATCTCAACTTTTTAAAAGAGAAGACAAAAATAATTGTATTTATTCATATAGATGTCAGATAAAGGTGTAAATGGTAGTACCTTGTCCTAGCTATGTATATTACATATGCATTGTAGGTATTATTTTTATTAAAAAATATAATATATACTATAAAATTTTCCACAACTTTGAGATAAAATAAACTGTCTTTTCACATGAATATATATAACAAATTATACAATGTTAACATAATGTGTTGTATATTGTATTAGTGAGATATTATTATTTTGTCATTGATATATGTTGAATTTTGTTTATTTTAAAAAAAACATCATAAATACTAATATAATGAATATATATATATATATAATATTTTGTTTATATTATTTTTTATTTATTAATATTTGAACAAATTTACTATGCACAATATCTAGACGGAACGGTAACAATATCAGAGGGCGTTCATTCAATTTTTCCTCTCTATGTCCTCTATTTTTTCAAATATCTTGCTTTAAATCTCCCATCCCTCCTTTATTTTATTGTGAACTTTTTGATTTTTTATGGAGGTGGACATTTAATCGTGTGACATTTGATTCAGTTCCTATAGAATATGAGAGGAGAAAATTTACAAGAATACAATCTCAAAAGATGATTCTAGATAAAAATATAATTTTAAATTGGTAGTTTAATTGGTTTGAACTATGAATAAAAAGAGCTAAGGGTAAATACATTGAAGTTCAAACTAGGGATGACAATTAGACCCAGAACTAATGTGTACCTGCAAAAAAAAACCATAATGGATAGAGTAAAAATCCGCATAATGGATATGGGCATGGGGACAGGTAATTACCTGCAAAATTAAACAGGTATGGGTACTATAGTACCCACCCCGCCCTGCACCTGCACTTATATAAATATATTATTTATTTATTTATTATATTAATATTTAGTTTAATTAATTATTTTCCTTTATGTTTTAATATCTATTAATATCATTTGACCATTACAATATTTATAATCAAATCAAAAGATAAAACGTTTGCAAACTTTTTAAGAATTTGATTATGATGAATAGTTAAATAATTGTGACTTTATAACTAAGAATTATATTTTATTAATTGTGTCTTTATAATTATACTTACAACTTATAAATTATTTTTATTGATCTCAAATAATGTTGTCGTAAGATTTGCAACTTCATAAAATATTATTATGGATATTTGAATGTGTATTGTAACGAGTGTTTACTTGAAATGTTTTGAGTTCGAAAATATTTTGGTTTATAATATTTTATGATTGAATTTATGATATTTGGATAATTTTTAAATGGATAAATACCACCTATAGTCCATTAACTTAATTTTAGTTAACGTTTTAGTCTTTTATCTTTTTTTTTCTTCCTGATTTGGTCCTTTATTTTAATTTTAAGTGACAATTTGATCTTTTAGTTTTAAAATGTCAACAATTTTATCCTTATTTTTTGCAAAATTTCAAAAAATTAATCAAAAATTTCAAACAAAACACATAAAATTAATTATCATCCTTAATATAATGCAATTTCATCAAATTTATAACTTAAATCTTTAAATAAACTCGTATTTTTATCTCTAACAACATCAAATAAAGAATGACAAATATGAATTTATTTGAAGATTTGGGTAACAAATTTGATAAAGTTTAGTTTATATTAAAGAATATAACTAAATTTATGAGTTTTATTTGAAAATTGTGATGAATTTTTATTAAAAAAGGATAACATTGTTAACATTTTAAAACATAAAAGATTAAATTATCACTTAAAATTAAAATAAAGGACTAAATCAAAAGAAAAAAAAATGAATAAAACGTTAACTGAAATTAAGTTAAGGGACTATAAGTAGTATTTACCCTTTTTAAGGTACGGGTATTAAAGTTGATACCAAGAGAGTACGGACACGGGGTATTTTTTTAAACTGCGGGTACGGTTACTATAGTACCCTACCTAAACCCTACCCATTGCCATCCCTATTTGGTGGAAGAGAAAAATATTAAGATAACTAATATACTAAACACTTGTTGATAATTTTTTTTTATTTCTAACTCTTTCATATTTTATTATATTTTAAAGAGTTTAGTGACGAAACTCACCTATTAAACGCGAAGAAATATAGTATTGTATGTTCAAACTCGTGTCTCAACTTATCAAATGTTATCGTAATATTTTACTATGAATTACATTTATGAGACAAATATAGAGAATTCAAACTTCCAATACTACACTTACTGATATGAACCTAGTAGTCATAGTTCACTTAAAGGATCGTTTTAGGTCGGAAACTTACAAAATTGAGTGAAAATCGCGTATATCTGCAGAATGCGGTAAATGGTGCTACGAAGCTCCGATTCGGCCGATTCCAAAACGAGGTGAAAGATGACGTTCTGAAACGCAAGTTAGGCTTTTGAATCACCGAAAACCACTATATAGAACTCGAGATATGAACGCAGGCTACTGATCACGAAAATTGGAAGAATTGGAGTATTAGGGTTTGATGTAAAGGAAACTCAATATTATTATTCAGCAAAGAAACCAAGAATCAAAATGGTGCCACAATCTAACGATTGATAAACCAATAAGAACGCCACAAGGGTTAACAACCTTGATAAGTTCTAGATGAATTCTTTCAAAAACTCTAGAGAGCAAAGCCTCGCAAAAACAATGTTCAAAATCTGCCTTAAGAAAAATAAGGGTTTGCCTTTTATAATGGCAACTCCTAAAAAGTTCTCTAAATTTGGCCCAACTGAAATTTTTACAGTTACACCCAAATTTCTTATTAATTTAGTCTATTACTTTAATTAAAAACTAATATTAAAATTTGATAAGACATAGATGCCGCCTTCATTCCTTAACTTCTTCAATTTGGGTTAAGCAATTGACTATCTTGGGCTTCAATTCTTCATGAGTTGTACTTGCTTCGAATAAAGTGGCTATCAAGTTATTTAGACCCTCCTTCGCCTTCTTTGACCTTGCTCTTGTCATTGGGGTTCCAAGACCTTGAATATTCTCTAGGCTTTCTTCCTCGGTTATACATTCTATGTCCTCATCATTCCCTCCTTCTTGAACTGAATTTGCCCTCAAATTGCAATCTTCTTCAGCTGCATCATAAAGAGACAAATCAGCCACATTAAAAGTAGGACTAACACCATACTCACCTGGAAGATCTATTTTGTAGGCATTATCATTAATTTTGGACAGCACTTGAAAAGGTCCATCTCCCCTTGGTTGGAGCTTAGATTTCCTTTGAGAAGGAAACCTTTCCTTCTTTAAATGAACCAAAACCCAATCACCTGGTTCAAACACAACCTTTTTCCTTCCTTTATTAGCTTGTCGAGCATAGCTATCCACTTTCTTTTCAATTTGTGCTTTTACCTTCTCATGTAATTTTTGAACATATTCAGCCTTAGCATTCCCATCCTTATGAATTAGAATAGAACTATTTGGCAAAGACATTAAATCAAGAGGGGTAAGAGGGTTAAAACCATAAACAATTTCAAAGGGAGAATAACGAGTAGTGCTATGAACAACCCTATTATAAGCAAACTCAACATGAGGCAAACATTCTTCCTATGTCCTAATATTCTTTTGGATTACAGCCCTAAGAAGAGAAGAAAGAATTCGATTTACTACCTCAGTTTGGCCATTAGTTTGTGGGGGGCAAGTCGTGGAAAAGAGAAGTTTAGTTCCAAGCTTACCCCAAAGTGTCCTCCAAAAGTGACTAATGAATTTAGTGTCCCGATCACTCACAATGCTTCTGGGTACACCATGAAGTCTAACTACTTCTTTAAAGAACAAATCTGCCACGTGACAAGCATCATCCACTTTTCGGCAAGGTATAAAGTGAGCCATCTTCGAGAATCTGTCCACCACCACAAAAATTGAATCTTTTCCGCTCTTAGACCGTGGAAGACCTAAAACAAAATCCATAGAAATATCAATCCAAGGGGAGTTAGGTATTGGTAAAGGAGTATACAAACCATGAGGCATAACTTTAGACTTAGATTTCTTACAAATAATGCATCTTTCACACAATTTGCGTACATCACGTTTCATGTGTGGCTAATAAAAATGTTCATGCAACATGTCTAAAGTCTTTTGTACTCCAAAATGTCCCATTAATCCCCCCTCATGTACTTCCTTCACAAGCAAATCCCTAATGGAACTTTTCGGTACACATAACCTCTTTTCTTTAAATAAATAGTCATTATTCTTAAAATACCCATTTTGGGCAGCATGCACACAAGATTTATATATTTGAGAAAATTCGGGATCATGTTCATACAATTCCTTAATTACCTCAAAACCAATAAACTTAGTTTCAAGAGTAGAGAACAAAACATACCTTCTTGAAAGTGCATCAGCAACAACATTTGACTTACCTTTTTTATGCTTGATCACATACTGAAATTGCTCAAGGAATTCAACCCACTTGGCATGTCTCTTGTTGAGCTTACCTTGGCTCTTTAAATACTTCAATGATTCATGATCACTATGTATTACAAATTCTTTTGGTAAAAGATAGTGCTGCCATGTTTGTAGTGCTCTCACTAATGCATACAATTCTTTATCATATGTAGGGTAATTAAGGGTAGCACCATTAATTTTCTCACTAAAATAAGCAACGGGATGCCCCTCTTGCATTAAAACAGCCCCTATCCCCACATTTGATGCATCACATTCAATTTCAAAAGATTTAAGGAAATTAGGCAATGAAAGAATAGGTGCATGAGTCAATTTTTCTTTGAGGGTAGCAAATGCTTGCTCTTGTTTTTCACCCCATTTAAATCCCACATTCTTCTTAATTACTTCATTTAAAGGTGCAGCTAATGTACTAAAATCTTTAACAAACCTCCTATAGAAATTAGCTAAGCCATGAAAGCTTCTTACCTCGTTAACATTCTTAGGAGTTGGCCACTCCTGAATAGCTTTCACCTTTTCTTGATCAACCTGCACTCCCTGTGAGCTAATAACAAAACCAAAAAAACTACATGATTTGTATATAAAACACATTTTTCCATGTTTGCATACAATTTCTCACGCCTAAGAGCTTCCAACACACTTCTTAAATGCAAAAGATGATCATCGTAAGATTTGCTATAAATCAAAATGTCATCAAAGTAAACCACAACAAATTTCCCTAGAAACTCCCTTAGCACATGGTTCATCAACCTCATGAAAGTGCTAGACGCATTTGTTAGTCCAAAAGGCATGACTAACCATTCATACAAGCCATATTTTGTTTTAAAGGCTGTTTTCCATTCATCCCCTTCTCTAATCCTAATTTGATGATATCCACTTTTAAGATCAATTTTTGAAAACACATAAGCACCATGCAATTCATCCAACACATCATCTAATCTAGGAATGGGATGTCTATACTTTACCGTGATATTATTGATGGCTCTACAATCAGTGCACATCCTCCAAGTTCCATCTTTCTTCGGTACAAGAATAACGGGGACTGCACATAGACTTAAGCTCTCTTGCACCCATCCCTTTTGCATCAAGTCTTCAACTTGCCTTTGGATTTCTTGGGTCTCTTGGGGGTTAGCTCTATATGCTGGCCTATTGGGCAATGAAACACCTGGTATGAGATCAATTTGATGTTCTATACCTCTTATAGATGGTAGGCCTTGAGGAACCTCTTTGGGAATTACATCTTCAAAATCCTGCAACAAAGAAACAACTTCACTAGGAAAAGAATTGGTAAGATCTACAACCTTTAAGTCACTCTCCTTGCTTAAAAGCAATAGCAATGGTTTTTTTAATTGCATAGCCTTTTTAACCTCTTTTTCTTTTATGAATAAATTTTGTACTTTTCTCTCTTTCTTTTCATTCTCTTTTTCTTTTCCCTCTTTCTTTTGACTCTTTTTTTCTTTTCTCTCTTTCTTTTCACTTTCTTTTTCTTTTCTCTCTGTTTTTCTTTTCTCTCTCATTTTGGATTCATCCTCACCAACCTCTCTTGGAGATAAAGGAGCAAGAGTAATTTTGTGTTCCTTATGTATAAAAGAGAACTTATTTGTATAACCATCATGGTTACTTTTCTTATCATACTGCCATGGTCTTCCAAGAAGTAAATGACAAGCCTCCATCGGAACAACATCACATATAACTGTATCCTCATACTTCCCAATAGAAAAATTCACTTCCACCTGCTCACTGACAATTTGCTCGCCTTCCTCACTAAGCCATTGAAGTTTGTATGGTTCTGGATGGGGTTTAGTCACTAGGTTCATTTTTGCTACCATTCTTGCACTTGCAACATTAGTGCAACTTCCTCCATCTATAATTAAAGAACATAACTTACCTTGGATGAGGCATCGAGTATGAAAAATATTCTTCCTTTGTGTTTCATCGAAGTCTATTGATTGGCTGCCCAACATTCTTCTAACCATAAACAAGTCTCCTCCCTCAGCAACTTCTTCCTCATTCTCTTCATCACTAGATGTAGCAGATTCAGAAGATGACCCGCTAGAAATATCTCCATTCTCCTTAAGCAACATGGTCTTCTTAGTTGGACATTCAGAAGCTATGTGACCTCTTCCCAAGCATTTGAAACATTTAATTTCACTACTTTTTGTTTTCTTATGAGCATCATTGGATTTATTTTGAATTCTCTGAGGTGCAACCGTGGATGTGTTTGATGAAGTACTTCCCTCCTTCTTATTTCTATCCTTCCAACTATAGGAGTTAAAGTTAGAAGAATTCTTTCTGACACCTTTTCTTTTCAGTTGTTGTTCTACCTTAGTAGCTTGATGCACTAAGTCCTCCAATTCCACATAATTTTGTAATTCCACAACATCACTTATATCACTATTCAGCCCCTGTAAGAAACGTGCCATAGAAGCTTCCCTATCTTCATTAATATTTGCTCTAATTAAGCACACCTCCATCTCCTTATAATATTCATCCACACTTTTGCTACCTTGTGTGAGCCTTTGAAGCTTATTGTGAAGGTCTCTATGATAGTAAGAAGGAACAAATCTCTTCCGCATTAACCTCTTCATCTCCACCCAAGTATCCACCATTGGTTCTTCACACCTCACTCTTTCTTTTTGTAATTGGTCCCACCAAATGAGTGCATAATCAGTAAATTCCATGGCTGCCACCCTTACCTTCTTCTCTTCCGTGTAATTATTGCATGAAAAGAGTTGTTCAATTTTCATCTCCCACTCAAGGTAGGCCTCTGGATCACTTTTTCCTTGAAAAGATGGTATTTTAAGCTTCACTCCCTCTATTCTATCTCCTCTACCACCACCTTCAGTTTCTCTTCTCCTTCTCCTACCTCCATCATCACCATGATTTTCTTGATTTTCTAACTGTTCAATTCTAGCATGTAAATCTTCAGTATGTTCCCTCAACATTCTTTGCATTTGAGCAGTTATAGCCTCCACTAACAATCTGTTGTTTACTCCTTGAGGAGGGCTATCATCACCACCTATTCCTGCCATACTTTAAACAAACAAAAGAAAACAAGTAAAGTGAAAAAAATAAAGGACCTCACCACACAGCTCACGTGTTTACACTCTTGAATTTGTCACTCGTGTTTCACTCAATTTGGATTTTTTTTTTTTTATATAATGAATCTCTCTTGCCTTTTTCCACTCAATTTCTCTCTTCAAGTTCTTAATTGAATCAACAAGAACTTTAATATTTTGAACCAAAAATCAGTATGAAAAATTTAGAGTAATACAAAGCAGTAGTAATGTGATTGGAAAATTAATCTAAGGAATTTTGTCAAACAGGTAGTGTGCACTACTTTAAACAATACTATCTTTCTTTTTTTTTTTCTTCTTTTTTTTTTTTTTTTTTTTTTTTTTTTTTTTTTT
>JBBPBS010001017.1:13648514-13663444 GCA_037974835.1 Cicer judaicum | reverse complement strand
TATTCTTTTTTTGTATATTTTTTTTCAAGTAGCAGCAACACACCAATTAACTTAGAACAATAATTCAACAAAACAACACAACCAACAATTTAGGTTTCAGTGGAAAAAAAAAATGCATAAATAAAATTTTCATCAATTCCACACCTAGAGACAAGCTCTGGTACCAAATGATATGAACCTAGTAGTCATAGTTCACTTAAAGGATCGTTCTAGGTCGGAAACTTACAAAATTGAGTGAAAATCGCGTATATCTGCAGAATGCGGTAAACGGTGCTACGAAGCTCCGATTCGGCCGATTCCAAAAGGAGGTGAAAGATGACGTTCTGAAACGCAAGTTAGGCTTTTGAATCACCGAAAACCACTATATAGAACTCGAGATATGAACGCAAGCTACTGATCACGAAAATTGGAAGAATTGGAGTATTAGGGTTTGATGTAAAGGAAACTCAATATTATTATTCAGCAAAGAAACCAAGAACCAAAATGGTGCCACAATCTAACGATTGATAAACCAATAAGAACGCCACAAGAGTTAACAACCTTGATAAATTCTAGATGAATTCTTTCAAGAACTCTAGAGAGCAAAGCCTCACAAAAACAATGTTCAAAATCTGCCTTAAGAAAAATAAGGGTTTGCCTTTTATAATGGCAACTCCTAAAAAGTTCTCTAAATTTGGCCCAACTGAAATTTTTACAGTTACACCCAAATTTCTTATTAATTTAGTCTATTACTTTAATTATAAACTAATATTAAAATTTGATAAGATATAGATGCCGCCTTCATTCCTTAACTTCTTCAATTTGGGTCAAGCAATTGACTATCTTGGGCTTCAATTCTTCATGAGTTGTACTTGCTTCGAATAAAGTGGCTATCAAGTTATTTAGACCCTCCTTCGCCTTCTTTGACCTTGCTCTTGTCATTGGGGTTCCAAGACCTTGAATATTCTCTAGGCTTTCTTCCTCGGTTATACATTCTATGTCCTCATCACTTACGAATCTTTGTTTCATTACCAATTATAACTGGCAAAATTTAAGTGCTTTTTTTAGTGTTGTTTGAATTGTGAAAAGTCCAATGACAATAATCAACTTACATATCTCGTCCGTGAGGTCTCAGCTTGAGGGATTGTAAACCATAATGTCCAACTTAAGCATCTCATACTATCAGAGCATCTCCAACGGTGAATTCAAGATGGATTCTTTAAATAAGGTCCACTGTGCCACATCATCTTGAAGTAACTCGTTCCAACGGTGAACTCCATTTAAATAGGTTCTACTATGTCAGATCACCTTAAATCAATTCATTCCTTATGTACGGTTTAATTTTTAAAAAAACTATATTATATCTCATAACTTTAATTTATACATTAATATTTAATTTATATTTAATTTTATTATAACTTAAAATATTAATTTAAATATTCTAATTAATATTATTATACATTATTTTAATTTAAAATTAAAATAAAATTTAAAATTAAAATAAAATTTGATTTTAAAATAAATAAAAAAGTGCCGTTAATAAAAATTTTAATAAAATTCTCTAACAAAAATTGTGAAGAAAAAGTATGAGTAACAAATTGTTCTTATTAATGAGCTAACAATCGTAATTAAAGGGAAAAAAAAAGATTAACGGTGGTATATTAACTAAAAAAAAAGGTAATGGTTACAAAATTATTATTATTTAATAAATTAAAAAGAAGTTAACCGCTATAGATTAATAAAAAATAATAAATTTATTATTATTAATAAATTAATAAAAGTTAACTGCTATGAAGCATCGTTCCTTTCTAACAGTATCGTAATGACACCTTGACACAACTCTAACGGTGAATCCACAAAAAACTAGAAGTTAAGTAATTACACGCCGCCTCCTGTTGGAGATGCTCTTAAGACTTCATGTTTGAGAGGTTGTGGATAGTCATGTCCAACTTAAACTTATCAACATTTAAGACATCATGCTTGAGGGGTAGTAGTGGATTGTCATAATTTAACTAACATCTCTGACATGTTACACAAAGACCACATGGGCCCAGTATTCGAGCACAATGATCCACTATCCGATTACTAACAAAGAGATAACACCAATAGACGACATGTGCGGAACAAGGGAGCAACATCATTCCCCACTAAATAGGTAGTGAGGAGTTACAAGAAACTTTGAGATCAAAGCTTATGAGCTATACAAATAGGCAAAGTAATCAAACTAAAATCCTACGATACTCATTACCCAAATTCTACTTCAAGAACACTTCTGATGTGGAGACAGCATAATACACTAAGTGGTTTGTGTCTTGTTATAATATCGTTTTGGCGTCGCCTTGAGTGTAAACCTAGTGTACTGACAGTGTAGTTTTACACTTTCATCCAATTCAAACCATTCAACATGTCACATGTATTATACAATTGTTTAAATGTTGTGGCGAATTATAATTGGATGAAAGTGTGAAACAACTTCACACTATCAGTAGGATTAAAATACAAAACACCTAAACCAACTCTCTCTCAACATGTCGTACTCTAATAAGAAAACAACACAAACTGTACTTTAATTTTTGCCTTTATTTATTATTAGTCACACTATAATTTTGTAAGCATCTCAAGTATGTGCAATACTATGCTATTTTCTATGCTTGTCAATTTGGAGAGTCACCAAGAGACTGATTTGAGTAATACTCTTGTTCAATTAGACTAGATTATGCTTTCCAAAGAATGACAAAACACAAAGACCAGAAATGATATTCCAAATTCGCTCTCGATAAACAAAAACAAAACAATGTAGATAGTAAATTGATCATTATCTAACAAAAATTATGCCACATCTCAAAAGTTATATCCTTCCTAACTCAGATCACTGTTAATTTTTTCTTAGAAAAAGCTCAACATCATTGGAAGGTGAAAAAAAGTGAAAATTCTTTTAAGCTACAACAGAAAATCTCAACATCGTTGAGAATAATTATTCATCTACTTCTTCTTCTTTGATTTGTTCGACTGAGACTGAGTATATGCAGTTCCCTGGGTGACAAAGAAAGCTATTTCAGATGTCTAGTTTATGTTATTGTAGGTTTAAGTATAATGGAAAAAAATTGACAACATGAAATCCAACAACTATAAAGATAGTATATAGCAGCATAAGAACAGACCTGTAGCCATTCGTCTGTCGAAGCATCTGTAGACCTAGTTCCAACTTCAACTTTTGGAGCCCTCTTTGTTTTCTGACCAAATATTCACGGGAATATCAGATAGATGAAGGAAATATTAAAATCTAAGGTGTTCTTTAAACTTGAAAATCTGATCAATTATTATTATGTGTAAGACAGGATCAGAAACTGCTATGGTATAGTTAGTATATCAAACAAATGTGCACAAAGCTGGAGCATTGAACACGACCAAATTAAAGGTGTGAGAAGTTTAGGGCCTCTTTGGTATTGGAAAACGTTTGTGTTATTTTCATGTTATACTTTCACTCTATTTTCTGTTTTCAAAGGTTTGTACTGAAAACAACTGCTGTACAACCATTGTTTTCATCATTTCCTATACAAATCTTTGCAAATATGATACAAATTGAAAAGGAGAGGCAGTTTAGTTCTGTAAAGTGAATACAGGAAATGAAAACAAAAACGTTTAAATAAACCAAACAAGTTATTGTGAGTAAAACTAGCAAACTCTATATGTGAAGGTGGTCCAATAATAGCACATTATTTATAGATTGTAGTACCTTTGATAGGTTTTGTATTTGACCATGAATCCATAGCCCCAGGAGGACAAGGAGGGCAACTCCAAGAGTAACAAGAAAAATAGATTCGATGCTAAGCAAACCACCAGATTCAACAACTTCAATAGTGCCATTGAAGAAGGTGCTTTGATATGGATGCTCGTCTATCTCATACAGAATAGTGCCCACAAGATCGAAACTTCCAGGCTGCATACGAGAAAATCATTAAGTGTTATGGTAATCCTGCCATCATGAGTATAAAAGTACTCTTATATTTCACACTCAATCAGAAACTAAAAGCAGTTGCCTTCAAAGTAATGTTGATACCTGCAAGAACTTGCTGACTGCAAATATATATGGGAATGTAGCTTGTGCTGAGGCGGGTACAGAACCCTTTTTAAAAACCTGCATTCGAAAAAAAATTGCGTTAATATTATTTTTGTAATGTCATTTACCAAATCAGAACAGGTGACACTGACATGACATCACAGAATCGTATTTCCTTCACAAGAAATGCAAAAGCATACAATAACATATTAACCATAAATTGCCAAAGAACTTGGTTCATAATTATCAGATGTTCCGAAATGGACTTGGAGAACTACTTCAGATGTTCGGCATCATCTATCCTAACAAAATCTTAGGCTACTTGCAGATATGACAGATATCACAGCCTACTCTTTCCAGGAGGATTTGAAATTCCCAATTTGCATAAATGGCTTTCATCAATTTTATCATTAGAAGCTTAAGATTGATTACAGGGTAACAAGCATAACTAATCATTTAAAGTAACAAGAGCGGAATAATATTTTACACGAATAAATAAGTTTAAATTGGATGTTCAGTAAGTAATTACTACCTGAGCAGTAAGATTTTGAACAAGCAGACGATGATCGACAGGAAGGTGAATACTAGCCTTGATTGCAACAACATTCAAGCTGGACTCCCCTGTTTTCAGTCCACAAAATAAACGAAATCAGCTATACTACAAATGAAAGAGCCCCCAATTTTACTCCTGGCTTCCACACTCCTCAAACACCAGTAACAAAATAATTTAGTTGAATGATGAAAAGAATGTATCACAAAATCGTGAATACTAACAATGACAACAAAACATTTAAGAAACTTAAAAGTGCGAACGAAACTACAGTGCTGGATACACTGAGTGATTGAATTACCATTATTTTTTACACCAACGATAAGCTCTGTCTCTTCTCCAGCTGTTACCACTGCATCACATGAATAAACAAAATCAACTTATTATCAAATACAGAAAACAACAATTAAAACTACATTATGTGCAGTCGACAGAAGATCCTTACATTTTGCGATATTTTTTGGAAATACACTTATTGTATCAATTCCTGGAGCAGAAGTAAAGGTCCCATAACCAAAGTCTTGCACATCATCACCAACAAAGCCAACATCACTCGCGTCTCCAGTAGTATCCACAGCTTCATCTGAGTCTGACTGGCACCTAGCAACTAGCAAATAACAAAAACCATACTCAATAATCGTCGTCATGCGCATAAACATAAAAACATGCTTATCAAATTATATACAAGATCCAATAGGGCAAGTAAAATAAAAAATAAAAAATAAAAAACATAAGCCAAATGCTGAATCAAATTGGCATCCAAAAAGGTACAGATTCAACATGAAATTTAGATAAATTCCACACCACGTTGTCATCCCTCCAAACAACTCTGCCTAAAAGTATTTGAAACCACAGTTAAGTAGGTAATTTCATTTGAAATCTATATTAAAAATTAATCATAGAATTTGAATCTATTTAAATCCAATAAATCCTTTCACAAATGGTTCAAAATTCAATCCCACAACCCCAAAAAAAAAACATGACATGAAGTGCCATGTACTAGAATAAACAATGCCCAACATTAAAAATGCGATCTTTTCACTCTCTATGACTACAAAGTGGCAATGCACGCAACAAAAGTAAAACAAAAAATAATAAATTTTGAATATATTATAAAACAGATCAATCAAATCTCAAAAGGGGTGCAAAAAAGAAGCAAAGCAATCGTAACATGCAGAGAAGCATTGATGAATTGATAAAACGGATCTAGATCTAGAATGTTGTGAAGCAGACCTTGAATGAGAGGAGAAGCGATGAGGAAAAGAGCGAGAGAGAGAATCCATAAGCTGTTGATTGAAGCCATGGTGGTGTAACAATTTCCGAACGAAACGTGTGAATTTACAACGATGAAATAAACCAATTTGTATTGGGGTTGTTCGTTCGTATGTGTGTGTGTTTTGTGGGAAAGAAGCTCACGTGTCAGAAAAGACTTCACCAAAACGTTGTCGTTTCGGTTGATGTAATTGCCGTATTGAGACTGTAATACCGCTTAGATGTCTGCTTTGCCCCTTTTCATTGGCCGTTTTTACGTGGTTACTTACTTCGTGACTCACCTTTTTTTTTTTTTTTTTCTCATTTATTTACTCATAAAACAAATTCCTATTAGAGTTTTTTAATTATTATTAATAAGCAAATATTACTAGTCGTCTTCGAATTTAGTTTTGTTTTCTTTTATCGTTTTCTTTCTTTTTCATTAAACTAAATAGTACAATATAAAGTAACTCTGGTTGAAATAAGTTTTGTCACACATAAATCTGATTTCATTCAAAAATTCAAGATTTAAATATATTGAAAAGATTAATATATTATATAATTTGATTTTTTTTAGGAAACTACGATGTAAATAATAAATACTCATTTCATATTTACTTATGTACATACCATTGTTTAACAATATACTAAAAACAAATTCCTACTAATTCTTTTTACTAAAAATACTCCTTTGCATGTTTTGTTTTTTTCTTTTGTTGTGGTTTTGTCGCTTTCTAATCAAAATTAAAGAGTGCAATGTGAAAGTAACTTGGATCCAAGTGGGCTTTGAAACACAAATCTAATCTGATAAAAAAAAAAAAAAGTTTAAAGATTTAATTATATCTTGAAAAAATAATATTGTGTATTACGATGTTTGACTTTTTTAAAAATTTACTATTTTAATGTAAAACATAAATACTCATTTTATATTTACTTAATTAAATTAGATCGGTAATTTTGAATCATCTTACCTTATAAGATACTAAAAAAAATAGAATAATTGAGTAGGCCAAAAATACTATTTTGTGTTATGTAATTTTACTTTTTTCTGCCCAAATAAATTATTAATAAAGTTGTAATTTTCCATATTTAAGAACACAAATTGATTTGGCACGGGTCTTGCACATGTTAGGCCATAAGCCCATGTTGCTCGGATTTTTCAATTCTTACCCAATAATACATTACATGTTATTCTACACTATATTTTTGGATTTAATTTGAATCAAGCTATTATATAAATAATTTAAAAATGAGTCAAAACAAGGGATTTGATTTCAACTATTATTGTAATGCCTAATTTTTGAACATGAATGAAATAAAAATATACACAATGCAAATAAAACTGAAATTTTTAATTCATAAATATCTAAATACTTACAAATTTAAAATAACTTTCAAATGAGACTTAATTAAACTATGACTATAATCTAGACTCAAGACGTGATCCGAATCTGACTCATGACATTGAAAAACTGGTGAGCAAATCCAGATACTCAGACTTTCAATGATTACCTGTTACCTGAAAAACATCACCCTCAACATAGTGAGCATAAAACTTAGTAACATAGATTAAATAAAAACAATTATTGATGTTTCTCAGCCATGCTAGTGTGCTAAGCATGGAAAATCCTCTCGGTAAACTATACTTCAAATTAATATAATATTATTTCTTCATAAGCTATATTCAAATACCTCTTCTTGTTTTAGCCTCAAATATTTCAAACACTTTAAGCCACTAGAAATGAGTAATCTAATGACTTAAACTCAATATATCAAGTAAGTCATAAAGATTACATTGGTTTCACCCAATGTCCTCTACTTGAATAATCTCTTTTGGTAAGATTGGACATAATTAAGTCCGTAAGTGGTGCCCCATTTACCATCGCTTCCGTCGTATATAGACGGAGAGTTCATCTAGCTAGAATAATAATAATAATAACAATAATAATAATAATAATAATAATAATAATAATAATAATAATGATAATAATAATAACAACAACAACAATCTAGTATATATCTAATCATAACATAAGAGTAATCTTCATTCATACTATGGAACATGCACTTAATATATCAAACTTCTATAAAAGAGTGTTATATTTAAGCTTTCAAATACAATTGGTTTCACTCAAAACCGATTCCTATTGCTTTTGTTATGATCATCTTAACTTACCTATGTCATAATCATTTTATGCAGAAACACTATAACTTTGAAAAATTAATTAAAATATCAAATGATGTCCGATTTTAATACATGATAACATTTTGGAAAGCCTAATATGTCTAGTCTATAAATGTAATTTTTATTATGCGTAATAGACATTCAATTAGTACAGTTTAATAAAATAAGATAAACATTTACAAAAATAGGACAACATATTATTTTTCAACATGTAATTCAATTTTCTCTATTAATTCTCAATGTAAACGCGTAAAACCAGTGCCTATTTCGTAGGTAACCAAGTCTATTTTCAAATGGAATAATAATCAACTCAAAACACCATTTATGGAGAAAGTTATGAGTAAAATACCAAAGATATACTTATACAGGTTCAAAGACAACATCATACTATTTTCACTTCAAACTTTATATTTTTAAATTCATATGATCAACTTAGTCAAATACACTCAAAATTCAGCATAAAACCAAGTAATTACCAATACTAAACAATCTCATCTCATCACAAATCCAACCATAAGAATCATCAAACAACAACTCTTCATAGTAATTAATACAAACACCTAACATGCATTATTAATAATCAATGATACTAAATCAAATAGAATTATCCCAATACCTAAATATACAAATCATGAAACAGATATTAGGAACATGCAACCAATATCTCTAAGCACACCTAAGAGAGGTTTTAAGAGGATTTTCTATGTTACCTTATGAAGAGATTTGAGACCCCCAAAGTTTGATTATAATTCCTTCTTCTACAAGTGAAACTTTAACTCCTCTTCACGTTTCCATCTTCCTTCTCAACATGCAAGAACTCTAAATTTCTTCTCCTATATTGAAATCCTAAGTTCCCTTTTCTTCTTTCTCATAATTCCTCATTTCACTCTACCTCTTGGTCCTCTTTTACTATAATATAGGTGTGAGGGTTGATTCTATGATGAGATAATGAAATGAGGGAACTTGAGAAGGGCATGCAATGGAGTTAGTGTGTTATCTTTTTTTTTTTCCCTCTTTTCTTGTTTCTTGTTTTCCCTTTTTCATCTTTTTTTTTCCTCTTAATATCATACGGTTATCCCTCCCTCTTTCTTTCTTTCATTTATTATAATTTTTTTTTATTTTAACAATTGGGTTTTAAGTAAAGGGGAGTGTGATGGGAAATGTCAATTACGTCCATCCGAATCCTTACAAATGATAAATTTTATTTTGACTACAAAATAAACTATTAGAAGTTGAATTTGAAATTTCAATTGAGTTTATTTCTAATTTATTTCCTATGATACTCCATTAAGACTGTCATCTCAAACACAAATTGAAATCACAATTATTTCACCAACTATGGGGTTACTTCAATATTCTCATCACAATTTCACAACATCAATATCATTAATCATATCTCATAATATAAACTCATCACAAATTTATAGCATCACTATCACCAAGCATACATCATCACATAGGCTTGTCACAAATTTATAACATCGTTATTATTAATTATACATCAACATAATCACATAAACGTATCAAAATAAATTCACTTTTTATCATCACATCACATAAACATGTCTAATCAAACATATACATAAAATTCATTCAACATCTAATATCACAATAATATCAAATATCACACATTTAATAAAATAAAATAAAACATCACAATAATATCAAATACCACACATTTAACGAAGTTAAATCAATCAACACCTTATAAATATCTCTATCATATATTTTAATCTCACCATTCCCATATTTTTACATTAATCAATTTATCACTCAAATGGCTACTACCGTATGTAGCGAGCACTGAATGAATCGTTGAGAAATACGGTTCCCGTTCATCTCACATTATATTATACTCATGAATTCAAATGCTATCTCACCCCTTACCTTATTTTGATGCTTTCACACAAGAGTATGATTCCAAAAACAAACAATATTTGTTTTTTTGACTTTTTATCCTTCACTCGATCTAACTCGACAATTTATGGGTAGACGTCAAAAATAAATTATGAAAAAATACTCTAGAAACTAAATTTCGAAATTCGGTCAAGAAAAATTACCATAAATCAGAAAACCAATCAATGGATAGTATAACTATTTTTCACACGATTGTTTTGGCGTTGGTTTCACTCAAAACGAACTTACGGTGAAGAAGAACGGTGAAAAATAATGAATTCTACGAATGGAAAAATCGAGTATTTTAGGAAGAAATTCGGGTTGTTAAAAATCTAGAATATTATGTTTAATTGAATAGCTAAATGAGTAAAATACCATACTAAAGTTTGGATGATGACTATGAAACTTTTACGGAACAATTATCGATCACTAGTGTCAAACGATAAGTTGTTGTTGTGTTTACTCGTTGGTTCTACGGTTGCCCGTCCAACTCCCTTCCCTTTTGTTTGTTTTGTTTTATTTTAGTAAAAAATCAGGGTTCACAAGGTCTCTTTATTATGTTTTTGTTTTACTATTGTTATTTTTATTTTATTAAAATAAAATTAATAATTGTTTAATCTCCTTTTTAATATTCCTCCAAGCACCATTTAGTTTTCCAAACGATACTAATATTTTATAAATTAGAGTAATTAAATTAATCAATATATAAAAAAACATATTACTAATGACTAAAACTTTCATATTCAAAATAATTGCTAAAATTATACTAATTTCTCAAAATATTCATTGTATAATAACACCATCATATTAAAAAATAGTCAAAATTATAAAATAAATAGATATAACAACAATATTTTATGTTAATTAGTAATTCATAATATATATATATATATATATATATATATATAGTCACAATTCCAAAATAAGTATACTAAAACAAAGAAAATCGAACATAATATTACTACGATATCAAAATATTTATTTATAGAAAAAATAAATAAAATAAGATATATTTAGAAATAATTAAAATAAGAGACACTTAAAAATGATTAAAATATAAATATGTACACACTTAACATTAGTCAAACATATAAGAAAATATCATATTAATTACCAACTCACATATACACTTAAAATCATATAAAATCTTGTTCTTTAAAGGGGATAAAGGATAGGGGATATGGGATAGGGGATAAGGGATAGGGGATATAGGGAATAGGGGATAAGCGATAGGGGATAAGGGACAGGAGGATAAGGGATAGGGGATAAGGGATAGGGGGACAGGGGACATAGGATAAGGGACATGGGATTGGGGATAGGGGACATGAGATATAGGGGATAGAGGATATAGGAAATAAGTGATAGGGGATTGGGGATAAGGGATAGAGGGGATAGAGGGGATAGAGGGGATAAAAGATATAGGGGATAAGGGATAAGGGATAAGGGATAGGGGATAGGGGATGAGGGATAGAAGATAGGGGATAGGGGACAAGGGACATGGGATAGGGGATATAGAGAATAGGGGATAGGGGATTGGGATAAGGGATAGGGGATAGAGGGGATAAAGAATATAGGGATAGAGGATAGGGGATAGGGGATAGGGGATAGGGGATAGGGGATAGGGGATATGGGATATGGGATATGGGATATGGGATATGGGATATGGGATAAGGGATAGGGGATAAGGGACAAGGGACAAGGGGACAGGGGACAGGGGATATGGGATATAGGATAGGGGATAAGGGTTAGGGGATAGCGGATAGGGGATAGGTAGGGGTGGGAATAGGCCAGGCCAGGCCAGGCCAGACTTTGAAAGGTCTGAGCCTGGCCTACGATTTATTTTTTCGGCCTAAGCCTGACCTACGGTCTATCATAGGCTTTTTTTTCGGCCTAAGCCTGGCCTTTTTAATAGTTTTGGTCTGGCCTGGAAACCTTTTTAAAAGCCTTTTTAAACTAATCCATTATTACTTCTTAAACAAATAAGGAACAACTACTAAGTGACTGACTAATTGAACAGTTACCGAATATAAAACGACTACCAATATAGAATTGCTACCGAATATGGAACGACTACTGAATATGGAATGATTAGTAAGTGATTGCCTAATTGATAGAATTTAAAATAAAAAATAATATTATTAATATAATAATAAAAAATAATATTAATAAATAATAAATATATATAGGCCGACATGTTAGGCCTAACAGGCTTTTTTATAAGCTTGAGCCTGATCTATTTAATTAAATAGGCTTTAAAAATAGCATAAGCCTAGCTTTTTTATTAAATAGGCCAGGTCAGACCATAAATAGGCCAAGCCACAGGGGACAAGCGATAAGGGACATGGGATAGGGGATAGAGGATAGAGGATATAGGGAATAGGGGATAAGGGATTGGGGATAAGGGATAGGTGATAGAGGGAATAAAGGATATAGGGGATTGGGGATGGGGGATTGGGGATAAGGGATAGGGGATAGGGGATATGGGATATGGGATAGGGGATAGGAGATAAGGGATAAGGGGATATAGGGGATAGAGGATATAGGGAATAGGGGATTGGGGATAAGGGATAGGGGATAGAGTGGAGAGAGGGGATATAGGATATAGGGATACAGGATATAGGATAGGGGATAAGGGACAAGGGACAAGGGGACAGGGGATAGGGGATATGGGATATCGGATAAGGGATAAGGGATAGGGGATAGGTAGGGGTGGGAATAGGCCAGGCTAGACCAGACTTTGAAAGGTCTGAGCCTGGCCTACGATTTATTTTTTCGGCCTAAGCCTGACCAACGGTCTATCATAGGCTTTTTTTTCGGCCTAAGCCTGACCTTTTTAATAGTTTGGTCTGGCCTGGAAACCTTTTTAAAAGCCTTTTTAAACTAATCCATTATTACTTCTTAAACAAATAAGGAACAACTACTAAGTGACTGACTAATTGAACAGTTACCGAATATAAAACGACTACCAATATAGAATTGCTACCGAATATGGAACGACTACTGAATATGGAATGATTAGTAAGTGATTGCCTAATTGATAGAATTTAAAATAAAAAATAATATTATTAATATAATAATAAAAAATAATATTAATAAATAATAAATATATATAGGCCGACATGTTAGGCCTAACAGGCTTTTTTATAAGCTTGAGCCTGATCTATTTAATTAAATAGGCTTTAAAAACAGCATAAGCCTAGCTTTTTTATTAAATAGGTCAAGTCATACCATAAATAGACCAAGCCACAGGGGACAAGGGATAAGGGACATGGGATAGGGGATATAGGGAATAGGGGATTGGGGATAAGGGATAGGTGATAGAGGGAATAAATGATATAAGGGATTGGGGATGGGGGATTGGGGATTGGGGATAAGGGATAAGGGATATGGGATAGGGGATAAGGGATATGGGATATGGGATATGGGATAGGGGATAAGGGGATATAGGGAATAAGGGATTGGGGATAAGGGATAGAGGATAGAGTGGAGAGAGGGGATATAGGATATAGGGAATAAGGGATTAGAGATAAAGGATAGGGGATAGAGTGGAGAGATGGGATAAAGGATAATGGGGATAGAGGATATAGGGAATAGGAGATAAGGGATAGGGATAGGGGATGGGGGATAAGGTATAGGGATAGGGGATAGAGGGGATAAAGGATATAAGGGATAAGGGATATGGGATAGAGGATAGGGGATATGGGATATTGGACAAGGGATAGGGGATATTGGACAGGGGATATTGGACAGGGGATAGGAGATAGGGGATAGGGGATAGAGGCTAAGGGGATAAGGGGATAGCGGATAAGGGAAAGGGGACAGGGGATAGGGGACATGGAATAGGGGATATAAGGGATAGAGGATATAGGGAATAGGGGATAGAGGGGACAAAGGATATAGAGGATAGAGGATAAGGGAAAGGGGATAGCGAATAGGGGATAGGGGATATGGGATAGGGGATAGGGGATACGGGATACGGGATAGAGGATAAGGGATAGGGGATAAGGGATAAGGGTATGAGATAAGGGATAGGGGGACAGGGGAAGGGACATGGGATAGGGGATATAGGGGATAGGGGACAGGGGACAAGGGACAGGGGATATAAGATAGGCAATAGGCGATAGGGGATAGGTGATAGGGGATATAAGATATGTGATAAGGGATTGGGGATTGGGGATAGGGGATATAGGGGATAGGGGATAAGGGACAAGGGACAAGGGGGTAGCGGATATAGGGATATAGGGGACAAAGGATATAGGGGATAGAGGATATAGGGAATAGGGGATTGGGGATAAGGGATATAGGGGATATAGGATATAGGGACATTCATGCATTCTTGTTCTGTGGTGCGTCTATAATTGGTTGGAGCCCAAAGTTGTATGGTGCGTCTATAATTAGTTGGAGCCCACAAATCTTTGCTGGGACTTTGAGTTAGTAGTGTTTACTTGGAAGGATCCACGAATCCCTTGCATGGGAGGTGATATTCTGGAATCATGCATTGATATATAGTTTAACAAATAGATTGTGCATTTTGGTTGATTTGTATATTTGGTGCGTTCTGATTTTTAATTGTTAAAAGAAATATATAATTATTTTATATTTTTGCAATAACAACTATATATCCATGCATATTTGCTTTGTGTTTGTTATTTGGAGACGGCCCTTACATTTGACACGATGTCATATATAGTGTTACTTGAATGAATAATGTCACGGTCAACCCAATAGGAGAAATACGAGGAAGTACAATAGCATGCAGTTAGAGGCTTCGAGATACTTCTGTATCGGCGTTAGACTTGTTTGGTGAGTTTTTTTTCTTCTGGGGATAGGGGATAGGAGATAGGGGATATGGCATACGGAATTGGGGATTAGGGATTGGGGATGGGAGATAAGGGATAGGGGATATGGGATAAGGGATAGGGGATAGGGGATAGGGGATAGGGGATAGGGGATAAGGGATATGGGGGATAGGGGATAAGGGATTGAGGATAGGGGATAGGGGATAGGGG
>JBBPBS010001017.1:13596896-13639108 GCA_037974835.1 Cicer judaicum | reverse complement strand
GGGGATAGGGGATAGGGGGATAGGGGATAGGGGGATAAGGGATATAGGGGGATAGGGGATAAGGTATAGGGGATAGAAGACAGGGGACAGGGGATATGGGATAGGGGATAGGGGATAACGAATAGTAGAAAGGGGATAGGGGATAAGGGATAGGGGACAAGGGATAGGGGATAGGGGATAAGGAACATGGGATATGGGATAGTGGATAAGGGATGGGGGATAGAGGGGACAGAGGACAGGGGATAGGGGATAGACGACAGGGGATATAGGGAATATGGGATAAGGGATAGGGGGATATAGGGGATAAAGGGGATAGAGGACATGAGATATAGGGAATAAGGGATAGGGGATAGGGGATACGCTAGTGGTAGGTGGTAGGTGATAGGTGATAGGGGATATATGATAATTAATAAATGGTAGGTGATAGGTTATAAGTGTAATATCCAAACATTTTATTTTATTTTTATACTTTCCTTTTATTAGGAGTTGAGATAATTGTAAGTGATAGTTACTATTGTATTGTGTTATTTTAATTTTTGGTAATAATATTAATAGTTATAATAATAATAGTAATAATAATACTAATGATAGTAATGCTAATAATAATAATAATAATAGTAATAATAATAATAATAATAATATTAATAATAATAATAATAAATGCATGAATCGGGTACTGTTAAGTGGCTTAAGTTGAAATACTACGTTTTCCACTTAATATTAGGTTCAAATACCACGTTCGTACATAATACCACGTTCTCTACTTTCCCAACTTAATATCATGTTACTCACTTCTAATGATAAAAAGGAATAAAACAAAAACTGATGTCTTCCATTCAAAAACGCTCTGCGAAGGATCTAGGAAAAAAAGGTTTAGGAGAGAAAAAGAGAGAGACACTATTTTGATAGAAAAAGAAACCACCAAAAGAGAAAAGAGATGAGTAACCATATTCCTGATTTTGTTATACCAGTCTCAGAAAAACATTGATTGCACATTCGTTAACTGTTGGATCGGGCTTAGTTTTGGACAACAGATATGTAACATTTAGGTCTTCGTTTTAAACAGTCTGATCGGCAAAACGACTTTCAGAGAGGGAGAAACCGTGCTTGCCCAATAGCAGGTGTGCAACGAGTGAGACAAGAGTTTATGAAACATAATTCTAGAAACAACTTTGGTAACGGTAAGGGCATCACTCCATCCGCTTTCCTACTTTAATTATATGTGATATAAATGTATTATGATGTTATATATTGGCTTTGTTTGTGTGTTATCTTTAAAATGAATATTAATAATGAATGTGTTCAACATGTTCAAATTTTGGAAAATGTATGGTATATGATACGTTGTTATAATGGTTGTGCTTGACATGTTGTGGTTATTAAAGGTGATTACTTTGTGTCTAAACTAATTAGGTTTAGAACAAAGTTGAATGATTTTGGACGCTCTGGTTGAGTGATCTACATTGTTACTAACAAAAGTGTCTACATTTATGCATTGATAGTTGTGTGGTGCGTCCATAATTGGTTGGAGCACAAAGTTGTATGGTGCGTCCATAATTAGTTGGAGCCCACAGATCCTTGCTGGGACTTTGAGTTAGTGGTGTTTACTTGGAAGGATCCACGAAGCCCTTGTAGGGGAGGTGATATTCTAGAATCATGCATTGACATATAGTTTAACAAATAGATTGTGCATTTTGGTTGATTTGTATATTTGGTGCGTTGTGATTTTTAACTGTTAAATGAAATATATAATTTATTTATATTTTTCCTATAACAACTATATATCCATGCATATTTGCTTTGTGTTTGTTATTTGGAGACGACCCTTACATTTGACACGATGTCACATATAGTGTTACTTGAATGAATAATGTCACGGTCAACCCAATAGGAGAAATATGAGGAAGTACAATAGCATGCAGTTGGAGGCTTCGAGATACTTCTGTATCGGTGTTAGACTTGTTTGGTGAGTTTTCCACAAGTCCAAAGTTTATGACCAACTAGGATTTATGTTTGGGTAGTAAAACATCAAGAGTTTTGGCTCTAGGAGTTTCTTTTATTTAACGTATTAAATTTACTTTTAGTCATTGCAAATATTCTGATTCATTATTTTTTGAAATGTAATTAAAATAGTTGTTAAATAATTTTAAAGTAAATCAATATTTAAGATAATTATAAATAAATAAAAATGAATTTGTAATTTTACGTTTAGAATTTTGTTAGTTAATGTCTCAAAAAAATGGTGTGTGAGTTCATGCACCACTCGAATCTTGATCGAAATATTTCTTGTGCAATATGCACAAGAACACAAGTCTTGTTCTAAATCGATTTATCAGAGTGGCGCGACGGAAGCGTGGTTGAAACTTAGTGGATCTTGTAGGCGTTGTGATATAGAGGTTGCAATTAAGATTGTATGTTAGTTTATGGTCCAAAACATTAGGAGAAGAAAATTATCGAGGGAACAAAATAAATGATTCAGTCGTGTTCTGTAACGCCCCAAATTTTTTTTATCAAAACATTACTTAAAAATATTTATTTTCTTTTAGAAACAACTTTAATTTTTTTTTCTTCTGAATAATTCATCATGTAAAAATTTGAAGATGCGTTAGAAAATGACTTGATATATATTTTTTTTTTTTGTAAAAGAACATAATGCAATTTGCTAAAATATTATTCATTCATTTATTTGTAAAATTAATATTCCAATTGTTAGATCAATGTTTATTTATGCTCCATAATAAAAAATAAAAAAAAAAATCTCTTTAAATGAAACATACGGTTGTTCAATCAAAATTATTATTTCCAATTATTCACATAAAACATGAGTGCAAATATCATAGCTCAATACACAAGCAATAAGCAACAAGTAACTAACATAATCTTGTCAACAATTAATGTTAACTCAAATCTTAACAAATAATTTCATGGTTTATTTACTCATTTAGGTAGGAATTTAGAATCCATAACGCAATTAGAGTAAGTAAATAATAAACCGTTAATTAGTAATCTCAAAAATATGTATAATAATACAAAAACATATAACACTTAACACAATAATAACGGGAAAATCATCATAGTGAAAATAATTACTACACAAGAAAACACAATTGACACAACTAACATTCGACCTACTCGGCTTGATTGGACAGACCTGCTCTGATACTGCTAATGTGATACCCTAAATCCCAAAATAATATATATAATAATTTATATCATATTCCTATAAAATTTGCAGCGCATAAATAAAAATATATTTCCAAGAAAATAAAAATTTTATATTTAATTTAGGATATCACGTTTCTCAAAAATATAAATAAAAACACTTTACATTTATTTTATCCATTAAAATAGTGCAATATCGATAAGCTTGATTTTAGTATAATTACTTGATTTAATTCTAAAAACTTACTAGTACTTCTAAGGTTTTCATACAAAAATTCGATTCAAATTAAATAAGTAAAATACAAATTAAAATCCTTATTATCGATATCACTTATCCGAATGGGGTTCCTCCAAAACTTGAACTTCAAAACTCATTAACCTGTATTAACTGCGATTTCGCAAACGCAGGGCCCAAACAAAGAAGGAGGTGAGTTTCGAAATCATGATGACAGTATAATACAAGCAACACAAATAATTATAATAAAACCGTATCATTACACAAATATTCCATTAAGAAAATATCACATTCAAATGTCAAAATCACTCAAGGAAAATCAATAGATTTCGCTGTAACATCAAATTGTCAAAGAGAAATTATCACCACACACGATACATATTAATAACAACAAAACAATTACAATAAAATGCAATGCTATGCATGAGCTTAGACTCTACTTCACCATGTGGTATCATTCTAACTCTGAAGTACTTGGTTAGGAGGCTTGATACTATGCCACCATCCCGGTGGACGGATAATTCAAATTGTCCTTGTCCTCATAGATCTCCTCAACTCAACTCGAGACACATATACGTGAGAGTCGAGGTAAATGTGTGTTGTGTGGTAGCTCTCGACATTTAGAGTGCTACCTCCAAGTCACCTAGGAATTCCCCACCGGAATACCTCGTTGGTCTAACAATCTTGCCTTAAGGCTCGACAACAGACCGCCATGATCAGGCTCATTCAGTTGTACTTCCACAGAATCACTAGGCTTGTCAGGCCCTACCTATATGATAACAAAATAATCTTCACTTCACAATTTCTTAATATTCATTTTCTCCCCTCGTTGGCCTATGATACTCCATTAAGACTTTCATCTCAAACACAAATTGAAATCACAATTATTTCACCAACTATGGGGTTACTTCAATATTCTCATCACAAATTCACAACATCACTATCATTAATCATATCTCATCACATAAACTCATCACAAATTTATAGCATCACTATCACCAAGCATACATCATCACGTAGGCTTGTCGCAACTTTATAACATCGTTATTATTAATTATACATCATCATAATCACATAAACATATCAAAATAAATTCACTTTTTATCATCACATAAACACGTCTAATCAAACATATACATAAAATTCATTCAACATCTAATATCACAATAATATCAAATATCACACATTTAATAAAATAAATAAAACATCACAATAATATCAAATATCACACATTTAACGAAGTTAAATCAATCAACACCTTTTAAATATCTCTGTTCTATATTTTAATTTCATCATTCCCATATTTTTAAATTAATCAATTTATCACTCAAATGGCTATTGCCGTATGTAGCGAGCCCCGAATGAATCGTTGGGAAATACGGTTTTCCCGTTCATCTCACATTATATTATACACATGAATTCAAACGCTATCTCACCCCTTACCTTATTTTGTTGCTTTCTGATAGCGTTTCAGCAAGTGTACTGAATCGTTGCAAGTGATAATAAAACGGTAGTACCGAGTGTCGAACTCAAGGATTGCGTTTTACTATTGAATTATATTTAATTACTAAAATTGAACAAAATGTTCCCAAGTTGATTGAAATAATATTTGAAATTAACAACAGTAATAAAATTGATCTTTTATAATGAGAAAAATGTCAGGGATGAGTTTCACTTCGAATCCAACCTTGGTGTCTAATTTGATCCTAGTTACTGAATTCCTTTATTGAATTATTACCGAATTCTCTTTATTATTCTTGCCCTAATGTCTTAGTGACAGAACCTTTAATTTCAAAGTAACCCCTAATTCCTTAGTAGATTTAAGATTAGAATTAAGCATTACTGTATAGAAATTCTCTTGTAAATTATTGTTTTGCAACTAATTTAATTGGTTTCATGACCTGCATCTATCCCTAGACTACAAATTCATGAATTTCTCATCTCAAGCATTCGTAAAGTCCACTTCCGTTTCAAAATACAAATTGTAAAACACTTTAATGTTGATCAAGCAATAAAAAAGCATTAAGCACAGAGATGAGAAAAACAATTCAATAAACTCATTCATATAACTAGAAATCAAATCAGAAAAATAAGGGTTTCATCTGGTTACACTCATCCCTAACAAATAGGGTTTAGTTACTCATGGAAGAAATACAAAAGATAGGGATTAGAGAAGAGTTACAAGAAGGATTCATGAATGATTCTTGATAAAACTACTCCAATGGCGTTAGAAACGGCCGTCTTTTAGCTTCTATGCTAGGGCAAGTCTCCCAACTTCCCAAGAGTCAAAAAGATCCCTAAACAGTAAAAAAAATTGCATTTTTATGAATGTTGATGCGTGTCAAGCGCCCCAGGCGCGGTCTTTGCGCTCCGGGCGCGTATTGACAGTACTGAATGGCTGGAAATGCGCTTCAGGCGCGCTCGAGGCGCACAGCATATGCTGTCTGACGTATTTTACATTTTTATCATCTTTTGAGTCTGAATTTGGTTCTGGTGTCTTCATGAAAGTTATAGATATGGAGCTTAGCTTTCATTAGCACTTTGTTTGACTCAAATAGGACAACTACAACTCGAGATATGGCTGCAATACGCCACATAGGTCATGTTGATTTTTCACCAAAATTCAGCACTGCACTAAAACAAAGTAACAACGCCAAACTACAAAAAATCTCTACTTAATTAAGCAAATAAGAACAAAAACATTTCATTAAATCAAATAACTAAAATCAACAAAATATATCAAATAACTCATTAAATTAACTAATGATTAAAGATAAATAAGACTAAAATCAATAAAAATTATGCATATGATGAAGAGTCATCACAACCCCAAACTTAATCTATTGCTTGTCCCCAAGCAACAATTAATTTCATATTTGGTGCAGTTAAAAGCAAACTTAAACTCAATTTCTCAATTCAAATCAAACTCAATTCTCAAAGTTTCAGCTACTACAAAGCATCCATCATACTCTATGGTTGCTTACAAAAATAATGAGGTTTGTACACCTTGACATTAATTTATCAAATTCAACTCTCTCTTCACACAAACTCACCAAAATTTCTCTCAAGTGTTTAGAAGGGTTATGAATTTATAACTCAAATCCTAGAGCATGCATCACGCTACCATAGGCTTGAAAAAATTCTAGTTAGCAATCAAAATGCAGCAAACACATACATTTTTGGAGGACTTTCGGGTTGTAATGGGGCTTAGGTAAGATTAGGACATTTTGGGATAGTAGGCTTTACTACTTGGAGTTAGGCATATATGTCCAAATTATTCTACCATTTTTTTTTCTTCACCTTTTCAACCCGATTCTCAAACATTGATAAAAGAACCAAGAAAATATTATTTATCAAGATATTATTTATCTTTTTTTTTTCTTCTTTTCTTCTTTCTTCTTTTTTTTTTTGTGAGAATCACCACCCCAAACTTAAAAGGTTGCTATCCCATGAGCAACCCCAAACTTAGAATTTGATCAAGACAAGACAAAAAATTTCTACCTAACTCCAAGTAAGGTGATGTAATTGAAGTAGGGTTTTTGTTTTGTAATGTGGCTAGTAACCGAAATAAAGGGGCAAGGCTCAAAGGGGCTAGCAAAGGATAACATTTTCATAGGGTAGTTAGAAAGGCTCAAACGACCAAATAAAATTGCCTCAATGTATGCATAAATTACAAGTGATGCAAGTCAGAATTAGTGCAAGTTCTGAAGGGATAATACACGTCTGGATAATCACACAACAAAGAATTTAAGTGTTTAGGCTCAAAAGCTCACAACTAGGATTATAAGAAAGAGTATGAATTATCTAAATGATGCCAAACATGCCATTACAAAATTTATTTAGTTTTTTTTTTTTTAAATGCGAGTTAGACTTCAACAACCAAGCAATAATCAACAATGCATGAATTAGTGAAACTTATCGAATTAAGCAATGATATGAGCAAAGAAATATAGTTTAAATTTCAAAATTTCAAACATAAAACTTAAGACCAAATGCAAGTTGTTAATAATTCTTCATCATAGTGCACGTTTACACACAATTTGAAAGAAACACATCCAAATAACAAAAATAAGATTGCAAAAAATAAAAGTTACCTCTACCTGTGGGTTGCCTCCCACGAAGCGCTTCTTTAAAGTCATTAGCTTGACGCCTCAACTATTGTCAAGGTGGCATCCTCGTTCGTATTTTCCTCTTGCTTATCTTCGTCTACCACAACAATGAAATTATCTTCAATCTTCAACTTCTCCCCCATCATCTCAAACATAACCACTTGCTCAAATAACCTCTCACATTGACTTTCAAATCTTTCAATTGAAACCATGTTATTCTTCATGAATTCAACCAAAACGTCCGTAATGTGAAAGTCTTTGTCATCTTATTCTTTGGATAGAGTTTTAGGAGGTAGAATTTGTTCCCAACAGATCTTTTTAATATAACACTCATCGTTTTCTGTAACTTTGAGAAAAAAATCTTCATATTCTATTAGTTCATCAAGGTCATCTGAAAAATGTCCATTCTTATGTGCTTCTCCACAAAAGTCACACTCAAATCAAAAAAAATAAGGGTTTCATCTGGTTACACTCATCTCTAACAAATAGGGTTTAGTTACTTATGGAAGAGATACAAAAGATAGGGATTAGAGAAGAGTTACAAGAAGGATTCATGAATGATTCTTGATAAAACTGCTCCAATGGCGTTAGAAACGGTCGTCTTTTAGTTTCTATGCTAGGGCACAAGTCTCCCAACTTCCCAAGAGTCAAAAATATCCCTCACTAGTAAAAAAAAATTGCGTTTTTATGAATGCTGATGCGCGTCACGCGCCCCAGACGCAGTCTTTGCGCTCCGGGCGCGTATTGACAGTACTAAATGGCTGGAAATGCGCTTCAGGCGCACTCCAGGCGCACAGCATCTGTTGTCTAACGTATTTTGCATTTTTCTCATCTTTTGAGTCTGAATTTGGTTCCGGTGTCTTCATGAAAGTTATAGATATGGGTAGACGTCAAAAATAAATTATGAGAAAATACTTTAGAAACTAAATTTCGAAACTCGGTCAAGGAAAATTACCATAAATCACAAAACCAATCAATGGATAGTATAGCCACTTTTCACACGATCATTTTGGCGTTGGTTTCACTCAAATCGGGCTTACAGTGAAGAAGAACGTTGAAAAATAACGAATTCTGTGAATGGAGAAATCGAGTATTTTAGGAAGAAATTCGGGTTGTTAAAAATCTAGAATATTATGTTTAATTGAATAGCTAATTGAGTAAAATAACATACTGATGTTTGGATGATGACAGAGAAACTTTTACGGAACAGTTATCGATCACTAGTGTCAAACGATAAGTTGTTGTTGTGTTTACTCGTTGGTTCTACGGTTGTCCGTCCAACTCCCTTCCCTTTTCTTTATTTTGTTTTATTTTAGTAAAAATCAGGGTTTACAAGGTCTCTTTATTTATGTTTTTGTTTTACTATTATTATTTTTATTTTATTAAAATAAAATTAATAATTATTTAATCTCTTTTTTAATATTCCTCCAAGCACCATTTAGTTTTCCAAACGATACTAATATTTTATAAATTAGTGTAATTAAAATAATCAATATATAAAAAAACATATTACTAATGACTAAAACTTTCACATTCAAAATAATCCCTACAATTATACTTATTTCTCAAAATATTCATTTTATAATAACACCCTCATATTAGAAAATAGTCAAAATTATAAAGTAAATAGATATAACAACAATATTTAATGTTAATTACTAATTCATAATATATATATATATATATATATAATCACAATTCCAAAATAAGTATACTAAAACAAAGAAAATCGAACACAATATTACTACGATCTCAAGATAATTATTTATAGAATAAATAATTAATATAAGATATATTTAGAAATAATTAAAATAAGAGATATTTAAAAATGATTAAAATATAAATATGTACATACTTAACATTAGTCAAACATATAAGAAAATATCATATTAATTACAAACTCACATGTACACTTAAAATCATATAAAATCTTGTTCTTTAAAATATTACACTAAAATACTATTATTTTTAGAAAAATATATAAAATAATAAAATAAAATATTTATTATTTATATTGCTCATTAAATATAATATCTATCAAACCAGCACATCATTGAAAGCATCCATATAACAAAATTTACTCACAAAATTTATCAACATATATTCTAAAATAATTTTAAAATCAAATTAATTATTTAAAATCATATTTAATTAATAAAATAATTTATTATCATATTTAGGATATAGGGGATATGCGGATAAGGGGATACGGGATATAGCGGATAAGGGATAGGGGATATGGAATATGGAAAAGGTGATAGATGTTAGGTGGTAGGTGGTAGGAGATATAGGGGATAGGTGATAGGCAATAGGGGATAGAGGATATAGGGGATACGGGATACAGGATATAGGGGATATGGGATACATGATATAGGGGATAGGGGATAAGATATAGGCAATGCGGGATATAGGGAATAAGAGATAGGGGATAGGGGTTTAGGGGGTAGGGGATATAGGGATATAGGGAATAAGGGATAGGGATTATGTTAGTGGTAGGTGGTAGGAGATAGGTGATAAGGGATAGGTGATAATTGATAACTGGTATGTGATACGTGAGAGGTGTAATATGCAGACATATTATTTTATTTTTATATTTTCCTGTGTTAGGAGTTGAGATAATTGTTGGTGATAGTTACTATTGTATCGTGTTATTTTAATTTTTGATAATAATATTAATAGTAATAATAATAATAATGATAACAATAATAATAATAATAATAATAATAATAATAATAATAATAAAAGCATGAATCGGGAACCGTTAAATGGCTTAGGTTGAAATATTACGTTTCCCACTTAACACTAGGTTCAAAAACCATGTTCCCACATAATACCATGTTCTCTATTTTCCCAACTTAATATCATGTTACCCACTTCTAATGATAAAAAGGAATAAAATAAAAACTGATGTCTTCCATTCAAAAATGCTCTGTGAATTATCTAGGGAAAAAAAAGGTTTTGGAGAGAAAAAGAGAGAGACTATTTTGATAGAAAAGGCAACCACCAAAAGAGAAAAGAGATGGATAACCCTATTCCCGATTTTGTTAAACCAGTCTTAGAAAAACATTGTTTGCACAATCGTTAACCATTGGATTGGGCTTAGTTTTCGACAACAGATTCGTAACATTTAGGTATTCGTTTTCAACAATCGAGTTGGTGAAACAACGTTTAGAGAGGGAGAAACCGTGCTTGCATAGCAGCAGGCATGAAACGAGTGAGACAAGAGTTTGTGAAACATAATTCTAGAAACAACTTTCGTAACAGTAAGGGCATCACTCCATCCACTTTCCTACTTGAATTATATGTGATATAAATGTATTATGATGTTATGTATTGGTTTTGTTTGTGTGTTATCTTTAAAATGAATATCAATAATGGATGTATTTAACATGTTCAAATTGTGGAAAATGTAGGGTATATGATACGTTGTTATAATGGTTGTGCTTGACATGTTGTGGTTATTAAAGGTGATTACTTTATGTCTAAAATTGTTTGGTTTAGGACAAAGTTGATAGTTGTGTGGTGCGTCCATAATTGGTTGGAGCCCACAGATCCTTGCGGAGATTTTGAGTTAGTGGTGTTGCTTGGAAGGATCCACGAAGCCCTTGCGGGGACGTGATATTCCGGAATCATGCATTGACATATAGTCTAACAAATAGATTGTGCATTTTGGTTGATTTGTATATTTGGTGCGTTGTGATTTTTAACTATTAAATTAAATATATAATTTATTTATATTTTTGCTATAACAACTATATATGCATGCATATTTTCTCTGTGTTTGTTATTTTGAGATTACCCTTACATTTGACAGGATATCACATATAGTGTTACTTGAGTGAATAATGTCACGGTCAATCTAATAGGAAAAAGGCGAGGTACTTCTGTATCAGTGTTAGACTTGTTTGGTGAGTTTTCCATAACTCCGAAGTTTATGACCAACTAAGATTTATGTTTGGGTAGTAAAACGTCAAGAGTTTTGGCTCTACGAGTTTCTTTTGTTTAATGTATTAAATTTACTCTTAGTAATTGCAAATACTCTGATTCATTATTTTTTGAAATGTAAATTTTACGTTTAGAATTTTGTTAGTTAATGTCTCAAAAAAGCGGGATGTTACAATAGGTGATAGGTGATAAATGATAGTTGATAGGTGAAAGGTGATAGGTGATAGGTGATAGGTGATAGTAGGGATGGCAATGAGTAAGGTTTGGGTAGGGTACTATAGTACCCGTCCCCATAACTGCAGTTTAAAAAAATACCAATACCCGTTCCCGTACCCTCTTGTGTATCAACTTTAATACACGTACCTTTACTCTTTGGGTACCTAAGTGTCCGTACTCATACCCATTACCCACACTTTAACTAAAATAGATTGATCAATAATATTATTTTGCGATTAAATTCAAAAGTTATCCAAATATCATAAATTCCATCATAAAGTATTATAAACCAAAATATTTTCTAACTCAAAACATTTCAAATGAACACTCGTTACAATACACATTCAAATATCCATAATAATATTTTATGAAGTTTCAAATCTTACGACAATATTATTTGAGATCAATAAAAACAATTGATAAGAAGTTGCAAGTATAATTATAAAGACACGATTAATAAGATATTACTCTTAGTTATAAAGTCACAATTATTAATTATTCATCATAATCAAATTCTTAAAAAAGTTTGCAAATGTTTATCTTTTGATTTGATTATAAATATTGTAATTGTTCAATGATATTAATAGATAGTAAAACATAAAATAAAACAATTAATTAAACTAAACATTAATATAATAAATAAATAAATAAATAAATAAATAAATAATATATTTATATAAATGCGGGTGTGGGGCGGGGTGGGTACTATAGTACCCGTACCCGCACTCATACCCACTTAATTTTGCGGCCTCATACCCCCATTATACAAGTTTTTACCTTACCCATTGTGAATTTTTTTTGCGGGTACCCATTGAATTTGATCCTAACTGTAATCCCTACTATTTAGTATTATATGTTATAATAAAGTAAACACATTATGTCTCTTTTCTTTATAAACTCTATGGTTGAGTTTGTCAGCATGCAAATCAAATGGACTTGCTCGTACTTTAGTGCGGGTAGCTGACATGTTTCCAACATTCAATTAAAAATAAATATCATTCAATTATATTTCGACAACAATTGATAATTTTAATATAAAAAAATCCATTATATTAGATTCAATATTCAGTTTTCTAAAAAGTATATAAAATATCCTAAATTAGTACTAATAGTCACCTTAAAACACTCTATTGATTTTCTTTTTAAATACTGTTTTTTAGTTTTTAAAATTTGAAAATTTTAAAACTTGTTTGGTAATTTAGTTTTACAAAACTATTTTCTGTTTATTAATTATGGGGACCGAAAAACTAAAATAGGTTAAACAGGTTTTGATTTAGGGTTTATAAAAACGTGTTTTCATTAATGGCAAAAGCATAATAATGATGACTTATAAATTAGAAATAGAAAAATCTATTATTTTCTTTTCTCGGTTAAAAATAAACTTAACAATACTTCCAACAACTATCTTCTATTTATCTTCTACCATGTTTTTAAATAATGAACTACTGCAACATAACAAAGTTTAAAGAATACATGTTTTTTAAAATTATAAATAAGATTTAATTGGTATATCTAACCATGTTTGTGGTACGATTTAAATTGATTATGTTGGATTTAGTTTAGACAACAACTATAAAAAAATTTGATACGATTGAATCTAAATTATCACAATTTAAATTGAATAATTTTTTGTTGAACTAAATTATCATTTATAAAAAATTGTTTTAATCTAAAATATTATAAAATCATATTAAAATAACTAATTTATTTATTATATATATATATATATACACTGGTGTAGCTAAATATCACTAAAAGGAGGGTTGAATAGGGATTTTGCTGTTAAAAATAATTTTCAAGTGTTTTTAAAATTATCCTCTCGCAGAGGATGACAAGCCCGAGGATGGGTTTTTCAAAACTTTTAGATTTGAGCTGAGCTAAAGAGTGAGAGAAAAATATGAGATTGACATACACATTTTTTATACTGATTCATCCAATGATGGCTACGTTTAGTCCTCACACTCTTGTAAGATTTCATTAATGTTCAAACAGATCAACCTCTTACAGATGATGATTACAACTTGTGTATTCTTAAGTTTCACTAAGCTTACAATCACGTTTCAAATATTTCCAAGTGTATCTCACGTGGAAATTACAATGTGATATGAAAGTGATTGTTTCTAAATACTTTCTCAAAGGATTTACAAAGATCTAATGTAGGATTGTAGATAATATGAAGAGAGGATGGATGTTGCTTCTTGATAGCTTTAAGATCATTGATCTTGTTAATGCAATGTTGTTGTGTATCTTGTAATAAAGAGCTTGTTGCCTTTTATAGAAGTCTTATGATGTTCATTTCATATGCCAAACTTTTTATGACCGTTGGAAAATCGATTCAAAAAACCCAAGGTCTTTCCTTATAATTACGAAACTGTCATCCAGTTAGGGATGGCAATGGGTAGGGTACTATAGTACCCGTACCCATACTCGCAGTTTAAAAAAATACTCATACTCGTGTCTGTACCCTCTTGGGTATCAACTTTAATACCCGTACCCTTACCCTCTGGGTATCTAAGTGCCCGTACCCATACCCATTACCCACACTATAACTAAAATAGATCGATAAATAAATATTATTTTGTGATTAAATTTAAAAATTATTCAAATATACAAAATTGAGTTTTCAAATAAATAAATAATTATTATTTTATGTGACAACTCTATTTTATTAAATGTTATTATGATATTCGTTTTGTATTTGTTTTCCTTACCAAAGAAACTAATAACATATAATAAAATATTATTCTCAAATAAATAATAATTATATCTTTACTTGATAACTTTATATTATTAGATTTTATTATTATTTTTTTTTTTGAAGTTATACTTCGCAACAAAGTTGACCTTAAACCTCGAACCCTAAACCCTAAATAATATACTTAAACCTTGAACCCTAAACTCTTAATATCAAATCATGTACACTAACACACTAATTGTTATGAAGTAAAACTATAAAACGAAGATAGTAATAACGTTTAAAAAAATAGAGTTGTAAAATAAAGTATTAATTACATAATTATTAGACAACACTATTTTACTAAATGTTATTATTATCTTCATTTAGTAGTTAGAATTCGTAATGAAGATAACCCTAAATATTTAACCCCGAACCCTAAACCCTAAATACTAAACCATAAACTCTAAATCCTAAACCTAAACCGTAAACCTTAACCCCTAAACTCTTTACCCTGAATTTTGAACCCTAAACCCTAAACTCTAAACCCTTATCTCTAAACGTGATTTCTTAAACCCTAAACATTACTTTTTAAATCCTAAACACCCTAACACACTAAACTCTAATAAAATAGAGTTGTCAAATAAAGATGTAATTATTACTTTATTTGACGACTATATTTTATTATAGTAAAATAAAAAGAGAGATTAAGTAACTATTAAGTTTGTTCTAGTAAAATAAAAATAATAATAGTAATACATAAAATAAATAAAGGGACCAATGGACTTGACCCATATACGTGAATCCTAATAAAATGAGCTACTTGTCGCCGCCTCCGTAGAAGGGAGAGGAAACACAATAATGCTCTAGTTAGTCAAACAAACTCAATTTCTCAAATTTTTAACTATATCAATTTCTCTCTAAAATACCCGAGTTCTCTGTTTATCAAATTAATCATTTTGCATTGTTCTTCTTTACCGTAAGTCCAATTTAAGTGAAACCAACACCAAAACAATTGTTTGAAAAATGGCCATACCTTTATTAGTTTTGTTATTTTAGGGATGGCAATGGGTAGGGTTTGGGTAAGGTATGAAGTTGCAACTCTTATGACAATATTATTTGAGATCAATAAAAACAATTTATAAGAAGTTGTAAGTATAATTATAAAGACACGATTAATAAAATATAACTCTTAGTTATGAAGACACAATTATTTAACTATTCATCGTAAACAAATTCTTAAAAAGCTTGCAAATGTTTATCTTTTGATTTGATTATAAATATTTTAATGGTCTAATGATATTAATAGATATTAAAACATAAAGAAAAATAATTAATTAAACTAAATATTAATATAATAAATAAATAAAATAATATATTTATATAAGTGCGGGTGCGGGGCGGGGTGAGTACTATAGTACCCGTACCCACACCCATACCCGTTTAATTTTGCGGGTAATTACCCGTCCCCGTGTCCATACCCGTTATGCGGGTTTTTACCCTACCCATTGTGGATTTTTTTTTGCGGGTACCCATTGGGTCTGGGTCTAATTGTCATCCCTACATCCAGTTGTTCTTGGACAAATACAGTCCATCCTCAAGTACGAGGTTGCAAATTTTCTGGAAACTTGGGGCATGTGTTGTCCTTTTCTCTTTCCTTTCTTTAAGGCTTGTAAGACCATGTGATGTATTTTTCGTTCTCCTTTCTTCAAGGCCTTGTAAAGGCTTCATGTGTGAAGTCCTTTTATTTTTCCTTTCTTTAAGACATTGAAGACTTTATTTTTAGTTTGTTTGTTGTTGTCTTTTTGAAGATTGACTTTATAATGTTTTTAATTCACACAATAGTAATCTTATAGGTCTACTTGTAGCCTTTGCACATGATATGATGAGTTGTTTTCAAAGGTGTTGGGATTCTTTTCAAGATGTTGACCATAGACCCATCATAGTGTAATCCTTCCTCGTACCTTTCTTTTGTCATCTTACTTATGCCTTTGTTTAATATTTTTTTGCCTTGGTTTAATGAATAAAACAACTCATTTCAGCAAAGATGAGTATTCTGCATATTTAAAGGTTCATTAACTCGCGAGACCATCCTCAGCATTTTCCATTTTCCATTTTTTAACTCATATTTTTCTTCTTTTTACCTTAATGATTAATAATATGTTTTCTTATATGAATACACTCAAAAGCACAGATTAATCATTAACCTCAATCATAATCTTTTAATTAATTTTGTTATCATTAAAACTATTTGAGATATTTTGTCTCAACGTATACTAAATATTAACATTAGATGATAGTATTATTGATTATGTTTGAAACATAAAAATTATTAATAAAATTGTAATAAATTAAATAAACTAATATTATTAAAAATAATCATTAAAATAAACAAATTATAATTTTTTACGATAATAATTGATTTTACCATCTCACTAAATAATTGTAACTATCATAATAAAATAAAAAAATCTAATCAATTATTTGAGATTGAATGTCAATATATATTCATTAAATCTTTTAAAAAAAATAAATACTAAAATTTATAAATTCAATTAGATTAATGTTGAGACTGACCCAATGTCCAATCTGCTTTCATTCACAAATATCAGCCCAACCTTCTTCGCCTATCATCCATAATTTTAATGGTTAGGGGAGACAAAAATGAAGATCATAGCACAATGTCACCTAAACAAAGTCCTTTTTTAATTATTTTTACTTAAATATATTCAAATATATTCAAATTGTTAAAGTAACCTCAGCTAAAATCAATATTACAAAATTAATTTATTCAAAGTTATTTTTAGTACCAAACATACACCAAAACTTCAATTGGAATCAATTTTCAAATTCAAACAACACTCTAATTTTTTTAATTATATTCATAATAAAAAAGAGAAACATAAAATAAAATAATTATAAAAAGTGAAATATATATCAAAACAATTTTTTTAGTTTTCAAAACATATTATAAAAATAAATTTACCCAACAACTTTTTCCATTTTCATATCTCTAAAAGAGTTGTCATAAATAATATTACCAAACAAATTTTTATTTATTTTTCTCTTTAAAGCAATTTTTTAAAATTGATTAACCAAAAACCAAAACTCATTCAAACAAACCTAAATTATCCTTTTCTTTTATATAGTAGTTAATGAAAACCTAATTATCCTAATTTATTTTTCTAAAGTATTAAAAGTTATTTAGATTTCTTGTAGAGAAGAAGAGGGTCTTGACTCATTAATAATAAGTGACAAAGTTATCCAAATGGAATAGAATATTAGAAATGCCAATGACCTTCCAATTCAATCTTTCGTCATTGGGAATCAAGACACAACAACAGTACGACACACAATTCCGTCGTTTTATTTCATCCAAAACGACCACGTTTCCAACCATCGTTTCACTTTCATCTTTCTTTGCTCAAATAATTATAATTTGAATTAAGAATTAAGAATTTAGAACACAAGAGAATAAATTGAAGATATAATCATCAACCATAGATGATAAGAACATAACCAGGTAAAAAATTTACCAACCCTTTTCTTCTACAATTGCACTTTCCTTAACCTCGTTATCAACTCAATTATGGTTACAATTTATTTTGTCTTAACGCGTTTTCTCCTTCAATTTTTTCATCTTTATCGTTTAATTCACATGGGTTTCGTTCCTTCTTCTATGTTATTACCTTTTCCTTTAGTTTGATCTTAACTCCTATTTAGTTTGGTTATCCCCTTTTTTAAAAATTGAACTTTATCTTCATATAACCTTGAGAGTTGAAGCCCCTAAATTACTTTGTTTGATAAGTCACTATAACTGTATCAACATTGTTTTTTTTTTAAATGAATTGCTAATGTGTTTAATCCTAAATTGGTTTTATCTAGTTCATTGATTTTGCATTGTGAGAAATTTTGAAGCTTTGAAGCTATGCAAGTATTTCATGAATGAATGTGGTTTAATGGTAAGTTAAGTTTAATGATCAATTGTTTGAGTCATGTTGAGAGTTGTATTACTTTACTAATGAGTAAGGAGAATTTTAAGGGAGTTTGTCATTGTCAATTGTTAATTTTATCATTACAAAATTTTAATGATTTTAAGCTGTAATTGACATTTTCATATGACCTTATTTCCTTAAGTAGTTACAAAGCATTGCATACACCCGATTTGATTGCTGAGAAGGTCGGTTATTATTCTATGAAATTAAGTATCTTCATCTGAAAAAATGTGTAGGAATAAAATTTCAAGTTGTGGCTTTTGAGACAACAAATGTTACTGCTTGGAGATTCGAAGTAAAATACTTTATTTTGATAATTTTGGTTCACCAAGGCTGAATTAATCAATTTAATTGATTTACTATTTTGGAACTTACGTGTCTACTGCCAAAGGCCTGAAGTTGAACCAATGGATTGTACAGCTGCTCGAAAGACACAGAAGGCTGATCGAGAAAAGTTAAGGAGGGATCGACTCAATGAACAGTTTGTAGAACTGGGTAACATTTTAGGTAAATGAAACTTCACTTTCAAACTTATGAAAATAGCGAAAAATGAGTTGACCGCCAAAAACGTCGCTGGTTCTTGATATATTCCATTGTTATTCCTTACTTTCCAATGATATGTAACTTCAAGACTCTCCTTTGTTAGATAATCTATTACTAAAATGCAATTTGTCGTTAAACAAATGTTGGTGTTGGTTTGATATTTGTTATTTCATTGTCGACACTTCTAAATTCTCCCCCTTTTCTTCTCTTTAAACATTTTGCTTCTTTGTCCCTCCCTTTCTCCTCCAGCACTATGCTCTAGCGGGAGCAAATAAGTTGTTTAATGCTTAATCTTTTTTGCTTTCTATTGATTTACTATCCTGATTGTGAACCATATGTATTTATTTTGGATTTATACATTACAGCAAAATCCAATTGTTATATCTCAGTGGCAAATGCTTTGTGTGATTTATCTAATACTTTGAATTTAGTTGTTTTTAGTTTACCTTTCCCCGAGTCATGGTTCATCCATAAAGTACATTAATGCTGCTGTCGTCAGTTGAATGAAAGTTTTATTTGAATTTTCATACTTGTATAATGTCAACAACTTCAAATTTTGAAGCAATCTCGTTAAAGTTTTGATTATTTTCAACTACATGTCGCAAAGGTTACTTAAGGTTATAAATGCTGATAAGTTTTACCAAACAAATTGTTGCTTGTTGCTTCTGTAGAATTCGTCCATGTGTTAGGCATTTGATTCTTACAACTGATAAAACAGAATTCCTCTTACATCACTCTGTGCATGTGGTGACTCTGAATTGCAGACCCTGATAGGCCCAAAAATGATAAAGCAACCATTCTAGGTGATACAGTTCAATTGCTGAAGGACCTTACTTCTCAAGTTAGTAAACTAAAAGATGAGCACACTATGCTAAATGAAGAATCTCGAGAGGTAATATTTTGTCTTGGTTCGACGAATCACCTTGATGCTTTTGGACATAAAGTTACAGAGGAAATGATTTCATTTAATTTCAGTTGACTCAGGAGAAAAATGATCTCAGAGAAGAAAAGGCTTCTCTTAAATCAGATATCGAGAATTTAAATAACCAGTATCAGCTGCAACTCAGAACTATGTTTCCATGGACTGCCATGGATCATTCAGTTATGATGGCTCCACCGTCATATCCGTATCCAGTTCCAATGCCGGTACCTCCTGGACCAATTCCCATGCAGCCTTACCCCTTTTATGCTAATCAACATCCTGCAGTCATCCCTAACCCCTGTTCAACATATGTTCCATTTTTGGCCCCTAATACAATCGTTGAACAGCAATCCACCCAATACGTATCCCCACCTCTTCATCCAGGTAGCCGGTCCCATGTATCAGGAAAACAAGACTCCAAAAACAAATCATCCAGGGAGAGCAGGGCTGAAAGAAATGAGGAATCTAATGATGTAGCCACGGACCTTGAGTTGAAGACTCCCGGGTCTTCTGCAGATCAGGTTAGTGCTATTTTCATGATAAATCTTGTAACCTATAGCTGTAGTAGAAAAGGTATTTTGTTGTGGATTAAAGTCGTGTTTGTTGTCGGATTTGGCAGGATTTGTCGTCTGCACAAAAGAAATCGAGCAAGTCATCGAGAAAGGAAAGCAGTTTCACAGAAGGTAGTTCGTTAGGCAAGTGTTCTTCATCGCACAGCGTTCAGGATAGCTCATCAAGTAGTGTAGTTGGGAGCAGAAAGGCTAGTGAATGAGAGAACATAATTTTAGGCAAGTGTTTGTGCCTTTTGAAGCTACTATGAGTGTTTTCATTGTGCTTCTGCTGCAACTAATCTGGAGGTATATGTCACTTCTATGCTTATCCAGAAAAGAAAGTTGCTTCTGTTCTCTCTTCCTGACTAGGAGTTTATTCTGAGTACTGTATAATTTGATCATAAACTTTTCCTTGTGAGGAAAAGCTTTGCAGGTTCAATTGTTTATATTTCTATTTCTTGTGAAAAATTGAAATTGCAGATGGAAAATCTCCAAGCTGAAACCAGTGTGGCTAATGTGTAGGTTTGTTAATCCCTTAATCACAAACTATCCTAAACAACCACACTTATTTTATCTAGTGTATGTTTGGGTTGTAGTTGAAAATTTCAAACATTGGGCTCAGTAACTACGGAGTTCTTTCGAGTCAAGCTTAAATGAAATTTGCAACAGAAATCCAAATCCATCTACTCTAGACAATGGATAGTGCTATTTATTAGTTAAACCTGCAAAAAAGTGTATATTAAAGTGTGTACGAGGGAAATAATTTAACACAATAAAAAAACTTGTGAACGGCCTGTGATTATTGACACGAAGAACAACCTCTGGCCTTGCTGATGATTCAAAGAATGTTAACTTACTGTATCTCATTTAACTAGTTATCAACAACAAAATATACGGTTGGATCATCAAAAAAGTATCATAATGCATTTGTGTTTACTATAGAACTAACAATACCAGCACTTCAGAAACACTATTTTCATGTAACATTTTAAAATTGTTCTGAAATTACAGTCTTGTGTGAGGGTTTTGTGCAATGTTAAATCAATTTAGTGGGTTAAGATTCTTGGTACATATGAATATTATCGACATTTGTATCGGTCATTTGAAAATCTTGTTGATCAATCTAACATATTGTTATGTTCTATTTGTTGGCTAGGAATAAGAACATCAGCCAGAACTAAAATATGATAAAAGAAGAGAAGACAATAAGAAAAAGTGCACCTATCAAATATAATATGGCCCAATTTAAATTTGGTATTTTGGTCTATTTAAAATAGAGTACTCAAACAAATTGAAAAAATTATAGTACAATTCCAAACATTATGGTCACCAAATATTAAATTTAAAAATTGTTTCCAAGTTACTTGAATTTGAAGTGTGTCGAATAAGGCCAATTTTGGTAGTTTTTGTTCTCATTCATCTCAATCAAGAAAATTCTTTTGTACTCGTCCAAAAAGAAAAGAAACACCAGTACCCGACTCTTGCAGGTTGTACACAGCAAAATATGTTTATAGGACATAAGTTACACTCAAAGAATATATGCCAAAACTCAAAGCCATCCTTATATCAGGAGCAAAAGAAGCTCTTATATAAACCTTAGAGAAAAACCTAGTTCTAGTGTCTGTTTCTTCATGTGTCACTGACTGAGAAAACATGGGGTGGTTATTCTCCAAGAAGAGGAGTGCAGAATGGAAGCATGGATACATGGAGCAGAACATGGACACTGTTTCTCCTTCTCCAACTCTTCATTTGTTTGTGGTATTTGGCATTGTTATTAGCTTGTTATGGCTCTCCCATTACACTAGCTACAAAGCTTAGCAACATAACATACCCATCTACTTTCACTTAGTACTTTTTGTTGATTCTCTTCTTTGTTTCATATTCTACTTGTGGATGGTTAAACTTTCGCTTCACGCATTCGAAGCACGAATTGCAACAACTAGCTATGGTGTCTCACTGATGCGGCTACTGCTGCTACTGCTATGGCTTTCTTATTTTTCCTCGTGAACTAAAGCATGTGGTTTCAAATGAATTACTATAATTATAATTGTAATTCATCATGCGTTGCTTGTAATCGTTGTAAGGTTATTTAAATGTCAAGTTGAACTTCATATATGAAAATGACTAATGTTAATACAAATTTATTTAAAGATAAAGCATGTCCTTCTCTTTTTTTTTTGTATGTCACTACCTGAAAGTTTACTGAAAAATACATTATATTACATTTTTTTGATGATTTGTCCAGAATAATGGACGCATATACAATAAAATTTACACTTTTTATTATAATTTGATTCGAGAGTTTATAAGAATAATAAAACACCTCTGATTTGAGAGTTTCTTATAATTAAATCCATATAGTTTCTTAAAGCAAGTAAGAAATGGTTGTTTATTTCGTCACGACATCACTTTTTATTCAGTCCTTCAAACTACCATAATTCTTGCATATGTAGAAATTTTGACTAAGAAGTCTGAATCTACCTTATGTGTCCGAATTTTAATCATCATTAAACAAAGGTGAATAGTTTGTACTTATACCAATATACCATAGTTACCAAAAAAACATGAAATAACTTATGCAAATAGAAAACCTCTTTTCTAATAAAAAAGTTATGAAAATATCAGTTGCATCTTTACTTTGCTATCATTTAGAAGGAAATATACAACACCTTCCTTTCTTAATCTAAATATTTACGAATACCACCACATAATATGTATCACATATTCATATTTCATATAGTTAGTTGAAACTAAAAACAAAACCAGCTAAAACCAAACCAAGCTATAGAAATAAAATTACAAAAACTAAAAAAAGAACACCAAATCAATAAAACCAACTATCAAGAAACGCAGATTGAAACTGCACCAATATCAACAAAACAACAATCAAAGCAGCCACACCCCAAGGAGAACTCCCTCCAGAGGTGCTTTCTTGTGTTGTCCTGCGCCTTTCCCAACCAGAACCACCAGAAAACCAACCTGAATCTTCCATTGATGAAATCAAACGAACTATAAGTATTAGCACAACTGGTACAGCAAATAAAACCCAACCCAATTGTTCTTGAGCAGTTTCAACAACTTCTTCATAAGAAAAGTACCATGAAGTACCAAGGAAGATGAAGATAACTGCTAAGATTAACAGAACAGGATAAGGCAGAGGATTCAGAGTGAAACCATCCAAAACAGAGGAGCCTCTGTTTCTGTCATCAGCCATTGAGTTTTATGGTTTTTTGAGTGTTAGAATTCAAAAGTTGGAAACTTGAAAGAACCCTTTTGATCTATGGAACTTAGTGATATATATGGTAAAGTCAAAGAATTAGGGGTAGTGTTGTGTTGGCAGGTAGAAAATGCAAAAAAAAGTGACCAGATTTTATTCCTTAAAAGAGGTGAATGGTATTGCATTTGTAGGACATAAATATAGTGAGATAGTGTTATTTATTTTTTCAAAGTTATAATTAATTGTTGATTATGACATAGGTTAGAATATGAGTGTCCATTACGAATGTGTCCTCAGCAATTAAAGGAAGACACGTTTCACTTATCACATATAAACACCAATTGTGTGAACATGTTTGTTTCTACCAATAATTGCATTTACAGTACACAAATTACATATCTATCAAGCATATCACAGTGATGTTTTATTTTGCTTTTTTGAAGTTTGAGAGAACTATCGACCTTATTACAAATTTATAATAAAATTGATGTAGAATTTACTAACGGAAGATTTCAAAATTGAACTCAAGTCATTTGTAGCATTGTTTTTAGTAAAATATTTAATATGTATCTATACACTTAATATATATCTTAAGAGAAAAAAAGTAAAGAGAAAAATGTACTGATATAATATATTAGTAATACGATAGAAAAAGTTTTTTACAGAGAAATTGATGTTTTAAGTGAATGTTTTAAGTAAAAATTATAAAGCACAATTTTTAAAGCATAGTTTCCTTGACGTCACGTTTTCCCACTTCCTACTCAAATTGATTGCATTATTACACCTACTACTTTAAAAATATCAAAAAGTGATTACCTACAACACAACACTATATGGTTGTCTTTTTCAACCGACTTCTCCCAATGCATTCTCACCACTGCTGCAAGATTTTAACCTTCGCCACATCTATTGTATAGTCCATTTAAATGTCGACATGCACTCATTTTATTGAATCAGATAGCTATCGTACAAAATTTAATAATGGTGATAATGTTGGACAAATTTAATAAGTTGTTGGGTTGGGTGCTGATTATTCATTCAGCGATGATCATCAATCATCTGTAGAATTTTATTATGAATCCTAATATACACTAAAAATGTCATTTTTGGTGTATATTAGTAAAAACAAAATGACACAATTGATATGTGAACTTCAATAAGATTCAAATTATAATATTCCATTTCAAATTATAAACAAAAATAATTTATTTGGTCTAAATTTTAAATAAAATACATCAATTTTTTGATTAATTTTTATTTACTTATTTTTTGTAGTAATTTATCACTGTGAATTAGTTTTCATTATAGTGAACTAGATTTCACCGCAAAGATTCAAAAAGAGATTTATGTCCAAATAGATGCACACTTATACTTTTAAAATACACCATATTTTCTTCTTTTTTTCCTCCAGAAAAACCTCTGTTGTAACACCAAAAGTCATAGCTTCAACAAATTAATTACTATTATAAACGATTGCTCCATTTATACAAAAAAAACTGCCATCATAAAGCAGTCCTTGTCCTTGATTTCTTTTTATTTTACATTGAAACTACGCCGAGAGTCTTCATTTGACTCATTTCAGAAATGCTAAAGCAAGCAAAACAAGAGAAGACAACCATATAAAATAAAATTTAATTTGTATGTACTAATATTTTACACTATCAAGCACATCATAATCACTCATGTCTACTAATTTAAAAATAGTAATCATACAAGTCAAACATTTTTGAATATTGGATGATTGTGATTTAGTGTAAAATTTTTTTATACAACCTATATAAATTAAGTCCTATAAAATATAATATGCTTAAACTCTATATTATAATGTAACCTGACTCAAAAGAATACACAAATAAATAATAAAATTATAATTACTCTCTTTTTATATTATCATCAAACTCATAAATTACAAACTCATCCTATATTCCAATGCAATATCTTATTAATTGTAGCATGAGATATAATACCAACCATTCTCCTCATCCACCACCAAGCTCTTACCAGTAACAGTAGCAGGCATGTGTGCAGCGACAATATGGCGGCTTGGCACAAACCCTTTTTCTTGTGCCTCCCAACCATGACACCAAAAGCACGATCAGTATTACAATGATCGGTACTACAAACGGTGAAGAACCACTCTCTACTTCATATTCTTCCTCTGGTTCACTTGAGAAGAGCTTTGGTATAACCAGAAGAATCAAGGCCACAGCCAATATCAGAACAACATTTGGAGTATGAGAATCATAAGCCCTGGGTTTACAATAGTAGTAACCCATCATGTGATTTGAAGGACTGAGAAAATGTGAAGAAAGTGTTTATAGAAGAGATTCTAACCACATCTACATGGAATTTTATAAAAACAATGGGGAATAATACGCCAACATGAATAAACATTATTGATTATGGATACTATTATTATCCTCCACACAACTTTTTGGTAGTTGCTCATTTAATATTATCTTTTTTGATGGAATCATTTAATATTTGCTTTTTAGTTAGGCCATCCCATTCCGTAAGATAGACGATATTATCAACACACAGTAGTGATTGTGGGGTCGATTGTAGCACTTATATATAGAAGATTTGACTTAAGGCAGCGTTTGGAGGCTCCAAATTGGAGCTTAATAATATTATGGAATTTCAATTTTCTCTAAAATTAACAAATCTTACACTACGTCGTCATTATTGAGCAGGCATTTGGAATAAAGTGTGCAATTATAAATTTATAATTAACCGGAGGGTCAATTCATTCATTAGTTATCATGTGACTCGTGGAATTGGCTTTCACCGAATGTGAAAGTCTAATTATATCACTATAATTATATAGGAAAAACAAGAAAATAATTCTAATACCGAGGCTCATTCCCATCCATAAAACAGTTGGAATTAAAATAAGTTTGGATATTAAATGTTAATCCTATTTGGAAGTATATGGCCTACAAGAAATCAGCTGTTGATATAGCTCATTGCCTACAATTAAACATGGCAACAAATAACACAAACTCCAGCCAAAGCAAACCGATTTCTGCACATTTGAATTGCTAATGTTGTCACTGAATTGATCGTACAACCACCATTTTGTCACAAAACTCTAAATTAGTCAACAAAAAGGTTTAGGCAATTTAGTTTAAGCTATCTTCAAACTACAATTGAAAAAAAATACAAGAACCAGCTAAGTAACTATCTATGATAGTATCTAACTAATTACAGCTGAACCTAGTGATTTCAATGCCACAACGTACAAAATTGGCATACACTAAGTTCCTCACTAGAACAACCATAGCTTTCCATGAATATTAGTTGAAACATTCAATAAGTTATCAATATCTGTGGAAAGTGTTCTGTGGGAATAAAATGAGGCACAAAAATTTACCTTCAACAGAATTTCAAGGTCACACTTTTCCTTCGTATTTAAAATTGAGTTTGTAATCATGTTGAAGAGTTGCCAAGGTATTTCTGCAAGGTCCCTCTACAAAATGAAGGGAACAAATTGAAATTAGATTATTCCTTAATTCCTTTCCTAGAACTTTATCTAGTCAAGATTGCTTACCTCCAAAAACAGTATGAAGATATTGAAGATCATCAACTGAGCAAGCATCTATCAAAGCATAGACACCTGGTCTTAAAGCTTCATCTATTTCTCTGCAAATAACAATGTGAATAATTAGTATTTACGAATGGTTATTTGGCTACACTTTTCAAAAGATTCTAGCCACTCAGCCTACCAAATCCATCTTTATTGATACTTTTTCATTGTTATCATTTCACAATATGGGTAACAGAAAATTTAATAGATCACTATTGGAATTTTAAGAAACTCTGAGATGACAGGTTAATGAAAGTCAGGAATAGAAAAGGGGCATCTGTGTGATCGAAAAGTGTAATCCTGCAACTGGTAACCTTTGACAGAAAAAAGAATTGAGTAGACAACAAAACTAATATACAACCTTCTAATACCACTTCTGCTGGGACCATATCCTGAATAAACCGATATATAGTTGGATAAAAACAGACAACACTGACGACCAAATATATCTTTCTGCTGTTTTATCTGCATGATAATCATAGAAACAAACCGGGTAAGCAAAAGGAAACAAAAAAATAATAAGCTATCAAATATAAGAAAGAAAAAAATAAATGATTTGTTAAATAAAGGCTGGATTTTCTTATGCATTTTCTTGATTTGGTAAATCAAGAAGGTAAACACACTATCTATTTAAAAAAGAAAAAATCCCAAAAGTTTAAGATACTATCAAAGAACTATGGAAAACAAATACTAGCTGGTTAAGTGATCTGCCATATACGTTAAGAAGAATACAGGCTGGGGAAATACAACTGCTTGCAACGAGCAACATCTAGATGACGTTTCATGTCAGTAAACTGAAACAGGCAGCTCCAAGTCCCTATGTCCATGACCACTTATCAGAAACTTTGACCGAGGGATGGGAATTTCAAATGCAGCCTGAGGGCATTTTGGATTTTTATACAATCATCAACGAGAAGCTGAATTGCAAGTACAATGGCAGGATCTAACTAGTCTCTCTCAGATCACTCTGAATCAAAGGAGAAGCAATTGAATAAGATTGTCTGTCTTTTATGTTTGTTCTTTTGTGCTGGTCAGTCTGTCTGAGTCTCTCAGTATGAAAATAGGAAAAGGTATATTGATGTATACAAAGTATCACACGGGCTGTTTGAAATTTGACCCACTTGATATCTCACATACCTCTGTCCTTTGTCAAAATTTAACTAAACAGAAAGCAAGAGTGTAAAAGCAATTTGCACAGAAAATAAACTTTGGCTTTGAAAAGGCAGGACAGAGTATTTGAGAGCAGGAAAATTACTAATATGCAATGCAAAACATGTTAATAATGTATTCATGTTCAGAAGGTAGGCACACTAATATGGATGACACAAACCTCTTCATAAATTCTTCGAAGAAAACAAGCACATTTCACACCCTCTTCTACTTCCCATGAAAAGCAACCTTCGCTCACCATTGAGTTGTTCTCTAAAACTGTCTCCAAGCAATTAAGAAGAACAGTAACAGAAGCTTCAAGATGAGCAACACACTGCTTGCACTCACTGGAATGATTATAAAACAAGCAGAATTGTCATGCATAGTAACATTTAGACGTAGGTTGGGAATTTCCTCAACAACAAAAAAATGTTGGTACAATAAAAAGGCAGAAGATTGCACCAAGATGCTATTAAGTGCATCAAATAAATAATACCATCATATATTTGCTATCTCTATCCATTTAATTTGTGAAGAGGTACTTTGATCACAGTGAATCAAAAGGTACAAAAACCAAACATACCTTGGACGATGCCTTATAATGGTACACAATAGTTGACAACATGCAACAAATAGGTTAATTGTGAACTGGTGATCTACATGACAGAAATCCACTCCCTCTGCTGGATGAGATATTTGCTCTTCCGATACCATCAATGAATCTGATGGACGAGAAGCTTTAGAAATTCTATGCTGATGAAAATTTTGAAAGAGTGCTGCAGGGATATGTAGCATGTGACCTACATGCCATACATCCATTGAGAATAGACCATGTTTCCTTGAGATTGTAGTTAGCACTTCAACACACATAAGAATGGCTGACCCAGGATCAGGAGTACTATCAACTGTTCTACATCTCAAGTTAACATAAAATATACGTGGGCTCTGTAAATGCGCAATAATGCTGAAAACAGAAGATACTAAGCTCTGACAGTGTCTTTTGATCAGCTTCAAGCTTTTCCGACCTTAAAAAGAGAGGAAAATGTCACAGAATAACAAACTTAGATATGCATTTTCCCTGTCCATATTTGCTACTGATCAAACATGCAATATATTGATAGAACAGTATCAATCAATAAAATGTAATCAACGTCCATCTCATAATCCAAGTATTTCAATTAAGGATTATAATTTATAAACAGGGAATGTGATAATCGTAATATGAACGCTACAGGCAATGTTAGGATTCCCAAAAAGTAGTTATACATAGCATATGAGTGAGCATTTAGGGTAAATTAACAAAACAAGTAAATAAGTGAAGGAACGGAGTCCTGACAGCTTTATTTTAGAGAACAGAAACAATCTGATACATAATAACTTTGTGTGTTTGTATTAACATGTACTGGAAGATTATATCATAAGTTTGATTTATGATAAGACATTAAGACATCATGTGGTTTCTGAAGCCAACACATCTAGTGAGGTTTTGGTTATCTTAGTTATTTGTATAAATTCACTATACTCTGTCATCAGCAAGCTAAAATTTACACACATAATTCTACATCTCCATCAGCATGTGATCAAAATCATTATTATTTAACATGCTATCGACAGATGAATTTCATAACCCAAAGTGTGCTCAGTGCAGAATTTTTCTTGAACAAAAGTTATAATATAACTTAAAAAATGTCATTTTAAATTATTGCAAATTTGTTGAAGTGAATCAAAATATAGCACTAATACTTTACTTTAATAATGACTAAAAAGGATTTTGAAGGAATGTAGTTTGCAAACATTAATTAAACAATGAAATGAAAAATTTATTTTTCAAAATAGCCATAGTATGTGCCCTCAGCAGATGTTCTTAATACCTGAAACAAAGTCAATAATCATGTCAAAGCAATCAATGCCAGCTGCTACAAGTGACGAAATTTCTCCCCCATCTTTACTTGTTTTTATGTCATAGATTGCAGTACATCCTTCTTGTACTCCAACTAGAGCTCTCTCAATGGCCTGTATAGTAGACAAAAGATGCAACTCTGATTGCCTCTCTACATATGCTTTGAAAGACACCCGCAGCCTAGTTTTCAATTCATCCAAGCAAAAGTCATACATTTCATTAGAAGAGCAAGCTTCAAATGATCCTTTATCTAGTGTCTTCGTACTTGACTGTCTTTCGTGTAAGGTTAGCGTTGCCTTTTTTCCTTGCAACAATATGGACTTGCCTATTGCCCTCATATGAATCTGTACTAATTTTGTATAAACTTTACTCGATGAGGTAGGATCAATGAAAGGAAAATAACTTGCTAATTCTCTCAAATAGCTGAGAGCACCATCTAACAAAAGAAAAGCAGGTTGTTGTGGGACCCCAACCATCTCTGTAAATTCTAATAACAAGATTTGCGAGATTTTGATAAAAGTAGGCACAAACCTTGAAGGCAATGGCGAATCATCCTTCTGCAAATTTAGCCTCAAAAGAGACGACGAAGCTATTAACAGTTGTCTTAGCAAAAAAGCTACTTCAGGATTATCACCTTTTACCAAGCTTTGTAACAAAGGTTTATTCAGACCCAGTGACTCAAGGGAATCATCCCTAGCCAAAACACTGGCAACAAAGTTTACACTTTTTGGATTTAACATTCTTTCAACATCACTCTTACGTTTGGAGACATCACCAATTGCTGATGAAGTGGAGCAAATAGCTTCCGCTTTAGATTCTATTTGTGTTCCAGCTGAGACATTAGCCTTAGAAACTGAACATTCTGGTGACAAATACTCTGTACCAGACAAAGATAAGTTGAACACTGGATTTTCAAAACTCTGGGTATCATGTAAACTTTCAGAAAGTTGATTATTCTCACAGAGAATTTTGTTTATGAAAAAATCAACAACTTCCACAAAAGAAAATATACAACTATTTAGTTCAGAGCCATGTTCGCGTTTCCACGTCAACACTTTTTCTATATGGCTGCTATCTTTAGCATCTGTTTGGCCCAGGGCAGATGTTAGGCCCCACAAAACCCCACTAAAGCACGAAACTGCAGAAGACAGTCTATTAATGTTTTCAGAAGTAAGACAATGTCCCACATTGACATAGCAAGGGTTATCCTTTTGAGAAACCAGCACGTTTTGCATCAGTTCTTTCAAATTCTCAGCCATAAAGGTTAAACACTCCAATGCCTCAGGCTTGGAAGAATCATTCTCTCCATGACTAATTTTGTGATCAGAGATTTCTTCGCAAGGTATCTCAGCTTCTTTATCAATGGAAAAAGCATGGATAATTTGACGTTTTCCAATGCCCAACAAGGCATACGAGGTGTGATCCATTAAAGAAAACATCAAAGATTTAGATAGAATATTTTCTGCTGAGAAAATATCGTGAATTCCAACAATCACAGATAAAGACTTTGAAAGCCACAAAACAGGAAATGAACTTTCAAAAATAACCGAGTTTGGTGAGGACTGTATGGTGTCTGTCTTCTCACATAATCCCACTAATATAAACCGTAAGGCCTTCCGGCAAGACACAAATAACCTCAAATACTCACAATAGTAGTCCCGGTACACTGTGCTCTGGAAATATACCAAGGCATTTACAAGAAGCCTGCAAAGATTATGCAGACAGAAACTGAAAATTAATCATTTAAGCGTTTCACAAATTATGCTCGACAGAAATCCTTGGCATAAACAACACAATGTGTCTTAAGACATTAAAAAAAAGTGTCTAAGACATCTTTATCACAGGTTCACATTGATTTGGATTTCCTTGTAATCAGCAAGAGCCAAGGAGTGTAATAAACAAATTTGAAAATTTCTTTGCAAAGAGAGATGGTTTTGCATTTTCATCAAATTAAGTTCTTATTCCTGAAGATATAAAACAGAAGTATGGGGTGCATTGATTTCATGTCTTATAGCCAAAGTGAAGTTATTAAAAACAATAGTAGGTCTATTTTTGAAGTGCTATTTAAATAGGAGCAATTGATCAAATTATGGCATATGAGTGTTTATGGCACAAAGGTTCCCATTTATAATTAGTTCTTTTTATTTCAAATATATATATATAAGAGGCATATAAAATGAGAGGAGTTTTACAATGAGAGAGTGAAAGGGTTAAATCTTGACCATACAACCATACATGGATGGTCATGATTAAAAGTTATTTAAGTGACACATTACCACTTACAAAAGTCACATGACTTTTTCACAACACAATAAAGTAGTATCCAACACAGAGATGACTGTACCTTTCAAGGTTGAAAATACTAGTCAGAATATGTGAAGATGATCCTGCATTTACATCTACCATCAAAGATAAGAGATTAAGCAAATGGTGGCAATCTGTGAAACTTTTGGTGGTAAGAGGGGAGGCATTTTCTCTGCTACTGATATCTGCATAAAGTTTGTCACATGAATGGGCGGCTAGCTTTTCAACTGGAACCTCTTTATTTTTTACAAGTGCTGAGTTGTCAAGGGCACTTAAACACTCCATCCAGTTAGGTACTGACTGAAGCTCGACAGCAGTACATGGAATATTACTAAACAATGGCAATACAGATTTCTCTAAAGCACTGCAAAAGATTGTGGCCAGATTCCTGTGGGCAAACTAAAACAACAACATAGAATGAATACCTATAGATATAGTCGTTTTCTTACTCAAAGCAACACATCAAACTAGAAACAAATTAAAGTTTCCAGAAATCAGAACTAAGCTGAAACAAACACTGGCAAAAAGATTCATATGCAATTCTTTACTATATTACTCATGAGCGTGTCTCTGTGTGTGAGTGTGCATGAAATAAACATAAAATTTGTGTGTATCCAAAGCATCTTACCTTTTGTTCGTACAAAATTGAATCACTTAGAAGATTTGATGATATATGCGGCAAGGTGACTCTCTTGAGTAGCTTACACTCATCTTGCATGTCTAGGTCATGCAAACTGCTTGATCCACAGTGAAGGGAAGTACGAAGTAAATGTGAGAAGAATTTTTTCAACTGCTTCCTGGAACCATGGTTTCCCCAAATATCAATATTTTTGCAGAGATTTGACCAAATGGCTATTGGCAATGAATTTTTGTTAGCAACATAAATTCCTTGATTCCATTTGTTGATTTGAGGAGCCAAAGAAACTAAATCTTCACATTTTACATCATCAGAAACAAAGATTGGGGATTGATACACACATGATAAGTTTTCCATGATAAAACTAGTAAGTCCACTAGCTTCTTCCTTCAAGGCCTTGATTCGTGATTTATAATGTTTCTTTTGCAAATAATTCAACAATATAATGTGCCTATTCAAGTCAACAAGCCTCTGAAGAGCCATAGACTGAAATATGTAAACCAGAGGGGAAGAATCGTCGAAGCCATACTTTAGATAGAAGTCTGAAATTAATTGCATAACAACAAGGAGGGAAGCAGAAGGTTGGACAATCCATGAAAAGAAACTGATGTCAGTCTCATCAGTCTTCTCCATCAACTCAAAGGCAGAATATGCTGAGTAATCCCCCATCTCGGCAGACATTTTTTTGGATAAACTGGGAGGCATGAGGCTGATTGCTTGCCTAAGCAAGCTTCGGCTGGATGCAAACAACTGAAAAAAGAACACAAAGACCCATTGACTGGACCTACCAAATTTCTTTAAAAGCTTTCCCTTTCCAACAACCTGATCAACAGTTTCTCCTATTACAGATGAAAAAAACTTGCAAATAGTATCTGTTTGTTGTATAACTAGAATACTCAAGTAGGGACGCAACAATGACATAAGTTCTTTAACAGCAACTCCAAGAAGATTGCTATTGCCTTCAGTTATAGTGGCTGAATAAAGCACTAAAGAATACAGTCTAGAGAGCCCTCTACCCAGGAGCTCTGCCTGCAGATTAATCATCCGTAATTTGTTTTTATCAACCAATGGAGAGCAGTCTTTCATCCACCTAAGAGTTTCAGATATATCATCTGTTATCTGTTTAATAAAACCACTCACTTGCCCTTCTGGAATAGATTCCATGGCTTTATAAATGGTGTGGATGAACTTATGTGAAGATAACATCCTTTCAACTGATTCGGAATAAACATCATTAGATATAAATGTCAAGAACTTAAAAGAACTTTCTTCAGCATCACAAGTCAAAAGCCTTAGTGCTTTGCACAATGTTAAGATGGCAATTTGTACCTACATCATTTAACAGACAAAATGTGACGTTAGCTCACTAAATTGTGAATATAACAATTTTCTTTAAGATTTTCCCTGACCATCATTTCCCTTCCCTCGGCCAAATGGTCATACCTATAATTAGTACGAGTTACCGACACACAAAGTACAGTAATGAAATCACAAGAAGGAAACATCCATGCAAACCTCTAACACATAATTTCTTTGGAATTCAGGGTTTTGATACAAACCTGGCGAAGTTGACTGTAGAGGTTAATTATTTGGCACCCCAAGGCAGGAATGGTGGAAGACAATGAGCATCGATCAAAAGCATTTGACAAATTGCAATTGATGGCAGAGTATGATAACAAAATAAACCATAAATTCACCAAATCTTCTCCAATAACCTCATATTCAATTTCCAAAAGATAACCCATTGCAACTAATATCTCGTTAGCTGCTAAAATAAATGTTTCCGCCCCCTTCATGCTATTTGTATCATAGTTGGACAAGCAGAGTACACTAGTGGAAGTAGCTATCAATGAACTGAATATTTTCTTCAAGAAATTAAGACAAGCTCCTCCAGATGTGTCCTCTGTTTTTACATATACTTTCTCTTGCAGAAAACTAGCAAGCAAATTACCAATAGACTTTAGTATACCAAAAAGATCAGAAAAAAGGAGTTTGGCATCTATTTTAGCTTGGAGATAGGCATTAATCTCAAGCAAAAGAGGCTCCATAATCAGTACCAAAAAATTAAAAAGGGATTTCTGAGTATCTACAGAAATCTTATTAGAGCTAGAAGTTTCTCCTGACAAAGGTTGCCTTAAATCATTTATTTTCTCCATTGTATTGTTCCCTTCATACAAAACTGACGTTCCCTTGAACTTTCTTGCAGAATCAGCATACAAGCGAAATAACAAACCTAAGCTACCCATTGCTATAGCATTCTTTCTGAATATAATTTTGTTCAGCACATCAAACAAATGTCTATGATAACTCTTAATAGGGGCTTTTGAATCTTTAGGTTTATCATCACATGAAGCGACATACTTTTCTGAACCGTTTAAGCTTAAAAATTCATCAATATGAACTGGGTGAAAAAGTCCATGACTAAGAACTTCTTCCACCTCCTTCATCAATCTCCCCGTCCAAATGGGATCCCTTCCATTAACCCGAAGTTGCATCTCGCCTGACAATTGCAACAATGGCTCAAGAAGTTTATCCACAAAATTTTGAAATCCTCTCCTAGCTGGATGGACCCTCAAAAACATGGAGAAAGGCTGAAGCACCAGCCACAAAGAGCGTAATGCAAAAGAACCCACACAGCTTCCGTCAAGGTTCTTGCCAATCATTTTTAGGACGAGCTCAACCGCTGCCCCAGTCGTTTCAACCCATAAGTCCAAATTTTCATTTGACAAACCACCATGGGATGAGAACACCAACGAAACACAATCAAGAGCAGTATCATACCGTTTAAACTTTTCATCAGGTTTAAAATCTTCTCCTGAACATGTAGATAAGTCCTCTAGCAGGACCAGACTATCTCTGACAATAAATTGAACGGTCTGTAGAATGTTTCGCGACATATTCAGAGAAACATGAATCTTCAAAGACTCCTGCAAGCAAAACTTGAAAATCTCCCAACAACGAAGATCCATATATGCCTCAATTCCATCAAGTTTGGGTGTTTTCCCATCGCCCCAGTTTTCCTTCCCATTTGGAGGGAACAACACTGTCAAGATCCACTCATTAAGGTAACCTAGTAGTCTTGGTATTTTTATAGTTTCACAATGCTGATCATTGTCAACAGCATCATCCACCCTTGAATGCACAAAACTGAATGCTTGATTGACCTTACTGCACTAACACACACAAAAAAACATCTCAGTGTCATCACACTGTTAAAAGGATTTGATTACTTGAAAACATGTTGCATATATAACAAAATATAAAGATGGTTGAAAATAACAGAAAATAACCTTTGAAGATCAAGGTGTTTGTCTTGGATGCAGAGTATCAATTGAAGATTGTTCCAAGGAGTGGAAAATTTCCCAGGATCCTGAGGCTTCTCCAAACGATGCAGTTTAGAAGGTTTTTGGGATTCATCATCGATTTTCTGCTTTCGCTTACGGCTTTGCGTCTTGGAATTTGCTTCCAAAACGGGCATTGTCGAAATTTATTAGAATTAGGAGGAATTCTGAATTATGCGTATAGTGATAAACCCTACAGTGCAACAAAAAACGTTAAGGGTTTAAGCTCTTATCACTAAAATCAACTATATTTAAGATTTACCTATATTAAAGTAAAACGGAGAAGAAGAAAAAGCATGAAAATGAGGAAGGAGATAATGTTTTGAGGTTTTACTCTGTTAACCCGAAGTATTAAGATAGGTATAGTTCATATTTACCAACAAAGAGAAAGAAAAAAATGATTGAAGATGTACTCTGTTAAAGAAGCAACCTGAGGCGCGGGCAAAAGGGGAATACGACGGACGAGAGGAGCACTCGAACAAGGGAGGAGGGAAGAGAGGCGAGGTCGAGATGACGAGGCGCGAATAATTGCTCCAAGGGTTTCACTCGTAGAGCTGCTTACAGACACTTTTTTTTTTTCAATTTTTTTTTTATTATTATTATTATTATACTTATGTTGAAAATTATTATTTTTACATAATAAAATTATTAGTATTGTCAACTTGATTTTCAAAACAAATGGCCTAATGTATCTCTTCCTTGGACAATAAGGTAGGTCTAAGTTGTTTTTAGATGATCTATAGTTTGACTTCTTTAGCTTAGTATTTTTCGAAATATTATTTTTCATAAAATTGTTTACACATACATCCAATAATGTTATGATAGCATAAATGTTTTTAGATTACAATACATAGAGATTAAATTATTTTTTTAACAATAAAAACATTAAACTGAAAAATAAATAAAGGAAATTGGAAATCATTTTTGACTTAATTTGACTCTTGTGTGTAAGTTGTAAAAGATAAAAAATAATAAGGAAGAACTAGAGATAATTATACATTATGTAAAATTAAGTGTATGTATTTTATTTATTTTTTATATTCACATATAAATAAATTTAATTTTGAAATTATAAGAAAGCAACCGCCAAATTACAAAAGAGAACGTTCAAAGCAAGAAACCCACACTCACGTTCTTGTTCTCTTTGCTACTGCACAGTGCACACTCTTTCTCTCTTCATTCAATTTCTGGAGTTAGTTTTCTTCATTCCGATGTTACCTCTTAATTATTGTTATTATTATTACTATATGTTCTTCAATATATTCAAAATGCATCCATGCATGTCTTCTTCTTTTGATCTTGCTTCTATTAATCACTCATGCTCTTTTTGTTCCCGTCCTTCCTAGCTCCTCATCTTCATCATTTTGCGTTTCTTTCTTTTTCTTTTATTTCTTAATGGTTTTCTCTCATTCTAATATTTGATTACATGAATGCATGTGTGTGTATATGTATTGGTTTCATGTGATTCGGGTTTCCCTTATTTAGGGAAAAAGATTGGTGCTTCATAAGAGTGTTACTATTAGGGAAAAAGAATGATGCATGAGTTTCTTGCTTTTAGGAATCTATAAAATTATGTATGTTTTAAACCATAAGCCAAAATTTTCATGGTCTTTTAAGTGTTAATTACCAAATATGGAATTTAATTAGTACTTCACAAGAGCATGTTTAAAATTCATCTTATTGAAATTAATAATTTTGACATAATTGCAGAATTTGATCATTACATTACTAGTGAAATTACAATACTTATGGATAGATCATTGAAACCATTGGATCGAGGAGGATCAGTGGGTCCACTATTTTGCACCCAAATTGCAGAGAACTCTTCTAACAAGGTGGAACATTCTGATAATAATAATAAGGCAGATCCTCTTCTGCAAAACTCAGCTTTGTTTACTCAAATATCATTACCATTGGATCCACAACCAATGATATCTGAAGCTTGGGAATCTATGAGACACTCCTTGGTGTATTTTCGCGGTGTCCCTGTTGGTACTATTGCTGCTTTGGATACTTCTGATGAGAAACTTAATTATGATCAGGTGCCACACTGTTCTTATCTTCTAATTAAATTAAATTAGTGTATCTATTTCTTGTTTTTCTCAGCAAAATTTAGCCAACTTTTGTGTTAATATACTAGGTGAATGATGATAGCGAGATTGTGAAAATTACCTTCTCCAAGTCGATTCATATAGTGATTTAGTTTACCTGTCCAAGTACAATAAGCCATGCCTTTGATGGATTTATATTTACTACTGGTTTGATTGAGTGAATTACCAATTTAGTCCGTTAAATTGTAACATTGGACAATTTGATCTTGAATTTATCGAAATTTCAAAATGATTTGTGAAATTGAAAATTTTCGATTATTAGTTCTTTCAGGTGGTCAATTTAGTTCCTCACATTGTCTACGACGGATTGGTGTAATCAAAAGTCTTTAGTTTTATGAATAAGTTTAGAATTTTGTTAATTTCAAAGAATAAATTGTATTATGACCTTATGTTTTTAAGTACTAAATTGATTATTTACTCTTTCTAGTTTGAATCATATCTTAAATCAGATACATACGCTAGAATATACGTAAATGAATTACTTTATTTTTTAGTTTCTATTTATTTATCCTTTTTCATCTTTCTTACTTGCATTGTCAAGCTAGATCAGTGACTTTGATCATTATGCTTATTTTATCACACCTCTTTTGAGTTGTTATTGGGGAACTTAACAAATGGTATTTGTCTATATACGTGTGTAGGTGTTTGTTAGAGACTTTGTGCCCAGCGCTCTTGCTTTTCTGATGAAGAAGGAACATGGCATTGTTAAGAATTTTCTGAAAACGACTCTTCGCCTTCAATCATCCAAGAAAACAGTTGATAGGTTTCACCTATCAGCAGGTGTAATGCCAGCTAGTTTTAAGGTGAATCATGAACCAGGAAAGAACAGTGAGTCATTAGATGCTGACTTTGGTGGAAGTGCAATAGGCAGGGTTGCTCCTGTTGATTCTGGATTTTGGTGGATTATATTACTTCGTGCATACACAAAGTCTACAGGAGACGTTTCCTTGTCAGAAACTGCTGAATGTCAGGAGGGTATGCGTTTGATTCTCAATTTATGCCTTGCAGAAGGATTTGACACGTTTCCAACTCTACTATGTGCTGATGGATGCTGCATGATTGATCGTAGAATGGTAAGTACTATACTTTTGTTCTAATTTTGATAGACCACATTTTACATTGTTTAGAAACTAAAAATAAGGCATTAGTTATAGGGAAAAAATTATTATTGTTGATTTGTAAAGAGTGCAACATACAATTATATGAAACACCGACACAAATACGAGACATTGATACTAACATTAAAAAAAAAATTAAATGTAATCACGTGTGTCTGTGTCGTTTTAGCAATAGACATTGACACGCGTCAGACATCACATATACCATTAATATGAAGATTCGAAGTGTAGGTTATACATTTAGAAACACTTCATCAAAGTTTCTTACATCCATTTTTTGACCAAGTTTTCAGGGTCTTTATGGTTATCCAATTGAAATTCAAGCACTGTTCTACATGGCTTTGAGGTGTGCCATGCATTTGCTTAAGCAAGACGATGAAGGGAAAGAGTTCATGGAAAGAATAGTGTCACGTTTGAATGCCTTAAGCTATCATCTGAGAAACTATTTTTGGTTGGATTTAAAGCAACTTAACGATGTATATAGGTACAAAACAGAAGAGTACTCACATACTGCAGTTAACAAGTTTAATGTAATTCCTGATTCTCTACCTGATTGGATTTTTGATTTCATGCCTCATCATGGAGGTTACTTCATTGGGAATGTAAGTCCTGCTAGGATGGATTTCCGGTGGTTTTGCCTTGGTAATTGCATTGCAATTTTGTCATGCTTGGCTACTCCTGAACAATCCATTGCAATCATGGATCTTATAGAATCACGTTGGGATGCATTGATTGGAGAGATGCCTGCCAAAATTTGCTATCCAGCACTTGAAAATCATGAATGGAGGATCATAACAGGATGTGACCCCAAAAATACAAGATGGAGTTATCATAATGGTGGATCTTGGCCAGGTATATATTCTTCTGCCTTTAGGCCACATTTGCATGGAACCATGTTACAGTTATGAGTTTCTAGCAGCCAGTGAATACACGACTTTTATGATTTATTACTAAAGACTTAAATATGCTTTTAGTTTCCAAAATATGATCATTTTCATTTTTTTTTTTTTTGTATCTACAAAAATTTCATCCAATGTGAGGGTTGGTTTACTATGTGAAACCATTTTCTATTTTTCTTTTATAAAATTTGTGTTAATTTTACTTGTTAACAAAGAAGTAAGAGACTCTGTCAAAAACAATGAAAAAGCCAAAAGAATTATTTTCATTGTTTCTAGAAATACACATTCACTAACTAACATTTTATCTTCTCTCTATCATAATAATTTACTTATGTCTCTCATAATCTTCTCCCCATCACAATGGTTGTAGTTCTTTTATGGCTTCTTACTGCGGCATCAATCAAAACAGGAAGGCCTCATATTGCAAGACGTGCCCTTGACATAACTGAAACAAGATTATTGAAGGACAACTGGCCTGAATATTATGATGGAAAGCATGGTAGATACATTGGGAAGCAAGCCAGGAAACTCCAAACTTGGTCCATTGCTGGATACTTAGTGGCTAGGGAGATGCTAAATGATCCATCACATTTGCGTATGGTGGCCTTTGAGGAAGATAAACTCCTAAGGCCTCAACACAGAAGATCAAATACATGGTGAATGCAATGGTCAAGGGAAGAAGGGCAAGGTGAAACACTGAAAAGCTCATAAACACTTTTAGTTCAACTTTTTTGAGTACATTCTCTTCGTGAGATGCATTACATTAGGAGTTCTTAGGAATTGATTGTTGCTTTTGTCCAAAGTTCTTAATTAGGAAATGCATGAATTTCTTAATAGATGATATGTACAGTTAGATGATGTATAGAGAGTCAAATGCCTTGTTATTATTGTTACCAATTAGGATTATCAAGGCATTAGACATGTAGAATGTAATCAATGTAGCCTTGTTGATGGTTGGCGTCATCACACTATAGCATGTGAGATAGTAACATTAACATCAGTACATCATTCCTTCCTTCATACAATGCCAATATCCAGTCTCAATCCTTATTGTTGTAAATTGTAATAATCTTTAACTGAAAAAATATCTTTATACTTTTTTTAAAAGTTTATAAGGTTTGAACCAAATTAAACCTTAAAATTTACTATCAATCATGTTAATCATCATCAGAAAAAAGAAAGAAAAAAAATATGTGGAAGCATACATGAATTCGATAACCAAGTATTAATGTGGTATGATCTTTCTAATCAACATAGACTCTCAATATGAAAATAAGATGTAAAAAAAAGACACTGTTATTGATGTATGATTTGAGAACCATAACCTCTCTGTTTTAGAACAAACAATGTTAACTATTAATGATTCTATTTTAACTCAAGAAAAAAATAATAGCCTATAAGATAGAAGAATTTATATGGAAAATAATATAAACCCTAAACACATTCTTTTTTATTTTATTAGGTTATCGCCTACAAATTAGTATAATTAGTAATTTGACCTTACTAGTTACTACTTTACAAAATTATAAAACTCATTTGTAATATATTATATTTAAATTACAAAATTAGCATTATGAATTAGTGAAAAAAATAATCAT
>JBBPBS010001017.1:13564456-13594130 GCA_037974835.1 Cicer judaicum | reverse complement strand
AAGGATTAAATTAGAAAAAAAAAAAAAAAGATAAGAAACTAAAACGTTACCTGAAATTAAGTTAAGGGACCACGAATGTAATTTAGCCTAAATTTTTTTATAATTGAGGGAGTGGATCAATGCAAGAGGTACATGGTCTTACATACCTAATTAGATAAATAATCAATTAGCCTAATTAACTAAATAGCTAAGGCTAACTAATACAATGTGAAAAAAAAAATTTGGTAGTGTGTGGCTACATATTGTGGATTGTTTACGTGTTCAAAGTGTTTTTATATAATTATGCTAACCCTCATGTTCAACAATTTGATAGTTTGGGCAATGCTAATAAGAAATTAAAACAAAAAATTCAGATTAAATGGCTTGTTTTAATTTGGGCATTTGAAAATAGCGCAACCATCATTTTTGCAAACAACATAGTATTGTAGTCCAGTTTATGAAACGTGTTAAAATGCTATTGTTGTATATAATCAAAGCTATAATTAAAGGTTTTAAATCAAAGCTATAATTAAAGGTTTTGCCGATGATTTTAATCAATCGTGCAACATTTCATTAGTTTGCTTGAGAACATATGCCCCTAGTTTCAAATGTCATTTTGTGTGGCATTTGTTTGGAATTTTGTGTCTTTATTTTATTATTTTTGATACACTTTGTATTTCATATAACTTTTTTAATATATTTATTTAACTTATAAAAAAAAGTTAGTTAATTAATAAACTAACAAATTTACTAAAACTAAGTCTAACAATGTAAACTAACTAGATATCTAATAGAGTTGATATTAAATTTGTGTATATTTAGTACAAAATAACATTTTTAGACAATTAGTCCAAAAGCAATTAAAATGCATATAATGTATGAAAAAAATATCATATACTTTTAAAATTATAACAAAATGCATATATATGTATAATGTATTAAAATTCTAACAATATTTTTTAGACAATTAGTGTAAAAGCAAGTTAAAATGCATATATGTGTATATTTAAGAGATTATAATATCAATTATTGAACCATTTAATTCATTAATTTTTTAGTTTAAAAGAGTCAAATCTTATTTTATAATATTAAATTTATTTATTTTAAAAAATGTAAAAAAATATTATTAAAAATAAGTTTTATTAAAAAATTAATTTATTTTATTCAACTTACACCATCCATAAAGATAATGCTTAAAGCAAAAAATAAAAAAATACCCCACAACTAAGTCAAAAAAGTGTCTCTCATTAACCACACCAATTGATCTTTCTAAAAATATGAATGACTTCGTGTTAAAATAAATAAATAACCTTAAATTGAATATGTATATTTAACAACTATATAAAATAAATCATATTTAAGACTTTTATTTTATAATAATAAAATAATTTTACAAAATAACTTAGTCATTTAGTATCATCTAACTTATTTATTAATTGTTACTCAGCTCCATTTTAAATTTTACTTCTATTATATTATTTACTATTTATTATTATTTTGTTTTAATTCTACCAATTTTTCTTTCTCATATCATTGATGAAAGATAATCTTTATAGAATAACTCATAATTTATATCACCTAATTTATGATATATTTATTACTTTCCTCGAAAGTCAAATATAGTTTAATCAAAAACATGGAAATTAATATTTTATTTATTGAACCTAACACAATTACTACTTAAAATTTTGTGTTACTTAGTTGTTTTGATTTTGTTTTTTTTTTTATCTCTATCATCCCCCTCATCAAATCCAAAGATCCTTCCAATCGTTTGTTACCACGGTTGCAGTTTGGGCCATTGAACTGTCTTTGTGTTCTGTTCTCTTGTCTTTTCAAAACTCTCAAGAAATTAAAATAAATTAAAAATAAAAAAAAAACTTACGCAGCTCCCAAAATCAGCGATACCCTAATTTCATTCATCATCACCATGAGACCTCAGAGAACGTCGATCCACGCTATCTCCACATGGGTCAGGCGACAGCCTCCAAAGGTCAAGGCTTTTCTTGCCGTTGTTTCCGGTATGGCCGCTCTCGTCCTCCTCCGATTCATCGTTCACGATCACGATAACCTTTTCGTTGCTGCTGAGGCTGTTCACTCTCTCGGTATTTCCGTTCTTATCTATAAACTCATGAAGGAGAAGACATGTGCCGGTTTGTTCACTCTAAATCCATTGTTTTTTTCCCTTTGATTTGAAAAAGAAATATTGTTTTTTGTTGTGTTTAGGGTTAAATTTGTATCTTGTTTTTGTTATATTTTGCTTTCTTGGGTTTTTGTTAATTGGGTAGGTCAAAGATTTACCCTTTTCAGTTTTATCAAAAATTAATTTTACTTAGTTGGAATTCGCAGGCAAAAAAATTAAAAACATGGGGTAAGGAAAAAGATCAATTCTTTGGGAATTTTATCGGTTTAGATTTCTTTCACAAAAATTGGGATTTTGTCCTTAATTCTCCATGGCGTCAATTAGATTGGCATTGTTGGGTTAATTTCATTTGTGTTTGTGGTTGGATTTATCTATGTATTGTCACTTGTTTTTGGATCAATAAGAGACATGTTTAAATAAAATTTTTGATTTTTTTTGTTTGTTTTGATTTTGATAATGGTTTTGAATGATGTGCAGGATTATCACTCAAATCCCAGGAATTAACAGCTATGTTCTTAGCTGTTAGGCTGTATTGCAGCTTTGTCATGGAATATGACATACACACCATACTTGATTTGGCTACTTTCGTGACTACGGTGTGGGTCATTTACATGATTCGTTTTAAACTCAAGGCTAGTTACATGGAGGAGAAGGATAACTTTGCAATATACTATGTGGTAAGCTCCAATTTTTTCATCCGAAATTTTAAAGCCTAGCTTTCTTTATATTGTTGTGTCAAAGGTGAAACATTTTTTCCTACTCTTTTATGGTAAATGGCATTATTAGTTTGAGTGTTTAATACAGTATTGTTAGATGATAGACATTATGAATTTGTGTGAAATGGTAATATATATTGACATTAGTTGAAATATTACATTTTCACCGAGTCTTTACAATACCAAAGCAAATTTCCTTCTGCATGAATAATATGATTACAAAATCTGGAATCCATAGAATAACATGCAATAATATGATTTCATGCAAAACGGACTTGTTATTTCTAATCCCTAAATGTAGCTTGCGATTCTGAGAACAAAGAATTCCAACTCATCATATTCCTGCGCATTAGAGTTTTTGGGCTTGGGAGGGGAGCGGTGTTGTATATACATGATTTAATAGGATTCTCTTCTTGCAAAAGAACCAAAGTGCCATGTCATCTAACAAAAACTGATGCAATCACATTTGAACACGGCTCTCCTTTTAATCCTCCCCTATTTTGTTCCTATACTCTCTGCATGTTATTAAGAATTTAAATTATACCTCTTCTTAAATTCTGTGATTTTGCCACTTTCTGCTTGTAACTTATGGATTTACCTTCCAACAGCATCATATTGATATACTTTTGAAAATGGATGCAGGTGATACCATGTGCCGTGTTAGCCTTACTTATTCATCCATCAACTTCTCATCATATATTGAACAGGATTTTTTGGGCATTCTGTGTATATCTGGAAGCTGTTTCAGTACTACCCCAACTGCGGGTCATGCAGAACACCAAAGTATAGTTTTCCAACTCCAAGATCTATGTCCACCATCTAATGTATGGAATCCAATTCTATTGCTTTCCTTCTGAATTGTTTCATTTTGTACTTTCAGATTGTTGAGCCATTCACCGCTCATTATGTATTTGCACTCGGCGTAGCAAGATTCTTGAGCTGTGCTCATTGGGTTCTTCAGGTCTGTTCATAAAATTTTGTAATTTCATTTGTCAGTCCTTTGATTCATTTGCAAATTTACAACTAAGCATTTTTTCTGAATTATCTTTCCTGTTGATGGAGTGGAATATGAACATTATTTTATGAATTTTAGTTTCTCTTTTTCAATGGCATAAGTATAACTAAGCCATTTTTAAAGGGAAACTTGTATGTTGTATAGCTCTTGCCATTTTGTAAGGGTCAAACACGTCAAACCCATTGTGCATGTGTTGTAGGCTACAAACTGATAAGGCAGTCTTACCATGTATAAAGTACTGATTTGATGACCCAAATATTTAATCTCCTAGTTACATTAAATTGGCAGCAACTCCATCCGTTGCGATGTTTGTGTGTTCGGACTCTTTAAGTTTACATCTTAGTGATTGTCATCTGGTTACATGATTGCTGCTGTTCTTGCCTCGTTTCTTTTGTTGAGTAGCTTACTTGAATACTATTTCTTGCAACAGGTGCTAGATACTCGTGGACATTTGTTGGTTGCCTTGGGTTACGGTTTATGGCCGTCAATGGTTCTTATCTCAGAAATTGTCCAGACCTTCATCTTGGCAGATTTCTGTTACTATTATGTCAAAAGGTTAGCATAGTTTATAATGTTCTTTCTTTTTACTACTAGTTTTTCTGCATTCATTTTGCAGATTTTGCTGGTAACGACTTCGAAATTTCCAGCATGACTCTGCTGTTGTCCTAACAATTTTTAATTAATTGCAGTGTTTTCGGGGGACAGCTTGTTCTACGTCTTCCATCCGGAGTGGTGTGATTGAAGATCTACACCGTCAAATTTTCTTTTAACTTAATCAGGCATCATGTTTGGTTGTTACCAATGTTAGACTTAGAGTACATTTTGTGTTGACATGCTTATTCGGTTCCTTGGTGGAAGTGTAAAGTTGGGGATGAAAGTAAACTAAATATATTTTATGTTTGAGGTAAGGTTATTTATTATGGTTGGAAATGCTTTTATACCTAAAGTCTCTATTTGCTTAGACTAATAGAATTCAGTTTTGTTACAACAATTCCACATGCTTACTGAGTCTTGGATTGCTGTTAAAATGAAATTTTGGTTCAAACACACAGGTTCCTTACAACAATTCCACATCTTTTATTTGCAGCGCGGTTAAATGAAATTTTGGTTCATAAACTTGCTTTAAAGTAATTTTGTGGATTAAGTCAATATACTAAAAAATTTCATCGGATCATTAATTGAAGTTCTGAGTTTGCTTTTGACAGTGATGATCTCACAAACACATCCTATGTAACGATGATAACAGCAATAATAACAATCTTAATAAACCTTGTAGCACAATAGTTTTATAATTCAAACGCACAGGTTCCTTGCTAGAATCCCCTCAAAAGTAATTCCAGGTCCAAAAGCAAGTATCAAGCCCCATTCAGGATCTCCTCCTCCTCCCTTTCTAATCTTAAGGCTCTCTTCTATCATATACTCCAGCACATAAACAATGGTATTGCTGCTAGCATTTCCATAGTCCATGAGAGCTCTCCTACTGGCATTCAGCTTCTCAGGCAACAAATCAAGCCGCTTCTCCATGCGATTCAGTATCGCAGGCCCTCCTGGATGCACAGCCCAAAACAACGTATTGTAATCCTTATTCTGCAACCCAACAACATCAATTAGTTTGTCACAGAATCCCTCAACATTGTCTTCAATTATCTGAGGAAGTTCCCTTGCTAACTTGAAACTTATCCCTTCCTCCGTCAGCCTCCCATCAATTTTCTTCTCTGTGTCGGGTAAGAACTCTTGAGCTGCAGTGTGAAGCTCAAATAGCGGTGTCTCAGTTTCTGATACCGGGTCTGAACCGACTATCATGGCACCGGCCCCATCACCAAAGAGTGCCACCCCAACAAGATCATAGGGTCTATCAGCACTTGGTGGCTTGAACCCAATAATTGTAGTCTCAGAAGTAGCAAGCAACACTCTGCTTCCAGGATTGTTCTCAGCTATGTCTTTCGCAACACGTAAACCAGCGACACCTCCTGAGCATCCGGCAAAATAGAGCATGGTTCGTTGAATGTTAGGGTTCAGTCCTAGTCCTCTGGATAGGTAAAGATCACCGCCGGGTAATCTAGCTTCACTAGACGAAACATAAACCACATGAGTTATGTCTGATAAAGATCTACCCCAGTTCTTTATGCAAACTTGGGAAGCTTCAATCGCCATTTGTGTCACTGCCTTGTTACATATCTCTAGCCGTTGTTTAACAGTGGCAGCGCCTTCAACGGCAAGTTCCGGGTACTTTTTCAGTATCTCCTCAGACATAACAACATACCTTGTTTTCACTGTGGTTGTCTTGCCTGTTTATACCAAATTAAATGTGAATCATTTGAAGCCATATTAAAATAACTATGCAAAATAAGATACTATCGAAGACCAGAAAGAAATGAAGTGTAACAATGGAACTGTGATTGAAATGAAATCACATTTATATATACTTACAAAGTCTAGCAAGCTTCTGCTTAAGCTCAGGATTGTCACAATTAGTGTCCCTAAAATATCCATCAACCAAATACTCTTGCATCACCAGCTGGTGAGGGAAAGCCTTGCCAAGACTCAATATAGTAGCCTTCCCAGGGTTCACCTTCTTTGTCACACCTCTCCCTATACCTTCTTCTCCCATATTTCTTCTTTGCTAATTGCTAGATAAACTTGTGTATAATTTTCTATGCAGTGAATGTTATCCACAACACTTAGCATTAATGTATATAGTTTTATAGGCATGCATGGAGTAATAGTGTGACAAGTTTATAAGAGACAAGATATGAAGTGTGCAATTGGTATTCTACATATAATTAAGTGTGTGTTAGTTGGGAGGTAAGTTATTCATAGTAATTGTGTTATAGTTTAGTTGTTAGAATGAGGTTGGGATTCATTTTTAGTACTAGTTACGTCAAATTTGTACTATTAACCAATCGTACCATCTAATTCTACATTGAAAAAACGATCAATACTATATAAATACTATATTTTAAAGTTACATACGTTAGTTTTTACAATACATGCTTTTTTTTGGTGGAAGTTAAATATGTTTTATATTCTTCTAAACTATATAAGTATCTGTTAAAACTTTTTCTTCATTTTCATCCCACTAAAAATAAAAAATAACATGAAAAAAAAAAAACTAATTTTTATTCTACAAACATTAATATTATATTTTACTCCATGTATTCTAATTTCTACACCAAATTTGTGATATCTACTTCTCATCCATCCAGAGGTACTGCAACTTGAGTTCAAATTCGAAAAAAGGAAAAAATAAAAAACTTTTTCATTTGTCTTTTTTATATAATTTATTAAGAAAGTAATAAAATGGAATATCAAGTTAAACCAATTATTAGTAAAAACAAAAAAAAAATAAACAATTATTTTCTAGAGAAATAGTACGATATAAGTATTAAAATTCTATGTAATCGTGTAAACAAGAAGATAACATGTAATATATATGACAAAAACATGTAAAACATACCCCTTAGGGTAAATTACACTACTCCCGAGAAAAACTTGAATTTTCTTTCTTTAACACTTTTAATGTCAATGAAATTTTGACCACTAAATTAATAGTTTGTGACTTTAGAGAAAAAAAAGTTTTAAATAGTCTTTTATTGGCTTTAGAAATTTGTCAAAAGTTTTTACTTTATCTTTTATCTTTCTATTTTTTTTCAGGATCTTTCTTTTTAGGAATGACATTAAAAACTGCATGCTATTAATATGGTTAATTAGAAATAGAGATTTTTTTTTTTTACAAAAAATAGAGAAAACAAATTCCAAAAGGAGATTGATTGCAACAAAGCCTCTTTTGTCAAAAAGATGTCTCTCCTATTTGAAAAAAAAAACATCAGAGGGAAAAAAATTACAATTCAATCATCTTTCATTTCAAGTGAGTCAAATGTAATTTTATCTTTTTGCAAAGAAAAAAGTAATTTTATCTAATTTTTAAGTTGGAGACTTGGTGTAGACATACATATATTGTGATTTTGTTGTTGGTTAAATACACACATTGACTCTGATATTATTATTAACCATGCAATAACAGTATATCATTCTCCTTTTTTTATTAACCAACATTTCATTCCGCTCACTTACTTAAAAACATGAAAATATCAAATAAAATAGGTGTTTTAAAGTTTACGAAAATTTATAGGAAAATTATTCACAACTAATTAAAATTAGTCATGCACTCCATTAATTCTTTTTTAAAAAATTTATAAATTTGGCAAAGATAGTAAAACACACGTAGTTAATTTTAATTAATTTTGAATAACTTACCTACAAACAAAACAATTTATACTTCACTAAAAAAAAATATACTTTTCTCATTCCACAAAAACACTTTAAAAGTATATATTTCAGAAAATATTTATTTTTTGCAGTTTCACACACATGTATTTATAAAAAAGAGTCTAGTTTCAACACCGTTAGAATTAAACATTTCATACTATCAACGTGATAGATAATTGTGGAATGAGAATATTGGTACATACTTTTAGGACATCAATTTTTCTTTTATAATATATCATAAATTTTGAAAATTTATATTAATATTCTTAATTTTGTGCTCGCAATAAATACCTAAAAATCATATATTAACACATTGTGTCTAGAAAAAATATCAAGAATAAAGACTATACAAGATTTACTAATTTTAAGAATTCAATTGGTTTGAAATTATTAATTTACTTACAACATTATTAATAGATGGCTGATAATCTATTAAATCATATTAATAGGAGTCTAATTTTTAATTTTTATATTTGAATAGAGCCTTTAAAAATATTAAGACGAGGTAAAAACCAAATATTTTAATTGATTCAACATTTGTGATTAATTATTAATACATTCGATTATCATAATGACATCTATTAAAAAAAAACACTTACGGTTTTTGACAATTAAAATATGATATAAACAATTTATGATATAAAACAAGAAAAATATATGATATGATAAAGAGATGATTATATTTATTTATTTATTTTGATAAAAATATTATATTTATGTATCATAAGTTAGATGTCTATATCATAGCAAATTGGATAATATTATTTAAAAGCATCGAATCCTTTGCATAATCCAATTTTACAAGAACCTGATAGTGTTGCTCTCACTAAAATTGATAAACTCTTGCATAAGTCACTGGTTATAAGTCACTGGTTATTCCCTTTCCTTCTAGGAAAATCACTAAGGAACCCAAGTTAGCATAACACAATTTAGTGATAGGTATATTTTTTTTACTGCTTCCACTTCTATGTCCATGTGGCCATGTATCTGTTATCATTGGCCTTCCTGGGTTTTGTGCATTAAGTTTAATTTCAAACAATAAATAAATCTATAGTATGTTATAATCATTTTTAGATAGAATTGAGGAAAATATAATATATTGTTTATAAATGTCATCATGTGAGATTCTGAGTATCTTATTTGGTACCAAAAATTGTACCCTTTCCTTGTTAAGACAATGCTCATATTTAAAAATAAATTTTATTCTCAAAATGTACTTATAAATCCAAACATTGGCATTGCTCACGTTGAACAAGTTGGAAAAAACTAGAAATTTTCTGTTTGTTTTGTAGGAAAGTTAGTATTGAGTGAGATCAAGGCTATACATACATTTCTTAGATAATCACGAAGTTACACGATTAATCACTCCATTAGTTAATGCACATAACAATTAACGTCATTACTCTATAAATAACATTTTGTAGTGATCAGCACTAATTAGTTAATCATCTAAACCTCAAGGGTTGTTATCAACCATAAATTACAACAAAACCAAATACTTATCCTTAAACTTTTTTTTCTAAAATATACAAGACCCATGAATTCAGCTAACTCACGGGTAGTGGATGAAGATTTTTCCATTTCTGTTGAGACTTGTGACACAATTAGTTTGGGGCCCAAAAACCCTTTAAAAGGGAAGTTTCGGGCTTCTATTGGATCTCATGAGTTTTTTAGCCCAGAGGTAATAGTTAATATGAATTTCAGCCATTGTACATTCTTTCTTTGTGTCATTAAATTCATTTTTTTTATCAAGTGATAAATGGTTAGTGACTTTAGTTGATGGCGAATATTTAAAAAATCTAAATTTAAATTCTAACTAAAATAATATTTGGTTGACTTTATTTACTTTTCAATCAAATTTCAATTTATCAAAGACTTTTTTTATATATTTCATCCCCTCACATACACATAAAAAATAGCTTTCTCATTGTGACTGTTATATACATATATACACTTAACTCTTTAAACATATCCTTAAAATTGAATTGATTAACAATATTCAAGTTTAATCTTTCTTTGAACAATCATTAGTCAAATTTTATTTACTTTCTAGTTAACAGGAAATTATTAGATATTCCATAACGATGATACTCTTATTTATGTGCTTAAGTCGAGTGATATAATTATACATCAGTTATTTATAATTTAATATTAATACTTAATAAAAACCTAATTCCTCCAATCCAGTCCTTAAAAAATTTACTAAATGGATTTCACCAATAACTCTATCATTAAATCTCAACAACAGTATTCTATTGTAATACAATTTATTAAGTGGAATTATGAAAAAGTGAAGAGAGAGAGTGATTATATAACTACTCTTTCTTAATATTCAGCCATATTTTTTCATTCTCAGACATGGAAAGCAGCTTTTACAGAATTAGTAGCAACTGGCTCTCTAATGATCACCTTAACAAGCTCCATTATTGCATGCTTAGACTCACATGAAACGGATCCTAAGCTTATTATTCCCATTGCAGTTTTCATCATAGCCTTTTTATTCCTAATTGTTACAATTCCTCTATCCGGTGGTCACATGAGCCCTGTTTTCACATTCATAGCTGCATTAAAAGGTGTTGTCACACTTTCTCGTGCACTTCTTTACATCTTAGCACAATGCATTGGCTCAATAATTGGTTTCTATATACTCAAATGTGTCATGGACCCAAATTTAATAAATACATATTCATTAGGAGGTTGTGCTATTGGTGGCAAAGGATTAAATTCTAGTATTCATCAACATGATGCTTTATTATTGGAAATCTCTTGCACATTTTTGGTACTCTTTTTGGGTGTCACATTGGCTTTTGACAAAAAAAGGTCAAAGGATTTGGGCTTACCAATGATATGTTTGGTGATTGCTGGGGCTATGGCATTGGCAGTATTTGTGTCCATAACTGTAACTGGACGGGCCGGTTATGCTGGTGTTGGGCTGAACCCAGCTAGATGCTTAGGTGCGGCTTTGTTTCATGGAGGTTCGTTATGGAATGGGCATTGGGTTTTTTGGGTTGGGCCTATCTTGGCCTGCTTAATGTATTATAGTTTCTCTATCAACCTACCAAATCAGTAGGAGTGTAAGAACCAATTCAATGTCTTGTTGAATACAAAAATTGTTATCTTAAAAAATAACAATTAATGGATGTTATTTTACTGAATATACATCACATGCTTATTTATAATAGTAGCTTTGTAACATAAAAGAACAAATTTTTTTGAAAGGCTACCAACAAAATAGCTATAACATCCCAAGAATAAAGGCATAATAAAACTAACTAATGTTAAACTAACATCCCTCAAGATGAAACATGTATTTTAAGAGTTGTCAGCCATCATATTCGATGAAGAGATGGACAAGAGTTTGAACAACCCAATTTATAGTTTGTCGTGAAGAATGTGACAATTAATTTCTATATGTTTTGTTCTCTCATGGAATGTTGAATTTGATGCAATGTTCCTAGCTAATTGATTATCACAATAAAAAGTTGAAGGGGCAGAAAAATCCATGTTTAATTCTTGCAAAAAAAATGTTTTCCGTTGAATTTCACAAGTTGTTGACGCTAATGCTCTATACTCCATTTTAGAAGATAAACAAGATGCAATGCTTTGTTTCTTAGACCTCCAAGAAATCAATGATGATCCAAGAAATATACATAATCTAATTACAAACCTTCTTTTTTCTGGGCAGGTTGCCCAATCAAAATCGTTAAACGCTCGCAATTGAAGTATGGACGCTAATGAACAAAACAATCTTTGGACCGTTGCAATTTTTATGTATTTGATTATCCTCATGGCTGCCATGTAATGGTCTTCAGTCGATGATTGCATAAATTGGCTAAGTTGTTGCATGGAGAAAGTGATATCAAGTCGTGTGTTGGTTAAGTAAATAAGACGTCCAATAATTCTCCTAAAAGAGGTTGGGTTATGGGGTTATGCCTTTGAGTTGTATAGAAATTTGCAGTCTTTGATCATAGGTGTATTGCAAGGTTTATTGCTTAATAATCCAATATCTAACAAGATATCGAAATCATATTTATGTTGAGATATGTGAATACCCTCCCTTGAACGAGATATCTTCAATCCAAGAAAGAGCTTTAAGCCCCCAAAGTCTCTAATATGAAAAAAAGAATTTAAAAAGGTTTTAATCATATCGATCGGCAATTCATAATTACATACAATAATAATATCATCTACGGAAACCAACAAAATAGTAAAAGAATTTAACTTGAGAACAAATAAGGAATGATCATGTTTTGAATGTTGAAAACCAAATGATATCAAGACAAAAGACAATTTCACAAACCATTGCAAACTTGCTTGTTTTAAAGCATACAATAATTTTTTTTAAACGATAAACCTTATTACTATTATGACTTAGATAACCAGGAGAAAGTTTCATATAAACTTTCTCATAAAGGTCACCGTGAAGAAAAACGCAACTAAAATTTAACTATTTTAAAAACCAATTATTAGTGGCAGTCAAAGAAGTAATTTAACAATATTTAATTTGGCTACATAAGAAAAGGTGTTTAGAAAATCAACACCTTCCAATTGAGTGAAACCTTTGACAACAAGTCTAGTCTTATGCCTTTAAATAGTATCATCAATTCTATGTATAATCTTATATATCCGCCTACATCCTATGACATGTTTATCTTTAGACAAATCAACTAAATCCCAAGTGTTATTAGATTCTAAAGTTGTAATTTCATGTTGCATAGCAATGACCCAATCGTTAGATTTAATGGCTTCATAATAAGTTTGGGGTTCAACAGCGCTATTCATGACATGAATGTATTTTAAATGGGTAGAAGAAAAAGATTTTGAAGACAAAACAAAAGATACATGATATAAAACAGAATCAACTTTAGAGTTAGTTGCAGTATCTTAAGTGTTCAAAAGATTGCAATGAAACTCGTGAAGATAAACATGAGGATTTCTTGACCTTGTTGATTTGCAAATACTAAGTTGTATAAAAGGTTCTTCATGTACAAAATTATTTTCATCACAAGTAGGCATGACATGACATTAATATTTTTATGATTGGCTAAATCTAGTTTTATCGGTTCAAGAAGGAAATTAAAAGTATCCTCTAAAGAAGTAAATTGCAAATTGGTCCACTAAAGTCCAAATTGAAATAAATATAGGAAGATGACTGTGTTTAAGATTGGACTAGATGGTAAAACATGATCAAAATCATTTGCAAGTCATAACTATTTGGCAAGTAGAGAATTTTTAACGAGGAAGTATTACCATTATACAATTATAAGCATATTCTTGCATATGATGAAGGTTTCCTACCAACAAATAGTGGTTGAAAAAATAAATCAGGTTCATCTATAATTTTTTATAGAAAAATTTAAGAATCAAAGAGAAATAAGAAAAGTATAATGATTCAATGAAACTTTAAAAAAAATTTCTCAAAAAAAAATTGAAAAATAATATAATATTACAATTCTTAATTTAAATTATTGATAAAAAGATATAAAAAAATTAAAATTGAATCATAATAATAATCGAAAGAATTATAAATTACTTCAATTAAATAACTAACTAGTCTAATTAACTATTCAAATTAACCAACTTCCTACAATATTTAATATCATAGCCTTTCACATCAAATCTGCTATAAAAGGTGTTGTCACTTTATCTTGTGCACTTCTTTACGTGTTGACACAATGCATTGGCTCAATATTTGGTCTCTTTATACTCAGATGGTGCCCAAATTAGTAGATACGTATTTCTTAGGAGGTTGTTCCCTTAGCGACAAAGGACAACGTTATCGTAAATAAAAGCCACGAGATGAATTGTTGGTTGAATTCTCTTGCATTCTTTGATACGAAAGGACAACATTATGGTACATTAAAGCCTTAAATGTATTTTAAAAAATTTAATTTAAATTTATCAAGACACAATTATTTTAAAAAACATTCAAACTGAGTTGTGTATTGAAAATTTTAATTTTATGTATTTTGGAGTTCAAATATGATTAAAAAACACTTGAAGTTTGAGTTTTTCAAAACACAAATGTGTATTAAAAAAATTTAATTCAATTTTTTTATTGACATAAATATCTTTTTAAAAAAACTAAAAAATTTTAGAAAATTCAAATTTTAAATTTTTTAAAGTGTTCGATACCAAACAAGTTTCGGTTTTCATCAGCCGAAAATCTTCCTTAAGTAATCCGGTTGTTTTGATTTTTGGGTATTTTGTTTATAAAAAAGGTAAAATGGGATTTTGTTAAACTTGTGGGAGCAGAGGTATAAGAGGGTATGGAGTAAAATCTTCTGTCTATTAGACTGTTACTGTAACTGGCATGCGGGTTATTCTGGTGTTGGGCTGAACCCAGCAAGATGCTTAGGACCAGCATTGCTTTATGTAGGCTAGTTATGGAATGGGCATTTGGTTTTTTGGGCTGGGCCTTTCTTGGCCTGCATAGTCTATTATAGTGGGTCTATTAACCTTTTTTCGTTTGACCAAAAGGTTGGCTAGGGGTTCTTGCGGGACCGTCTCTGCCAGAGCCATCTAAATGATATTGCTTTTTCTAACAACATAGGGTTTTAAGCCGATATATGAAAATAAAGAGGCAGTTTGGTTTTTTTTTTTTTTTTTATCACTGTATTGAAGAAAGGAATATTTCACTTTTACATCCTCTTTAAGACATGGGAATGGTAGTTTGAGATTTAGAAGTTCCAACAAGTTTATTTATTTCCAGCTAAATCAAACATGTTGCATTGTGTAAAACCCATATTAAACTGAATAAAAGATAGGAAAGCTAAGAACTCCAACACTCGGCTAATGAATATTGAAGCCAACAATTAAAGTTATGACTTAAGTCATCTCACAAAGCAACTTAGCAATTACTAATTGAAATAGTTAGGTTTCTAACAACACTAATAGACAGTCTGAAATTTGATCCCCAGGTCCAAAGTCAACTTAATATTTAGGTTTCTATCAACATTTGTGGGTAAAATTTTCAAGGAGGCTCATCCCTGAGTAAACACTACATGCATTATGAAACATCCGTAGTTTGGGGAAATTTTTAGCTCATCCCTGGGTCAAATTTTCAAGGAAGCATCCATATCAATATTCCTAGATAAAAACTAGTATCAATTCTGACATTTACATTAACCAATTTTTATAAAAACTGGTCACAGATTTGCAGCAAACATACTGAAATTTACAAAGTAATTAGCATAAGCTGCACCTTAAGGCCGAGCCAGAACACTAACAAGAACTGCTTCTTGGAAAAAAATATAAAGGAAAAGGGCAAAACAAAAAACCATTGACATATGACGACAGGACATGGAAAGTAACTGACATATCTTGGTAATCTGCAGCTCCTGAAGAATCCTTAACTAGCATCAACTTTCTCCAGAGCTGCAACCAAATGTATGATCAATAAAAACCCAATGATAATATTAGAAAATAAAGCACATGCACAGAGAAAGAATAATATAGGGATGAGAAATTACAATTATAATTCAAGAGCTTCTCAATAAGGTCAACATGAGTCATAAGCATGCGTCTACAACAATATCGAACCAGCCCCAATGCATCAAGAGCATCTCTGCAATCAATCCACCATTATGTTAATAAAAAAAGAAAACCCTAAAAGCACAAAAAGGGAAAGAGAAAGATTAGGGTACTGACCCTTCAGTGTAATCTGCTTGCAGGAAATCCAGATAGGAATCCCATTTGTTTCCAATTACCTAATTGGGAGAAAACGAAACGAATTAAGTATCAATTAATCATAACCCTAAATTTTAAAACCGTTAAAAAGTCTTAATAAAGTATTAATGAATAAGATAAAATGATCGAAAAGAAGAAGGAACGGAGAATGGGAGGGAGGAGTAGAAACCTTTCCACAAGTGAAACAACGAACGGGAATAATCATCTTCCTTTGTGATCCTCACGGTTCAAGCCACTAACAAGAGTCTCCTTACTGACACCTTTAAATCAGAACAAAAAAAGTGCGTGAATATTTTTGAATCGATTTTTTTTTATTCGTTCAACAAAATTTGTTGGGCTGAAAAATATGTTTTTGATCGAATGTTGGGCTTCAAAGTTTTTTTTTACTACTAATCACTTTTAATTAAATAAATATATTTGCTATTAATTTATTTATTCTTCGTTCTGAAAAAAATACGGGTAAAACTCACACGCAAAATTTTAATGAAGAGTGTATATATTAAAATTGTCATTTTAGTAAAAAAAAACAGAGAATACTAATAAAATTACGTGCATTCATATAATTTACACATGGTAAAATTATAAGATTAATGTAGATAACTTAATATTAATTTTTTAAACTTTTATAATAAAATATTATTAAAGTTTAAGTGAACTACTAATATATTGATTATCAAGTTAATATAGATAATGTAATATTAATTTTGTAAAATTTGGTGATAAAATATTGTTAAAGTTTAAGTGAACTACTAATATATTAATAAATAGATAGATATTAAAATATAAAAAATAAGAGTTTAATGGTAATGTAGAATTACAATAAAACTATTATACATTCATGAATGACAGTTATTTTTAATGAAAGATGCTAAAGGTTAATGAAAAAATGGTAATAAGAAATCATACACGTCATTGTTTAATGATTTTACTATTTCGATCTACTCATAGTTAATTTTTCTAACTTAATTTTTTTTATCATAGCTTATAATATTGTTAATTTTTAATTTAATGATTATTAGAAGAAGTAGTTTATGTTTGTGGTAGTTATTAGTGAAGGTAGTTTTTATTGAATTGATAAATATATATATAGAAACTGTATATTTGCATTTAAGGAACACATGTGGAGTATTACACAAATATATCCTTTTTTTTTTTTTTTTTAATATCAAATTGTCACGAAAAAATAATATTAAAATGTTCTATTATTTAGTTTCAGTTGTTGGTCGCAACTTGAGGATGCGACCTCCTAAAGGAAAAAATTTTCAAGTTCAACAGATGGTCGCATCTTGGGGATGCGACGTACTAGCCATTTTGATTTTTTTTTCTTTCCCATTTTACCCTTAGGTATATTACTTATATTATATATATTATTATATATTTTAAAAGTAATTATAACATTAAAATAATTAATTAAAATAATAATAATAATAATTAAAATAATATTAATAATAAAAAGAAAATTCTATTAATAAAATAAAAATACAAATACATTAAATTAAAAGAAAAAATATATTAAAAAAAAGAAGAAAAAATGCTACAAATAAAAAAAATATTAAATAAAAATTAATTATTTTCATCTAAATGACCTTGAGTTCCACATCTACGCGGTCGTCGAAAGTGCGGATTATGTCGGATATCTAGTCATACTAAGAAACATTGTCCAAACGCTGCTGACACATCTACTCAAAATTGATGTATTTTTTTCTTTTGATTTAATGACATTTTATTTTAATGTATTCTTATTTTTATTTTATTAATAGAATTTTCATTTTATTATTATGATTATTTTAATGTATTTTTATTTTTATTTTATTAATAGAATTTTCTTTTTATTATTATTATTTTATTTATTATTATAATTAGTAACAATTATATAATATTAATAAATTAATTATTTTTACTATTTTAATTAATTATTTTAATATTATAATTAATTTTAAAATATGTAATAATAATATATATAATATAAGTAATATACCTAAGGGCAAAATGAGAAAGAAAAAAAAATCAAAATGGCTAGTAGGAGGTCGCATCCCCAGTATGCAACCATCTCTTGAACTTGAAAAATTTCTCTTTTAAGAGGTCGTATCCTCAAATTGCGACCAACTGAGACTAAAAAGTAAAGTTATATTTGTGTAAAACCCACGTATGTGCTCTCTTCTTTTAATAATAATAATAATAAACAACTTTATTCTTTTAATTATTTCTGTTTGTTCTTTGTTTATTTTTCTTGTTCAATTAACAACAAGAGAAATGGAGACTAGTATTGATTTTTTTCAAGCCTTTGCTAACAAAAGTGATGAGTCCTCATCTTTGCATGCACTCTCTAAAATGTTAAAAAGTTCTATGCAAGCTACTAGTATATCCATAACAATGGACTGATAAAGTATGCATTATAATCAAAATAAAGTATATATCTTTCTCTTTTCATAAATATCCCCACATTCAAGACAAATTATGGTAGTAGTAGTAGTAATAATTTAGATTTACACAAGTAAATGTTTTTATTATTATATAATAATTATAGGTTCTTAATTTTTGTATCCATGATGATATTACAAACTTAGACAGAGTTATGCTGTTTCAACATTAGGGGATGGCTGCAGAAGTGTAGAAGAGGAGTCTAGAGGCTCATGCACAACCGAATTTGAAGAAACTGATATTGGAGTTCCTTCCAATTGCAACATCATACTCCCCAATATTTCAGTTAATAATTTCTTAAATTCATCTTCTTTCACCAATTTCCCATCATCTGCGTTTATCATCTTAAACACTTCACCAATAACCATGTCCATCTGTAAAATATATAAATTTTCAATTCAATTTCAACCTCACTTAGAGAATCATTGATATAATTAAAAATCTGAAACAGAATTGTGTTGACTACACACCTCTTGAATTGCACCAAATGGAGGTAAACTAGCAGATGGAGCCACTGCATCCAAAGCTACCCTTAGATATTCCTTTGACATTTTTCCATTTCGATCTTTAGGCAAAGTCTCCATAGCTGAGCTCAAAATCTGCATTCCCATATCATAGATTATTTATTTATATCAATATTTCAACTACCATTTTTGGTTATATTTCATTCTAAATGAAGTATTAATTAAGAACAAGAATGAAGTTTTAAAAAATATGTATCTAAGATAAATTAAACCTTATCGAATTCAAACTTGTTGGATAATAATCTCTTAACACCACTTCCATCAAATGTGCTTTCACTATGAGCAACTATAACTGGTTGCTCCTTAAGACGAATAGCCACCCTCATTGCCACTTTCTTAAATTCCTCCAAAAATATCTCTTCAGAAACAGCCTTATCCAAGTCAAACCCATGTTCAGAAATCATTGCTGGTTCCACAATGTTGCTAATAACCTACACACAAGAGAATGTATATGAGAAAAGCTTGAGTTTTTTTTAGTTGAAATACAAATGAGCTTCATAACAAAATTGATATTCTTTTAATGTCAAATGGCATGATCTTAATTTGCAGTCTGCATATACAATCGCAACCCGCAACACAATATTTTAATTTGGACTCATTATACAAAAGTTTGTAGCATAACTACGACTACAATATAAAATATCAACAATACAGAAAGAGTCGAATTACCAACGACAATTAGAAATTGGAAAAAATAAATTTGGTCTCTAAACTAATATATTTGTGTCACCTTCAAACACTAAATTATTAGAGACCACTTTCATTTTATTTCCGTCTAATTGTGGTCGGTAATTAAAGATATTTTTTATTGGAATGAATTTGGCTACCCAAGAATCAGAAGTAGGAGGAATCCCTTGGTCAACATTGAGTTTGGCAAGAGCTTGAATTATATGGTCACGAAGTGATTTTTGAGGTGATTCAATTTGAGAGAATATGGAAACCATTTCTGGTTCATAACTTGAACCATTAAGAAACTCAAGTAGATCTTCTCCATCAATGCGAAGTATCACAATTGGGTCTCGTTTAAGTCCAGCAGCCATGCCCAATAGGATGTCTGAGAGAACCTCTTTGAACTCTGTTTTGCTCACTTTTTCTTGCTTTCCATGTGTGAATTCATTCAACACCTATGAAATTAATAAGTTAATATTGTCATTTACTCATTGGTTCAAATATAATGAATGGCTAATCAATGACAAATACATGTTCTTATCAGCATTAAGAAATTAATCAATTGAATATATAAACAATATTATAAATAAATAAATAAATAAAAACAGTATAATATGTACACACGCATATGTGTGTGTGAATATCTTTCTTTTTGTTTGACTTAATGTGTGGTTTTATATATAAATTGATGTTTGACTTAACGTGTATATCCAAATTTTGTTGCTTTAACACTAATCAGACAGAGTATTTAACAAACAATATGTGTGTATATCTTTCTTTTGTTTGACTTACATGACATATCTATAGTAAAGACTAAATACATAAACTTTATTGATTAAAAAATGTTTATATTTAAGTTTGGGTGAGATATCGTTTATTAAATATTCTCGACAATCAATAAATTTTATTATTTTTCATAGAATTATTTATTATTATCTTAAGTTAACCTTAATCATTGATTATCCAATTTTATTATATTTCGCTCTCCAATAAATAATTAAGAACATTATTGACAACAATACGCAATGTTTCTTGAAATTTAAAAATAACAAGTAAATAAAAACAAAAATTCTATGTACGTTGAAATGAACAAATGGAGTATATATATTATAATTCATTGGGTTTTAAGAATAGTCTCTTTATTGTAGATTTTAAAAACAATAATTTTGATATTCTATAACTTAAAAGATTATTTTTAGAAAATTTAGAAGTTATTTTGTATTTGTTTGTTATAGTTGAAATCACTTTTTTCAAGAAAAAAAAAACAATTATAAAAATAATTTTCTTGTACTATTATAAATAATTATACATTCACTTTATAACCATGTATGATATTTATCTTACGTGGTATTTCTATATTTTTTCAATTCACATGATACTAATTTTAACTTTCAACACTCAATACTTAAGTTCCAACTTCATTTTCAACCTTGATTTGAATATGCATCTCTTAATCTCAATTTTCCTAAGACCCAAAAAACAAATTATTTTAGAATCAATTGCTGTATTTTATTTTCTGATGATTAAGGTAGCTTATGTTTTACTTTATGGTTCGTCTATATGTGGTACATAGATAGGTTAGGTACGCACTTTGGCTTTTTCACAAAGTATGCCACACAAAAATTCCTTTAATTAGCCGCAGGAAAAATTGGCTTCAGCATGCAGCCAGCGACTAGGGCCATGTAATTTATTGTTGAATAATAATAGCAGGTTGACTTTATGTATCTAAAGTCTACCACATATTTTCTACCAGCTTATCATAGCAATGTCTGAGTACTGACTATTAATACAATTATTAGTTTTAATCTAATAAGTATATATATATTAAACATAACAAACCAATCAAACCATCATTAGTTTATTTATACAACATATATTAGAGCCTGATTAGAGGTCAAAATACCAACTAAGTAGTTTTCACAAGATTCCTCATTGTGTTGGAGAGGAGAAAATGGGCCACAAAAAGTTGAATAGCGAAATCAATTGCAACTTTGCCACTAAAAAACAACCCCACAGCACCGACCAATCTATTTATAATAAATATACGGTGCTCGTCCGTTTTTTTTTGGGACTTAATTTTAGGAAAACGTGATAATCATTTAAATATATCATACAAATATAAATCACGGTACTTCTAATACTAATTGGATGTCTAAATTTTGAGTAAGTAATACTACTCAAATTAGTGTTTCAAGTTATATGACTGAATTAATCTATTGCTTAATTTATATTTTCATCAATTATATTGAAATTACAATATTTTAATCAAATTTATCGGTTTGTATTTAGATTAAATTAAATTAGTAGCATTAAGGATGAAATTGAATCTAAGAGACAAATTTAATTGACATGTTTCAGCTATTTTAAAATATTAAATAATTTAGAGACTACTTAGAGGCTTCCTACACATGAAAGGTTTAAAAACAACCGACTTTGGAACCACAACAAATACTCTGATGCAGGTAATGACATCCTTCACAATCATACATTATTTAATTACAATTTCACCCCACACATGATATTACTACTATAATTAAACTAAAAAAATTCAAAGTAGTTTTGTCACTGAGTTAATTATAATGAAATTTAATATTTTTTTAAGATAAAAAAATACATAATTTTCTAATTAAATTTGATATGACACAAGAAAATTTGAAGTAAGAAATGAAATTAAAGAAGAAAATTGATAATGAGATGAAATAGAGCAATTAATGTTGGAGAAATGTAGGAGATGAAGACTGAACCTGAGAATAGATGTGATCAGAATCAGGAGCAGTGCCTTGAGCAGGTAAACCAAGAGCAGCACCAATATCAGCCACAGCAGGTTGAAGTTCTTTCACAGAGAGTTTTCCATCTTTGTCTGTATCCAACTCATGAAACTTATGGTTCACGAATTTGGTGAAAACATCTTTGTTTCCAACCAACTCCATAATATTAGAACCATCTAGAACATCTACTGTGTTTCCAACACCACTAATACTTTTCCCCTTCCCTGTGTTTGAACCACTCTCCATTGTGACTCTTGTGACCTTTCTAGCTATATGTCTCCCTTTTTCCCTTTCTCCTCTCGTGACTCTCACACAACTTAAAACTTTTCTTTCTATTTTCTCTCTGTCTCAATCCTCAACTATCACAGTATTTGTATTTATTTCACTTTCAATTCAAATACAACTTTGCTTCTCTTCTAGAATGTCCATCAACCTTCATTTATCTACTACCCTTTCCTATTATAATATATATATATATATATATATATATATATAAGAGAGATTCTTAGCTTAAAATAACTATTACTTAAATATTCAATTTTATCGGTTCAACGTTTTTATATTATTTAAACAATTATGCATTTAATTTTTTTTAGAAGAGTATATATAATTATATAATCTTATAATAATATTTTATTTGTATTTAAAAACTGTTCTAGTTATATGATTTTATATATCTTCTATCTTATGATAAATCTCATTTTAGTAAAAAAAAAATTATCTTAAAACAAATGTTCTTCAATATTTTTAATGTAGTTTTAATTATTTTTTCGTTCGTTCGATGATTATTATATATACAACTTTTAAAATATTATCATATTTTGTATTAATAATAATGAAAAATTTATCAATATTTAAGATAAACAATTTAGTAAAATGATTTCTATTTTTATTCTAATTATTTTTTTTTAATATGTACACAAAAATATTAAACGATATTTATTATGAAACAAATGAAATAGTCAATTAATGATATATTAATTATCTAAATGATTCTATATCATAGAATTACATGTCACATCATTTAAAATATGTAAAATCGTCATTATATAATTAAAAAATATGACGAATGAACCGAAACTGTCGAATTTTAAATTTAAGGACAAATTATGTGAATTATCAATAATAAAAAATCAAAATTATAATTAAACTTTTTAAAATAGAATTGTAAAGCTTCATAATCAACTCTTTAAAAATGAAAAATTCATGTAAGGTATAGAAAGTTAATTGTGAATATTAAGTTGAACATTTGTGATGCATATACCATTAATACATAAGTTTCTCATATATTGAATACTTTTATATTTTAGGTGAAGATGGAATAATCAGCTTATTTGTGTAGTTGATTTATTCTATGTTACTATTCCTATACTTCTTTTATGAACCAAGTGTACTATCATAAAAAGAATAAAGCTTCCAAAAAATATAGTGGTAAGGTGGCACATTTCGTTGATGTTGTAACCCAATGATGGTGCAATTATATGTGGATGAAAAAGCTTATGCTAGAGGTGAGCCTACATAGATGAATGGATTGATTCACACTTGAAAGAGAGAGAGAAATTGTTAGTGTGTCAAGTGTGAGTTAGAAGTCTCACATTTGATGAAAAAGTGGATGTTGAACAACATGAAATTCAAATGACTCATATATCTAGTGTTTTAAGATTTTAGGTGAATATGTGATATTCAATCCACTTGTGTAGCTACTCTTAACTCAATGTAATGATTTCTAGACTCCCTCAAGATCCAAGAGATTGTTAAGTATACCTCTTAAAATATCTTCTTTTTTTGGTGAATTTTTTCGCTTCAATTTTAACATTTGATTGATGAGTCCTCTTATTAGAATGATGATAAACCTCAACTATTTCCATCTTTTGTATAGGCTTGGAAAAAACATCTACACATATAATCATTGAAATATCTTCCATATCATTGTCATTTAACACGTGGTCGTCTATGAACTTATCATCACAACATAAAACATGAACTTATCATCACAACATAAAACATGTATTTTACTCCATCTAAACCACAGTCAATAAACACATACCGCTTAATCTATACATCTACTTTAGATATCTTTAGGGGTATATAGGATGTTTTACATCCCAAAAAAAATGGGTTATCATTGAAAACATTTTTTGTCTGATTAAATAATCTTTTTGTTAACGAAAGATCAATTAATCTTTTAGTACTTCAAATTGTAAGGGTACTCATGATAAAAGATCTAGGAAATGCACAACTACTAAAATACAAACAAATGTGGTAAAATTTTCTTTCATTGTTGCCGAAACATACCAGAATTCACGTTCAGAGGCAAGTAAACACGTTTAAACCATAAAATATTAGCTTCTTACATAGCCCGGTACCAAACATAGACTTAGTGAGGAAAAAGAAGAGAAAATAGAAAAAGGAAACGGAGAACGGCATAATCACCTCGCTAACCCAAAGAATGGCATTCATGAAAGTTGCTTTAGTACATGTTTTCTTAGTACAGTATTTTATTTCTTTAAATGGTTAAAACAAGCAGGGTTTTTTCTCTTCCACCCCAAAATCATAACTATCCAAACAATAGAAAATCTCAAGATCAACCTGTTATACATCCAAGCATTTTCATTCTACGTGTTTTCTTTGGATCCCAACATAACTACTCATAATAAGTGATAGTATTTAGCAAGACAAAACCAAGTGTTTTCATTTGTCATTACACTTGAGATACATTTTCTTTACACACTTGAGATACCGTAATTCAAAATTATTTACGCCTATCACTTTGAGACGACGACACCAAGTGTATATGTGGATCTACGGTAGGTTTAACGAAATTTCGATAGAGCTATAGTTTTATTGAAGCTCTAATGTGCAACTATTACAAAATCACGGTGGCTTATTGTAATTTTGCCAAACTCCCAATACAATCATGCAATTAATGTACTTGTTAGCTTCTTATTACTCAAACGATGTTATGCATCCAATTATTACCCCTACTTGTGAAGTTATTTACATAGCTAATAATGGATGAAGACTTTTAGCCATCTTTGTCAATCGTTATGTTGACTTTTCACCATTGTTATTGTTAGAGACTTCTTGATTACTAACAGCTATTTTAATATTGCCATAATATATATTTTTAGAAATAAAATAGTAAATTTTGAGACTTGCAATTCGGAGGCATAGCTGTTTAGGCCAGGCATTGAATAGGGTAGTAAAAGGAGACAATGGCACATGGCTAATGCTGAATCTTAAATCGGGTGTATAGTCCCGAACTCTACCTAGCATTTTGCATTTATAGAAAAACCATCTTGTGGGCGGCTTCAAAAAATGATACTTGACAGCAAACATTTTTAACTGATGATCCAAGGGCATAATTTTTCAACATAATCCTACTCATACTGCCTAAAGAATATACAGGGAACAGTACCAAAGGCTTTAACCTGGTCCGCTTCTAGAAGACCACCATAGATGATTGATGACCTGCTCTGGATTCAAGTTAATGTTCGTTCATACTGAGATACTAACTCTAGAACTCAGTTTCTTTCTGGAGCCTCGCCAGATACTCTTCTTACACTGAGGCTTCCTGTGTATGACCATACCTTCTCAAAATCAGATGTAGGCAACTTTTCACTCTTCGAACCTTTTCCCTTGGCATTCCTTTTAACAGTGTGTGTCCTACGTGGACTACAAGGGCTCCCACTAACAGGAGAGGAGGAACAGAACGTTGGGGTTGCAAAAGGAGAGGCATATGGTGTGCGTTGAATTGAGAAGGGGCTGGGAGACATTCGCTTCTGGATGGGCAGACCACCGAAACCTCCTCTGCTGAACAAGATGGAATCTGCAGCTGCACATTGTTTTATAGTATCGTCTACATAAAGGACATCATCGATCCTGGCCATTATGTTAAAGGCCAAACTCTCCATCACCCTCGAATAACTTTCAAGAATAGACTGTCCTACATCCTGCAAGGAAAATAATATTACAATGAAGTTTATTCATTTGATTCTAGCCTCCCTTCTCCCAGGGGCTAACCTCAGTAACCATGCACTAATCATAAATGACTAATAAGGCCTAAGTGCTAACATCTAGATTACAAGCCATAAAGAAAAATTTATAACATAGACACGCTATGATCAATCATCAATATGCATCATGAAACTGGGAAAATGCTATTATGTTAGGAAATTATACTGTACCTAACCTCAGCAAAGGCGCAAGGGAACTCTAGTAGTTCTTTGTAGTTGTACCACTGCTAGGATTTTATCTTTTACTAAAGTTTTTAAATCCTAAATGGAGCTAATTAAAATAATTTCTCAATAAGATGTACCTAAGGTGTTGCATATCGTCTTAATTAACACAAACTACCAGCAACTAGCAGCGAAATGTATGCTGAAGATCAACCGAACAAAATTTGAGCTTAAACCAAACTAAAGATTAAGAAAAAAATGTACCCTATTATATTGTATCTTGGCCATATCAAGTGCTGTTTGAGGGAGCCCAGGAAATCGGTGTTTCAAGCTATGCAGTAGTGTCTCTGCCCGTTGTGCAAGAAAATGGTTCTTCTCACCATCAGCAACAAGGCTCTTTACCTTTCCACCCCAAGACCGCCTGGCTTTAACAGAATTTTTATGTTTCTTATGGTCTTTCAACTTCCATACATGTATAGCAGCCTCAATTCTATTAGCTATATCCAGTGTGTGGTGCTCAGATGATAGATCCAGACAATCAAGGAGACATTCAGACGAGAACTTATCAGCAGTTATGTACCGGTAGATTATATCGCCTAGACAAGCTTTACCAGTCTGCATTTGCAAGTTTTCAGCAAATTTTAGAAAAATTCAAAAATTTGTAACAAATACCAAGCCAGCCATTATTGAATTCTAGTTCAGCTTATAGTTTGGAACCATGAACAAAACTGATTTCAACACTTTAGTCCATATATTTCCCAAAAACGTTATTGCAACTCGAAGATGCAAGAAAGAATTGATGTCTGTCAAGGGTGGACCATTTGTAGAATGATATATTCATAATTTGTAAAATATATACTAAAGTACCAAACCAAAATGAACTATAAATAAATTTAATTGGCAAATGCTAACAAAGGACGGTTGTTAACGAATCAAAAACAGAAGCTTTATATTGAATATGAATTAAAAGTTGAACATTCAATCTCTTAAAAGTGTAAATTTTGATGTTTTCAACACAAAGTTTCTATTTTTAATTCCTTAACAAGTTCCATAGTGCACTTAAGGGCACTTGTTAGCAAGAACCAATTTAATTTGCTATATGCAAGAGCAAGACAAACAAAAGCATTATTACCCTGGGCAAGGATTCTATAAAGGCGACAGGAATTTCCATTTCAGCAAGAACAGAACTATTGATTGCCATGGCAGCCTTGAGTATCTGGTTAGTACAATCCCTACACTGCTGCAACCTTTTCCTATCATCCTCACACAACCCATTTGGTGGAAGCTTGGGAGAAGGAAGCCACCATTTCTCTTCTTGCCTAACAGAAGGTCTACCATAATCATCACAATCCTTAGAATCACCCAATACAATTCCTCTATCAACATACCAAAACTGCGTATCAGAAAAACCATCTAGCATACCAAGCAACATTCCATCAAGTTTCTTCAAAGCAGGAAGATTGATGTACAAATCCGAACGAGGATGTGTGGCCATCACTTCATAGGTTCCACCACCTGGAAACTGCTGCACAGAAGGCACCAGCTCCACAATTGAATCACTCACACATAGTAGCCATTCCATTTCCCTACGCCACATTGATTTTTTCTGTGGTGCCAGTGGTTCCAACCTCCATAACTCGCCAAACACAGTTGCTGCAATTACAATATCAATTTCAATTTCAATCTAAAATCACACTCACACACACACTCACTAAAGATCATAAATTGAAAGATTAATATCTCTTTATTAACACGCGAATTGCGAGAAAAAAAACTAACCAGAGAGATTCGTGATTGCGTTAGAGATTGCAAGCGCAGTGCAAACACCCTTTCCACCACCAGACATATCTTCCCCTAAAAGCAGCTTAGCGAAACGTTCCTTCATCATTTCCACTTCTGCAAAAAGCAAAATCTCGCAATTTCAGTCGTTTTTGGTGAATTGAAAGAAAAAAAAAAAGCGATTTGCAATACGGAAGAGAAAATGCATAAAAAGAAAGAGTACCGGACAAATCCGGGTCACGCTTGTGATCCCAAACGACGACGTCTTTTCCTCCGATGACCGGAAGCATAACCTGCGCCGCCGGCGGTAAGTTGAAATGTGCGGCGAGCGGACGCGGAGAGAGATTAGCGGAACTGGAAGCTCCCTCGGCATCGAAACGGCGAACACAGAAACTGCTGCAACTCTCCGATTCGCTGATGTCAGCACTCGGACTGTAACTACCGCATCGCTCAGAAACTTCTTCGGAGGAAACACTGCCCATTGATATTCAACACAAATTTCAAATGGATCTCATTTGGCAACACACATTTGAGTTCTACAATGCAATGTATACGGTGGTTACAGTGAGTAATAATTTGGTAACGGCAACGACAGAAAAACGAAAGAAAGGATAAAGCAAGTGAACGTGATAAAGCGCGGTATGAGTGAGGATTAGCTTAACTTGCAACGTTCTTCTTCCACTCACTCACTCACATTCTCTTTTTCCTTCTTTGTTTGTTTGTTACTCTCTTCTGTGTTGTGTGTGTAGTGGTGGTGATGATTTGATGTGGCCAAAAGTTAAAAAAGAGACGCCGTTTGCAGGGACTGTCTTTCCGTAACGTCAAGCACCCGACACGCTTCTTTTTCTGTGGGGTCCACTTCTAAGCGTTTTACTATAGTTTCATCCTTGATGACGTGGACTGCGATGTTTGGTTGGTTGTGGGCCAGGTTCTACCGCGAAACCCTTCATCCTTGGATCATTATGGAGGGAATTCAACCCGTCGTAACAGAACCAAACGGCGGTTAATTGGTCATTGATATCTGTGTGGGTGAATGTTAGGACTGCCCAATATCAATAGGAATGCTAGGTGGCACGGACACTTAAAAATCAATTTTAAGGAAGATATTTTTTAAATGGTTCTATAATTTATTAATGATACAATGATGTAAAAGTAAAATAAAAAATAGTTAAATTATATTGATAAACTTTTTTTATTATTGTTAGAATTTTAATAATTTATAAGCATTGATTAATGATCATGTGGATCTAATCCACTTTAGAATTTGCTTTAACTAAAGAAAATTTTAACTTATAACACTTATTAAGAACTTAAAATTGAGAAAAATATCTTGTAAATTATGTGTTTAATAAATTGGAATCATGAACGCTGAAATTTGAAAATATCTTAAAAATTAAGTGTTCAATAAAGTAAATTAAAATAATAAAAATTGAAATCTTTACTTAAATGTTTTTTTGTCACTATAATAAATTTTGGTTAATCCATTCGAAAGAATTTTTTTTTAAATTTTGATCAGTATCATAAAAA
>JBBPBS010001017.1:13551872-13564446 GCA_037974835.1 Cicer judaicum | reverse complement strand
AAAAAATTATATGTGTAACTTAATATTATTAACATAACCCTTAGCTTAATACTCCATTTAATCATTATTATAACAAAAATTCTTAAAAAAAATTAATCACTATTATTATAAGCAAAAATTAATATTATTCTTTCTAATATACTATTTATTTAATTTAAAATATTTAATAAATAAATATTTTACATTAAAAATAAGGTAATTTAGTAAAAGAAAACGTTAATAAACAACAACAAAATTTATGTTTTGAAATGTTAAAAGGTGATTTTTAACATCAAGCATTACCTTTTAGTAAGTTTAATTTTGTTTTACATATAGTCTAAAAAAAATTAATTGTATTTTGATTAAATTTTTTAAGATTTTTTTGTCGGGGCATTCGAGAAACAAAGCAGCAACAATCAAACAACAAATGTTGAAGATTGCTAAATTAGTGTGAGTAAGAATGTGTGAGTGGGACCTTGTATCCAAAAACAAAAAGGTTTGATGAGAAGATAGATGGATCATACGAACTGATCGACGAACGAAAAAAAGAAAGAAAGAAAAAAAAATAAAAGGAAAAACTTAGCATGGCGCAGACAAATCTGACATTGTGTGAAGAGGAAGTATTCCACATGTATCACGTTAGTGAGCGGATTAGGAGGATGAGGTTGTAATATTGTTAATTGTTGCATAGCCAACGCCGAACAGTCACAGCTATTGTCCTTTGTTTTTATTATTTTCTTTGTATTGCCTAGACTCTTTTTTTACTACTGCTACTCTAGTACACTGCGCTAACGTGGTGTTTGGTACCAAATAAGAAAACTTGGACACGCGTCGCTTCATTCGGTGGCGTCATCAAAATCCTTTGGGTATCAGAGGGTTTTGTGATTGTGGGCGAGTGAGTAGCTTTTTCATTTGCTTTCTTCACGCACACACTCATGATGCACTTTAATACCGTACTTTATACCCAATTATTATGTTTTTATTCATTCATTAATTACCGTTTATTAACCAATAACTCACCCTTCTTCGCTTCATCACTACGCTTCTAACGTACTCCTAAACAACTACAATCATTATAATACGGCATGGATTTTCAAATCTCATTAGTCAGAAACAACCAACGCTTATTATTTTATACTACTACTATTTAATCACAATTTATTCGTATTGAAACCGTTAACAATGGTACCAAATTGACCTTAATTCTTAATGGCAAAATATACATGCCATACCAACCGATACATCAAACATTCCACACCGCAATTTTTTAAATTTAAATTAAATATATTATTTTTTGTTTATATTTAAAATTGAGTGAGATATAAATATACATCAAACATATATTTAAACTCATTCTGCTGACATAAATAATATTGATTGACAAGTTTTGCTGGAGAAAAATGTCACCCCCTAAAAGTATCTTGATAAAGAGAAAAATGAGTAAAGATTATGAACTCATTTAGATCAATTGCATACTTTTAATTCTTGTATTCCAATACATTCCTACAAAAGTAGTTCATATCACAAACAATATGATAGTACATATATCAATGTATTTAGTGGGCTCATGAAAAGTCATATTGTTCCACAATAGAGTAAAACCAAATAAACTTAATTATATATATCCATTTAATGATTTAATGATTGATGAAATAAAGTATATTCCATACATTTATGCAAGACTGCGTTGAGTTGCTTTTCTCGATACAAAGTTACGGTTAAGTAAATTTTTTGAGCTATTACCAAAATTTGATATTCGTGAGATGATTGTATGTATTAAAGCGGAGAAATTAATATATTATGCATTTTTTTTCTTTATTATAGTTTTATTTCACTTTTTCATTGTAAGATTTTTAACTAGTTAATTCTTACATAAATAATGTTGTTTTCTTTTTTCTTTACCATTATATTTTCAACACTATCATTTCATGGTAACTTTTAATAAGATTTTCATATTTCCTTTGAGTCACTTATAACCACATGTTAATAATTATCTATGAATGCGTAGTTCAATGGTAATGGTTGAGACCTTGAAAGAGGTTTACGGTTCGATCGCCAACAATTACTCTCTTATTTTTTAATTTTCAAATGTAAACCATTTATCCTTTTATACAAATCTGGTGATTATAAATCTTTTGTTTTATTAGAACATAATGAACCAATTGTGATTAAACAAAATATTTTAGATCCTATTTATGTCAATGTCATACTATATATGAAATTTTAACTTTTTACCATTCATAATTTGATTATTCAAATTATATATAGAATTGTTTATTCATCAATAATAATTATTTAAAAATATTGTATGAGATCATTTAATATATTATAATATAATATAATGATAATGTTCTGTAATTAATATATATATAAATTTTATTTTAAAATTTTAAGTCATATATATAACAGACAAAATATTTCTTACAATATTGACACGTTTTTATATTAATAATTATTAAACAGTTAAATACCAATAATTTTATATCATTTTATTCAACAATATTCATTCATATTAATATTAAAAATGTGTGAATCTTACCTAAAGATAATAATTATTAAATACGTTGATTCATGGAATAGGTACCATATTTTTTCTCACAAATAAGTGTATTTATTTAATTCGATGTTTGTTGGGTAAAACATCTCTCAATAATAAGCAATAAAAAACTCACATTTATTTTTCTCTTTATGAGCTCATAGTGATAACACCAAAATTTACATTTATTTATTATTTATTTTTAATTCTTTTCTCCAATTAATTATAATTATGGACATATGTGTCCAATTAATTTTGGTGTTATTCTCTCTTCTTTCTCTCGCCTGTGTTGTGCACTACAATTTTACTTCTTTTAATTTTTATTTTTTTTAACCTGATTTTTTTTTCTTGGAAACTGAAGTCCCATCATTGTTTTATTAGAAAAAGAGAGAGAGAAAAATGTTATGTTATAGGGATTCAAAAGTTGTCTCTTAAAAATATCCAATAGGAGGGGATGGTAATTTGGACTAAATTAAGGAATGATAAATTGGACCAAAAAATTTGAAAGGGTTAGATTTTCTTCAACGTTAAAATTTTTCTATTATCTTTTTTAGATTGTACCCCAACAACTAAAATAAATTATACAAATAAACTATAATCAAATTATGAACTACATGATTAACCAAAAAATGAAACTTTTTCACAATATAAATAGTCAACCACTAAAATTTTTCTTACAACAGTAAAAAAAAAACTATGAATAAAAAATATATCTAAATTTGGGTTTTTAGGAGAAAAAAGTTTGATGAAAAAAATATGCAGTAAGAAATGAGGCAACCCTTGTTTGAAAAAAGAAATGCAAGAAAATAAAACAACCCTTGTTTGAAAAAACATGAAGAAATTGAAACATATTGAATGAAATAAATCAAAACTTTAAAAAATACAAGTTTATATACCCATTCATTTGCTTGAAGAAATTCACAATTTTGACTACAAATACGGTAAGTTGTTTCTTAAAAAATAGAAGCTTCGTAAAACTAGAATCCTTAAAAATAAAAGTTATTTGTATAAGAAAAAGGAAGCTTTCAAAATTGTAACGGTGAAAACTTTTAAATAATTAAACCTTTTAATGAAAAAATGGATGAAAGATGAAATTTTGGAGGAAACATTATAGCGAATCTTTATTCTTAATTTCGGTTAAAAATGCATATTCACGAACATGCTGTTGAAAAAACCCCTATAACCTTATGCTCTATAATCCATGCCAATTACATGATGAATAACCAAAGGCGGAAGCGTACCTGTGGGAATTGTCATGGATGAAATCCTGAGATGATGATGATAGAGCCAATGAGTTGGGTGATCTTCCTCAGCAAAACACCCTGAAGACCTTGCTCTCTTAATGGGGATAGAGAGAACCAGAGAACCAGAGAGTTTTCTCTTTTAGGGTTTGTGAAACTGAATAGTCTTGTTGTGTTTGCCTTGGGGACCACTACCCCTATATATAACTATTATTAGTTATATCCCAAATTGCAGTATTATTAATTCAGCCTCTCATTAAATTAGAAACCGCTTGGTATCTACACTATTAATTTTCATAATTATTATGCTCTTTAGCCATAAACTATTATATATTATTTGACCCCTAGTTTATTGGCTAATTATATAATGACCCTAACACACTTTACTAATTAATTACATATGTGACCCATAAATCTTACAATCTCCCACTGGTCACACATGTATCCTTAGGAGTGTGTTAGACTTTATGACGTCAAAAAAATGTCATTATAATTACCTTGAGCCTAATCCAAATTGTCTCGTCCATTAATCGTACCAGCACATGGAATCAAAGAGGTTTTCGTCATAATAAGCATAACTAAACCCATCAATGATCACCCGCACTGACACAACTAAATGACATAGACCCATTATGAAAAGTGTAGCATGAAAATTACATGAAGTTGGTCAATGCATGTCAATTTTCAACTGGTCCTACTTTACTGAATGAGATCATACTATAACTTAAATGTACAAAGTAACCATAACTGAATATTTTAAACTTTATTTCTGATCAGAAAATCCAAATACAATGTATTTGTATTTTACAATTAAACATAGAACATAAATTACATAATGGACGAAACTCCCACTAAAATCAAGATCCCTCAAACTGTAGCACACCCATGTGAGCAGTATGCTCATGAAAGACCTTGGGTGGTAGACCTTTAGTGAGCGGATCCGCAATCATGGAGTTTGTCCTTAAGTGTTCTATGGATATCTGTCCACTTTGTACATTCTCTTTAACAACTAGGAACTTAATGTCAATGTGCTTTGACTTGGTTGAGCTCCTATTATTGTTAGAATACAGGACTGCTGATCTATTGTCACAATACAACTTGAGTGGTCTTTCAATCCCTTCAACTATTTTCAGCCTCGTGACAAAATTTCTCAGCCAAATGCCCTGTCAGATGCCTCATGAATTGCTACGAATTCTGCTGCCATGGTTGATGAAGCAGTAAGACCTTGCTTGGCACTACGCCAAGAAACTACTCCACCAGCTAACAGAAAGACATAGCCTGAAGTTGATCTTAAGCTGTCTTGGCATCCCGCAAAATCCGAGTCAGAGTACCCAGTGATCTCTAACTGGTCTGACCTCCTATATGTGAGCATGTAGTTTCTTGTTCTCTTCAAATATCTCATGACCCTCTTGGCTGCTTTCCAATGGTCAAGACCTGGATTGCTTAAATATCTGCCTAAAATCCCTTCTATGAACGCTATGTCTGGACGCGTACATACTTGGGCATACATAAGACTCCCTACAGCTGAAGCATAAGGGTTCTTTTGCATTTCTTGAATTTCCAAACTTCCCTTAGGGCACTGTTTGAGACTAAACTTGTCTCCCTTTGCAACTGGGGTGTCCCCTGGTTTGGAATCATGTAACCCAAACCTTTTGAGAACCTTATCGATATAGCACTTTTGTGACAATCCAAGAATACCTCGAGATCTGTCTCGGTGTATCTGAATTCCTAATACAAAAGAGGCGTCACCAAGATCTTTCATCTTAAAATGTTTTGATAGAAATTTCTTAGTTTCGTGCAACATGCCTATATCGTTAGTGGCAAGCAGTATGTCATCAACATACAAGACCAGGAAAATATGTTTGCTCCCACTGAACTTACGATACACACAATCATCAACTGTATTCATCTCAAAACCAAATGAGAGAATTACTTGATGAAATTTATGGTACCATTGATGAGAAGCTTGTTTTAGCCCATAAATGGATTTTCTTAGTTTGCACACCATATTCTTTGAGTCTCCCAACACAAAGTTTTCTGGCTACACCATATAGATCGTCTCATCAATGTCGCCATTGAGAAACGTTGTCTTTATATCCATTTGATGAAGCTCCAAATCAAAGTGAGCAACAAGAGCCATGATTATTCTTAAAGAGTCCTTCGATGAAACCGGAGAGAAAGTCTCTTTATAATCAATCCCTTCCTTTTGAGTATAGCTTTTAGCTACAAGACGTGTCTTATATCTCTCCATATTACCATTGGAATCCCGCTTGGTTTTAAAAATCCATTTGCAACCAATGAGTTTCACTCATTCAGGTAATGGGATAAGTTCCCAAACTGAATTGTCTTGCATAGACTTATACTCCTCATTCATTGCTTCGATCCACTTATCTGAATGGGAATCTTGCATGGCTTGATGAAAGTTGACCGGGTCGTCTTCCGTCATGCCAACATTTTCCTCTACCTCATTGATAAATACTACATAATCATCCGAGATAGCATTTTTCCTTTCTCTAGTAGATCTCCGCAATGGAGTTGGCTCTTGAGGCACTTGTTCTTGAGGATCTTGAATTTGATCTGGATTTTGTTCTTCCTGAACAACCAGATCATCTTGAGTTTGTTCAATAATGGGAAAGTCAACTGGTGGAAGAATCAGTTCTTGAATTGTTACCGATTCTTCCTCAAAGACAAAATCTTTAACCTTAATCTTCCCCCTAAACTCAATATCCTCAAAGAACGTTGTCGTTCCCGTCTCAAAAATTGTTCTCAGATTAGGATCATAAAATTTAAAGCCCCTTGATTTTTCTGAGTACCCTATAAAATAGCTGCTAATTGTTCGGGGTTCAAATTTCTTTTCATTCGGCCTATAAGGCCTTGCCTCAGCTGGACATCCCCAAACATGAAGGTGCTTCAGACTAGGCTTACGCCCAATCCAAAGCTCATAAGGTGTTTTTTTTTTTTAGCCGCTACCTTAGTTGGTACTCTATTAAGAATGTATGCTGCTGTTTTTAATGCCTCTTCCCAGAGTGACTTTGGCAAGGTGGAATGATAAATCATACTCCTTACCATATCCTTAAGAGTCTTGTTTCATCTTTCAGCTACACCATTCATGTTGGGTGACCCCGGCATAGTGTATTGTGGGACGATTCCACATTCAAGGTTTCATTATAGTTAGCCACAGTTTCCAACAAATAAAAATTATCATAACCAGAAAGTAAACCGGTTCCAACAACATTCGAATTTAATGACAAAGTAAATTCTTTATTCCCGAATGAACAATAATATCCTGATTTGTCCAAATAAGAAATGGAGATCAAATTCCGTCTAAATGACGGTACAACAAAAGTGTCTTCTAAATCCAAATAATGACCGGAACTTAATAATAATCTAAATTTTCCTATGGCTTCAACTTCTACCTTCTTCCCATCTCCTACATAAATGCATCTTTCAGTATTACTAGGCTTTCGGAAGTTCAGGCAACCCTTTCTTAACACGCCAAGCGTGATATATGGCAGAATCCTTCTTCACATGTCCAGGACTCCTGTAGAAGAAGCAGTTGTTTTCCTTAGTGTGCTTCTTTTGTTCTGGACCCTTAGCAGCAGCTTTGTTCTTGGGCTCCTCAATTCTTTTCCTTTTGCCCTTGTCTTTAGAGATGCTAGTAAAGTGAGCACTTTTAGTCCTATCTTGCTTCAACCTGTCCTCTTCTTACACACATAATGAAATGAGTTCATTAAGAGTCCATTTCTCCCTTTGACAGTTATAAGTCACCTTAAACTGACTGAATTGCGAAGGAAGAGACAACAATACTAAATGAATGAGTAAGTCATCTGATAACTCAAGCTTTAGTCCTTTAAGCTTAGAAGCAATGTTGGACATCATCATAATGTGCTCTCTTATATTTCCCTTGTCTTGATACTTCATGGAAATTAAATTCTGAAGCAAAGAACTTGTTTCAGCCTTATCACTTTTTTCAAAGCGTTTTTCCATCTCAACAAGGAAATTTTTAGCTGTAACTATCTCATCCGAGACAGCACCTCTAAAGACCTCAGGAATGCCACGCTTTATGATCATAAGACTTATGCGATTTGAGCGATCCCATTTCTCATACTCTAATTTTTCCTCAGAAGAACTAGAGTCCTTAGGAGTAGGGGGTCGTTCAGTTCTTAATGCAAGGTCTAGATCCATGCAGCCAAGAACGATCAGAATGTTCTCTTTCCATTCCTTAAAATTTGTCCCATCAAGGACAGGAATAGAACTCAAATTTGCAGATATGGAAGCAATAGATGTTGTGAATTAAATAAAGAACGAAACTTAGAAACTCACATTATAGGAAAATAAATCAATAAATAAATACATATGTTCAAATCATGGAATTTAACCCATCTCAAGATACCCAGTGCACCATTGGTGTCAAGTCTTTGGACAGTAACACCAACTGCTAGTGGTACTCTTGTTGCAACGATCAACTATTGACAATAAGACATGTCAAACAATAAACCTTCCTTTGGACCGATTTACTGCTCACATGTATACCAAATAATTGTCACACATTTATCATTGCAGGTGTACATGTAATTCTGTCAAATATTAACCTTCCTTTGGGCCGGTCAATACCCGCATGAATAAACATATACACAACCATTTGACACTCTTCACGAGCAATTTAGACAAGAGAGGTCACTTTGGCGACATCAAGTTTCAATTAACTCATTCAAAACGTCAAACTTGACTTGAACATATATTTATTATATCCAAATAAAACAATATTAAAAAAAAAAATTATTGTTCACTAATATAAACTGTCTTTCATTAGTATTTGATAATTATTGTTTTATCAAAAGAAAAAATGATAATTATCAAAAAAAAAAAAAAACAAAAAAAAAAGTGAAGTGTAACTATAAAGCTGAATAGCATAATGTATCAATAACAATAATATACAGAACCACCAATCTTCACATCTTAAAATAAGAAAAAAATATGAGAACAAGCAATTATACTTTTGCATCTATAATCTTATATCCCAAGCTGTATTGTCCATCAAATCAGGTTTCACTTTCCAATTCAAATTTACAAAACACCCGGCCACAACAGTTGAATTGATTAAACATTTTTAACATCCTTACCCATAAAAACTTGAAAGGCAAAATTAGTATGCATGATGCATCTAGTTACAACCTTGACAATATTGTTTGGGCTATGAAGAATGGTTAGCAAAGGAAGACCTATTTTTCAAATCATGAATATTGAAATTCATGTTGGAATTCAGTTAGATATACACAGTGGATAACATCAATTGGATTCACTTTTGTTTCGAATTGACTTACGACTAACATGTATTATAAGATACTAATAGACAAGCTATGAGGAACCAAGGTTATGTCACACTAGGCATTAATGGAACCACCTTCAACGGAATCTGTCAAAACCCAAGCAGCATCCACATCTGAATTCCCCCAAAACCAGAAGCCACACAATTATGTTTTTGAGACAATAATTAAACCCATGGCATTGAATAACAGTTTGAGCGAAGGTTTTGATGAAGCACTTATTACTTTGATAGCTATGAATAGTCATCTTTAGTATATTGTATTTGTCCAAAGAAATATCCAACAAAACAATTTAGTGATACGGTTTTTGTCCTTTCAGACTTTGCTGATATATATCTAAAAGAAAGATACATATAATCAACCTTGAAAATACACTATTAACAAAAAAAAAACAAAGTTTTGCAAGCAATGGGCCAATTTTATGGACTTATACATATAGAAAGCACATCAACATAAAAAAAAATAATAATAATCGGAAAAAAAAAATATGGATATTCCCAAATTACAAATCATAAGATTTCAATCATGTCAAAATTCTCAAATTGAATCATAAAAACAAAAACAATAACCGAATTTCATCATGAATTAAACATGGTAGGCTCTGATACCAATTGTTGGAATACAAACCCTACAACCTTATGCTCAATAATCCATGCCAATTACATGATGAATAACCAAAGGCGGAAGCGTACCTGTGGGAATTGCCATTGATGAAATCTTGGGATGATGATGATGATAAAGCCAATGGGTTGGGCGATCTTCCTCAGCAAAACACCCTAAAGACCTTGCTCTCTTGATGGGGATAGAGAGAACCAGAGAACCAGAGAGTTTTCTGTTTTAGGGTTTGTGAAACTGAATAGTCTTGTTTTGTTTGCCTTGTGGACCACTACCCCTATATATAACTATTATTAGTTATATCTCAAATTGCAGTATTACTAATTCAGCCCCTCATTAAATTAGAAACCGTCTGGTATCTACACTATTAATTTTCATAATTATTATGCTTTTTAGCCATAAACTATTATATATTATTTGACCCCTAGTTTATTGGCTAATTATATAATGACCCTAACACACTTTATTAATTAATTACATCCTATATATAAAATTTTAACTTTTTACTGTTCATAATTTGATTATTCAAATTATATATAGGATTGTTTATTCATCAATAATAATTATTTAAAAATATTATATAAAATCACTTAATATATTATAAAATAATATAATTTAATGATAATACTTTTTAATTAAAATATATATAAATTTTATTTTAAAATTTTAAATCATATATATAACAGACAAGATATCTTTTAGAATGATACGTTCTTATATTAATAACTATTAAATAGTTGATACCAATAATTCTATATCATTTTATTCAACAATACTCATTTATATTAATATTAAAAATGTGTGAATCTTACCTAAAGATAATAATTATTAAATACTTTGATTCATGGAATAGGTACCATATTTTTTCTCACAAATAAGTGTATCTATTTAGTTTGATGTTTGTTGGGTTAAACATCTCTCAATAATAAGCGATCAAAAACTCACATTTTTTTTTTCTCTTTAGAGCCGGTAGTGATAACACCAAAATTTACCTTTATTTATTATTATTTTTTAGTTTCTTTCTCCAATTAATTATAATCTATGGACATATGTGTCCAATTAATTTTGGACATATGTGCCCAATTAATTTTGGTGGTATTCTCTCTTCTTTCTCTCACTTGTGTTGTGCACTAAAATTTTACTTCTTCTGATTTTTATTTTTTTTAACTTGATTTTTTTTTCTTGAAAGCTGAAGTCCCATATTTTTTATTAGAAAAAGAGAGAGAAAAAATGTTATGTTATAGAGATTCAAAAGTTGTCTCTTAAAAATATCCAATAGAAGGGGATGGTAAATTGGACTAAATTAAGAAATGATAAATTGGACCAAAAATTTTGAAGGGGTTAGATTTTCTTCAATGTTAAAATTTTCCAGTTATCTTTCTTAGATTGTACCCTAACACCTAAAATAAAATCTACAAATAAACTATTATCAAATTATGAACTACATGATTAACCAAAAAATGAAACCTTTTCACAATATAAATATTCAACCACTAACATTTTTCTTACAACAGTAAAAAAAAAAATGAATAAAAAATATATCTAAATTTGGGGTTTTAGGAGAAAAAAGTTAGATGAAAAAAATATTCGGTAAAAAATGAGGCAACCCTTGTTTGATATAAGAAATGCAAGAAAATAAAACAACCCTTGTTTGAAAAAACATATGGAAATTGAAACATATTGAATGAAATAAATGAAAACTTTTAAAAAATGCAAGTTTATATACCCATTCATTTGCTCGAAGAAATTTATAATTTTGACTACACATACTGTAAGTTATTTCTTAAAAAGTAGAAGCTTTGTAAAAATAGAATCTTTAAAAATGAAAGTTATTTGTATTAAAAAAAAAGTAAGCTTTCAAAATTGTTTTGGTGAAAATTTCTAAATAAATAAACCTTTAATGAAAAAATGGATGAAAGATGAAATTTTGTGGAATTTTGACTCGTATATCCCTTTTTTCTTTTTTTAATACAAATGTCCTATTTAAAAAAAATATTAGTTGATGATCGCAATAGAAGGATGGGACTATTTAAAGGAGCTGCTTTTTTGTTTTTAACACATGATTGCATCCCATACGACTTTGTATTACTTTTTTTTGTTATCATTTAATAAATATTTATATTTATTATTAATTATATTTATTATTATTGAATAATTTAAAAATATTTAAAAATTCAAATTACTATTATGAAAAGAATAATAATAATAATAAATTTAATAATATTATAAATTTTAATAATTTTAATAATAAAAAGAAAATTATATTAATAAAATAAAATAAAAATACATTAAATTAAAATAAAAAAGAAATTATATTTGATTATTATTATTATTATTATCATTTTCATTAAGTTTTATTTATAAGATAAGAAAAATAGGAGTAAGTTGTTATAATAATGTGGCAAAAGAAGAGGAAGTTCTTATAATAATTTGCCAAAATAAATAGGAGGACGTTGATTTTGACATGTTATATTATTTTGACAGTTCAATCCTATTTTACTGGTAAATTAACACTTAATATTATTTTATTAAGAATTGAGTTATTCATTATTTAATAAATTAAAAATAATAAAAAAATCAAAATACTATTAATAAAATAAAATACATTATATTGGAGGAAAAAAATGCAGTTAAACAAAAGGAAGTTGTTAAGAAAATATATTGTTATTTTATCGACAAAATATTAAGAACAAGTTATTTATTTTTACAAGTTATTATAATAACTTACTCCTATTTGTTTGTTTTGGCAAATTATTATAACAACTTCATCCATTTTTGTACATTATTATACCAACTTCTTTTTGTTTTTCTTATCTAATTAATAAAAATTAATGCAAATAATAATAATAATAAAATATAAATTTGATGTATTTTTT
>JBBPBS010001017.1:13535566-13547631 GCA_037974835.1 Cicer judaicum | reverse complement strand
TTATTATTATTATTATTATTATTATTATTATTATTATTATATGATATTCCTTATAAATAATACTATTATGATTAAAGATTGCAATATGATATTCTTTTATTATTAAAACTCTATTTTGGATTTTTGTTTTGCAGGGGACACTACCTTCAAATTTAAAAGAAACATCAAAAGAATTGATGCGTAGAGGAGTGACCATTTCATATATATTCATTGCGATGTGTGTTTTCCCTCTCGCAATTGTCGGATTTTTGGCATATGGAAATCAGGCAAGCACACGTGCTAACAAAAAATATTTATTTCAAACAATATTTATTATATTAAATAAATAACATTTGAGTTTGCGTATGAATGTTCCTTTCAGATACCTGATCGAGGATTGTTAATTGCGTTCCGACAATTCCACAAAAATCAATTATCAAAATTCTCAATGGGTGCAATATATGTTCTAGTGATATTACATTGTTTGTGTAGCTTCCAAGTTTATGCCATGCCCGTATTCGACAACCTAGAACTAAGGTACACGAGCATAAAGAATAAGAAATGCCCACAATGGGTGAGAATATGCTTTCGATTATTCTTTGGAGGTTTAACATTTTTTATAGCGGTCGCGCTTCCTTTCTTGCCAAGCCTAGCAGCTCTACTTGGTGGAATTACACTTGTGCCCGTAACATATGCATACCCTTGTTTCATGTGGTTAGCTATTAAGAAACCTCGTACAAAGGGTATAATTTGGTGCTTCAACCTTGTACTTGGTTCTTTAGGGATGCTTCTTGGTGTTCTTATGGTGGCAGCTGCTATATGGACTTTAGCTGACAAAGGTTTAAAAGCCAACTTCTTCAAACCATGATTTGTAGTTAACTTGAAGCTACAATTTCTAGCATTTCACATATCGCAACTTTGGGACATGAGGTCTACTATGAGTCTATGACAACACATGTGTAAATATAGTTTTAGTACTTATTTAGAAATATTTTATTGTTTTCAATTTCAATTGATATTAATTAATTTTACATGTTCACATTCTTTAATCATGTAATCTCTTTGTATTCTATTTTTTATTAAAAAAATAATAATCTTTATATGCTTCACCAACCCACTAAGATGAAACCCTCATGGAAAGCTTTCGTTTATATTTAGATATATATGCGGAAAATTAATTTTGAAAATGTAAGGGTTTGGGTTGTTGTGATACTGGCTGTCAATTTTTCATCTAGTGCTTCATGAAATGGACTATACTACTATCAACTAATTGCCATTTATGTTCTCCGAACCGCATTTAGCATTTAATTTTTCTCTCAACTAAACACTTAGTATTTCTAGTTGAGATTGTGTACGATTTTTTCTACAAGAAAAATCCTCTATTTTAGAATTAAGTAAATATTGTTCCATCCTATGTCAATTTTCTTTCGCTAGAACTCAAAAGTCTCGTTTTTTTATTTTATTTTATTTTATTTTTTTTATGAAATATACGTGGTTTTAGATTTTAATATTTGATTTATTCTTTGTATTTTTTTTAATTTAAACTCTATACATTTAATTTAATTTTAAAATTATTTATGTTGTTAGTTGTTTTTAAAAAAAGCTTATGTGATAAATAAAAAACTGACGTAATAATTTGACATAGTAAATAAATATATTAAATAATTAATAATTTGAATAAATTAGTTATATCTATATATTTATCTTTATAATTAATTTCTTAAATTTAATAATTTTTTTTTAATTTTTTTTTATATTAATTAAAATTATTAGGGTTCAAAACTTCCTCCCTTTCTCTCTCGGGTAACCAGAGAAATCCCATCCACCACCAAAGTAAGAAGAACTTTTCAAAGCGAGAAGATCTATTATCTGTCTTACTCTCAATTTTTTAATTTGTTCGTATGTGCGTTGTCGTCTTGGTGCCGTCGACCTTTGTCTTTAATTCTTATTCAATTTTTCGTCTTTGATTTATAGTGCGTGAATGTGAACTATTGTATATATTACTATTGTTAGACTCTTTGAAACTATTTATGTCCACGTGTTAGTTTTTTGCGAAGTCAGATGAATCAACAAACTTGTAGTTTGATGTACGATTAAATACTATCCTAGTTTGTAACAAGGAAATAGTTTTTCAACATCAATAAAGGTGACCATATCTTTTTCCTTTTTTATGTTAATATTAAATTGTTATTAGTGTCTTATCATGACCTCTTTCAAGTTGTTTGATTTTAATTATATAAGAGTTAATTTTGTTGTATGGATTATTGTATATTTTGTATTCGCAAATAACATTTGAATCGTACGACAATTACGACCATATAAACAGACTCATGTTCAAATCACGGTTTGACCAACAAAATCGATTTTTTCTTTTATTCAACTTCAAAAGTTCTAGAATTACGACCCATCCAACAAAGAACAAGAGTAAGGTTAAAATCTTGAATCTTGATATTATGATTTTTTGATTTAGTGATTTTAGGAACTCAATTAATTTGTTTGAAATTGTTGATTTATTGATTATAGAATTTTTATGATTTAATTTGATGCTAGAATTATAGATTATAGGAACTCACAATTGATTTTATGATTTAAGTGATATTATGATCAATATGACTCGTGGTATTAGTTGTGTAAAAGGCTGAAAAATAGTCAAATTATAAAAACTCTGATTATAACAATGACTATCACACTTTAAGAATGATTTAACTAATTAATTTTGGTATGTAGAATTTAATAATTTCGAAATTGAATGAGAAATATTTTCTAAATGTTCTTCTTAGAGAGTGATAGTCATTGTTATAATCAGTAAGCAACTATTCAAAGTTTTAAATTTTTGTATTCAAACCCAATAATGGTGTTAGTGTTCCTTCAACAATTTGGAGTTGTCAAATTGTGTGTAGAAGACTTGATAGATAGAGTCAAGGTGTGTGTTCTTCAAAAGTTTGGAAGGTAGAGAATATTGACTTAGAGCCTTAGGTGTTTTGTAATTCAAATTATTAAATTAGTGGATTATATCCTTAAATGTGAAGTGACTGGATGTAGCCAAATTAATGGTAAATCATGAGAAACTAGTCAATTTATTCCCTGAACTCCTTAATTTGATGATTGCTTCTACTCCAAGTAAATCATCTAAACCAGTTTGATCAAATAAAAAAAATATTATCAACTTAGTTAAACACAATTCAACTCCTTTTCTCGTGTTTAGAGTTTTCATAGTTGAGTGTTATTTCTATAACTATTATTGTCTAAAGTGGTCTAAAATGATCTAATCTAAAGCAAATTTACCAAAGACCAATATTATTTCTTATCCTTATTTATCACAGTCTAGTAGTGTCATTCATGAATTAAAATATGTGTACAACAACACATATCACACAGACATATCGGTGTTGCTTATAAAATAAACTCATTTAGCTTTGAAAACTAAAAAAAATTATTATAAGTGGACTATGAAAAAACTGAAAAAGCAAACTATGTGTGGAGCATATTCTTTCTATATCTTGCAATTCTACATAAATAAAGAATTGCAAATTAAAAATAAAATTTTATGAGTTGAAGATTCAGATTGACAATTTTGAGTAATCACCTATTTTCAATTACTTTTTCGAGTTCTTCTTCGTGGTGCAATGCGATAAACTGAGTGGCTTGTTGTAACCAAAACCAGATAATGAAGTTGAATTAACTAGTGAACCAAAAGTTAGGATCATAATATTAAAATGACATGTATAAAATACCATAAAAAAATATCATGACATAATATAACTATAACCGAACAAAAGCAATAAAAAATGAACTAATAACAAAAGTATGAAAGTCAATAAAATGAAATTATCTAATTTGCAAACCCCACAAAAGGACATAAATCAACACACTCCCCACAGTTCTCCCCACAGTTCAGTCATAAAACAAACAAACAGAAACTCCTATTAAAACAAAATAATGTAGTCATTATTTATTAAACTATCAAGGAAAACATCACTTCTGATGTCTCGGCAATTTTATAAAACTGGAAAAAGAAAACCACGTAGTGATTTTTTATTACCTTTAATTCTTGACACAACGTCAAAAATGACATTTTACAGCGCTTTTTTTAAGTTATTTATAGCGTTTTTTCAAAAAATTAAGCGCTGTAGTATCCAGTTCTGTAAAAAGATACAACAGCGCTCTTTAAAATAAAAAAAACGTTGTAAATCTCTTCTAAAAATGCGCTGCTTGTTGTATTAGTTTTTTAACGCTTTTTAAAAAAAGCACTGTAATAGGTGCATTCCTTTATTTCAATTAGATCTCTTTCTGGGATTATATCAACAATCTCCTTCATAAATCGCAATATACAGTATTCGCAGTCCATATTGTTAGTTTGATGAGAGCACTATAAAATAAAACATATAAGTCAATAAATATTTGTGCATTGATTGTTAATGAAATTTTAAAGGCATATATTTCAAACCTTTATTGGAATCCATGTGATTTATTTGATTTTTGCTTCGACACTGTAGCACCCATTTGAGCTCAGAAAACTTGTAAAGTACTATCAAATAAATGTGATTATTAGCATTAACAAACACATTATATATATGTATGTAAGAAATAAATGAATAAATGAATACAATACCTGAAGAGCGCGAAGAAATATTTAGGGTTCATAGAGTTACGGTTTCGTTTAAGAAGGAACGACGAGAATGCGCAGAAATACGAACGGTTCGTAGGACAGAGTAGGGTTTGCAATGAGAAGAGTACATAATAATGTTTGTAGGGATAGTAACAAATATGGAGATGATTTGCAATGGAGATGGCTAACAATATTGTTCGTAGGGACAGTAGGGTTCACAATGAGAAGGATAATGAAGAAGAGAAGGACATTGAAACGTAGTGAAGTTTATGTAATAAAGAGGAAACTAAAACAATTTACCTTTTACAGCGCTTTTCCAAAAAGCGCTCTAATAGGTCTTTTAATTATGTGAAAGTGCAAGTTTCTTACAACGCTTTTTTTACAGCGCTTTTCCAAAAAGCGATCTAATAGGTCCTTTAATTATGTGAAAGTGCAAGTCTTTTACAGCGCTTCTTTACAGCGCTTATCAAAAAAGCGCTGTAACAGATCTTCTTATTTTTTTTAAAAACCTTTTACAGCGCTTTTCCAAAAAGCGCTCTAATAGGTCCTTTAATTATGTGAAAGTGCAAGTCTTTTACAGCACTTTTTTTTACAGCGCTTGTCAAAAAAGCGCTGTAAAAGACCTTCTTATTTTTTTTAAAAGCCTTTTACAGCGCTTTTCCAAAAAGCACTCTAATAGGTCATTTAATTATGTGAAAGCGCAAGTTTTTTACAACGCTTTTTTTACAGCGCTTGTTAAAAAAGCGCTGTAAAAGATCTTCTTATTTTTTTGGCTAAATTACATTCGTGGTCCCTTAACTTAATTTCAGGTAACATTTTAGTCTCTTATCTTTTTTTTCTTCCCGATTTAGTCCTTTATTTTAATTTTAAATGACAATTTGATATTTTATGTTTTAAAATTTCAACAACGTTATCCTTTTTTAAACAAAAATTCAAAAAAAAATTCAATCAAAACTCATAAAATTAATTATATTCTTCAATATAATACAAATTTCATCAAATCCGTAATGCAAATCTTCAAATAAACTCATATTTTCATACTTTATTTGATATTATTAGAAATAAAGGACTAAATCGTGAGAAAAAAAAAGATAAGGGACTAAAACGTTACCTGAAATTAAGTTAAGGGACCACGAATGTAATTTAGCCTATTTTTTTTTAAAAGCCTTTTACAGCGTTTTTTCAAAAAGCGCTCTAATAGGTCCTTTCCAAAAACTCTTTTACAGCGCTTTTTTTACAGCGCTTGTCAAAAAAACACTGTTGTATCCTCCGTTATTTTTAAAATATCATACAACAACGCTTGTATTTAATAAGCGCTATTAAAGACGCGCTATAAAATGTTATTTTTGACGTAGTGTGAACTTTAGTAAAAAAAATTCCAAATGCTCAGACTCCTTCAGATATTTCTCCCCTGCTTCTATAAGATCAACCAACTTCAGCCAGAAAATATACATATATACAATATGTCACTTAATTAAGTGTAATTTGATTGAGAGAATTTGGACAAAATAGGACTAAATATAGACAAAAAATTGTTACCAATGCCTCAAATTTGTGCTTATATTGAGGAGTTACGATGTCAACAAGCTTGCGGATCTAAATACACCCATAAATAATTACGTACACACAAATCGATACATATATGGTTATTTTATTTCCAAATTAGTAGTGAACTTACAAGAAACAACATAATATTTCCAAATTCTAGTTCCAAGTAAATAGATCATACAAATGTATATTTTGAATGCAAAAAAGAGACAGAAAAATATTTATTGAGACAAAGGCAAAACAATATTTATTGAGACAAAGGCAAAATAATATTAAAGAATGAATAAATAAAGCTTTTGAAGAAAAGGAGTAAGATGGCAAAAGAAACCTACAAGGAAGGATTACACTAGGATAGGTCTATGATCAATATCTTGAAAAGCATCCCAACACCTTCGAAAGCAACCCATCATATCATGTCCAAAGGCTACAAGCAGACCTATTGATCACTCTTGTATGAATTAAAAAATAATATAAAGTCAATCTTCAAAAAAGCAACAACAAATAAACTAAAAATAAAAGTCTTCACATGTCTTAAAGAAATGAAAGAAAAAAGGATTTCACGTGAAGCCTTTACAAGCCTTGAAAAAAGGAAAATGAAAAAGACATCACATGGTCTTACAAGCCTTAAAGAAAGGAAAAAGAAAAGGACATCACATGCCCCAAGTTTCTGGAAAATCTGTAACCTCGTACTAAAGGATGGGCTGCATTTGTTCAAGGATAGCTGGATGACAGTTTCGTAATTATAAGGAAAGACCTTATGCTTTTTGAATTGGTTTTCCCACGGTCATAAAAAGCTTGCAAATTAAATAAACATCATAAGACTTCTATAAAAGGCAACAAGCTCTTCTTCATCAAACACACAACAACATTGCATTAAAAAGATTGAGGATCTTAAAGCTTTCAAGAAGCAATATCCATCATTTCTTCATATTTTCTACAATTCTACATTAGATCTTTGTAAATCCTTTAAGAAAGTATTTAGAATCATTCACTCTCATATCACATTGTAATATCTCCTAATTGAACTTCATGAATCTGTCTCTGAAATTCGTCATAGTAGATACCTCTTTCTAACAATGTATACTTTTTGGTAAGCCCAATTTCCTTTTCGTAAGTAGTTTGAAGTCATTTTCTTATGTACCCACTTGAGAAATACTCACATGAAGTTGGGTCTGATAGATTTTGTGTCTTTATAAAAAATTTAAATATTATTTTTAACTTTTATAAAAAGTTAATATATTTTAATTTTTATAAAATTATTATGTAAACACTTTTAGTTCATATTAAAGCATCAACATATTTTTTGAATGATTATTTTGTATATATATTTACACCACATGTGTAAAGTTCTTTCATAAAAATTAAATTCAAAAGTTAATTTTTTGGGTTTATATTTTAATATTTTTTATATTAAATATATAATATTTAAAAAAATAATATTTAATCTATCATAAATTATAAAAAAATTATAAAAAAGACAAAATTGAAAAGAATATTAGCACTATATATGTCACTGCATATGACAATTGACCAGAATATTAGCATTAATTCCAAAGTGACAAAAGAGAGGCTAATTACAATATACAAATTAATGTTTGCATATTAATATTTAGGTACAACATTAGGGAAAGTAGCAGCATTATATTATTTCCGGTAATGTATCTATCAGGAGGCACATGCATAACGTTTATAATTACCGGTGGTGGGATCATGAAGATGTTATTCGAGATTCTTTGTGAAATTGATAATGGAGAGATGTGTGGGGCTCACGCGCCAAGCGGGGTAGTGTGGTTCTTAGTATTTGTATGTTTGGCCATTGTCATTAAGCGTTAATTTATCTAATAAATAATCATCTTTCTGACAAGGAATTCAAATGCATGATTAATTTTAGGTTAACAAATCAATGATAATTACTATTAAATATATATTCATACCAATTCAACCATAATCATTATTAAATGTATTCATACTCGTCCATATTATATTTTGGTAGGTATGTATATAGAGAATCCAGTTGCTTCTTTAGTTACATTAATTAATCCGGTAGTTTCTTTAAATAATCGTTTGTGATTATATTATTTAATTTCATAATATTTATAATATTTTTTATTTTAATTTTTTAGGTGGTGTAATTAATGTTTTTCACATTAATAATATTCTTTATACATAATCATGAACACTTTATTTTAATGAAATATTAGTTTGAGAGATCGGTTTGTTGAACTTTTAATATATCATATATTATTATTAAATCATTCCCTAACTAATTACTAACCACATATTTGTTTATAAAAAAATTATAAGAATTGTAACGTAGTTGTAACTATATAAATATATAAATAGGAGTCATGCATTATTATAAATTAACCAATAGTTAAAAATGCCATGTTTTTGTTTGGGTTTATTTTATAACAAGATTGAACAACTTTGCTTCATTTCATTGTTGTAAATCTAAAGCAGCAATATGCAAATACATCGATCACGGAAAATTATTTAATTGAGGAAAAAATAAAACAATATTGGGAAACTAACTTATTATGACAATGAGATGGAGAATAATATGTAATAATACAAATAAATTACAGATGAACTGGCAAAGAATGGGACCAAGTTAGTCCCTAATTATATAAAACTAGGTTGTTGGTTAACATTGTACTTGTAGATCCGGTTTATCTTCCAATTGCTTTGCCACAAAGAAGAGCATTCTTTGGAATTGGATATTCATCCCTAACTGATTCAACAGGTGAATATACACGCAAATAGAATTGTTGTCCAAGATATTGTCTTGTCCAAAATTCACTCCTCACATTCCACATACCCACATTGTCTAGTGCCATATAAATTGCAGTCCATGACTTTGGATATACCTGTGCCACAAAAATTAAAATATTTCAATAACTTGGTCATATATGATAGTGTGATCAAATAAATATCAAACATTGAAATAAGTAATAACTAACCTGTGTTGTGCTCCTAGACACGGCATCATTGAGATTGTATTGGTTACGGCTATTAGGCGTCCACACACCACCGTCCATTCTGTATTACAAATGCCAATATTAAAATTTCAATTTAATATATTATATTAAAAATTGTGATTAATCATGCAGTTGAATCAACCACAAATTTTAATGTGATTTGAATTAATAGTTTATTCAACTGAATTAATCATATTTTTGTACATGATTAATCAGGTGATGTATACGTGTAAAAAATGTGAATGTTAATGTATCATTAAGGATGATTGTGAATTCTTACCCTACAACCCAAAACGAGTATCCATCAATGTGCCAACTTTGGACGATATTTTCATGGTTCTGAAACACAATTTCGACGAATGCTCGAAAATCGGTACCCATGACTGAGGTATCAAGATACATGGGTTTATGAGAAGGGGTATCTGGAATGCTTCCAACTTGGAAAACACCACCAATTTTGAAATAATCAGCTAGCTTAAGAGGAGTGTCAGCTGGTATGAAAGATACACTGTTGACTGCATATCTTTGTTTTCCATTCACTAGTGCTGCCGAGCTCTCTAACTTGATTGTCCTGCTAATGTTTATCATACCATAATGGTAGGAACCTTGTGGATTTGGCCTTGGTCCACTTGCAGTAAGGTTTGTCCTGTTAATTGTAACAAGTTCATTAATTGTAGAACAATGTGATAGTAATCAATGTTCATGGACAAGTTCAACTTATTGGAAACCATGAATATTAGTGTCATGAAAAATTGTGATAAAAAAAAAAAAACTAGTACTACTAAACAAGTGAATGGGGAAGATATAGTAGAAAAATTACCTGATGGATCTAGCTTGTTCAAGGGACCAATCAATCTGAGTGGTTGGTCCACCAGGAACAGGGCCTAAAAGAGGCTGTTGTGAGTTACTGTAGTGAAGGTTGGCAGTGCTTGTGAGGATAGTATCAGTGAAACGAGTTGAAACAACAATGTAGTAGTCCTTTGGTGCTTGATCAGCTGTGATAAGCACAGAATAAGATTGTCCAACATGGACATCTATTGAGGAATATGATGTTTGTATTGTGTGAGTTCCCTCAACTTCAACCAATTTCATTATGTGATTTTGAATCCTAAAGTTCAGTGTGTTTTGTAGTCCAACATTTGATATTCTAAGCCTGTATGTTTTTCCTGTTGAAAATAAATTTGTTCATTAGCACATCAAATTTAGTTACTATGAAAAAACATATAAATTAACTAATTGATATGATACACTTTCAGTGACCAAAATACTTAATACATGATATTTAAAGGAAATTAAGAAAAAAAGACAAACCTTGTTCAACGGTGAATGTTGTACCATTTGCACGACCATTGATAAGAACGGCTTGAGGGAATGGAAGTCTATGTCCCAAATCTAGAATTTTCCTGAGCCTCTGAAATTCATATAATGACATGTTAATAAAATGAAGAAGAAAAAAAAGTTCCATAAAATATGCAGAGATTGAAATTGAGTGTGTTGTGATTACCGTGTGATCAATGTGGTACCAATCTCCAATGAGAAGTGTGTAATCATCAGTTGGGTCAGGGAATGGAACAGGAATTCTTGGTCTGCTTAGGATTTTGATGGACCCAAAACCACCAGCTGCCTTGTGGAAAGCAAGAGATGGAAAATAGAAGAAGCTTCCAATTTGATCTTTCACTTGAAGTGTGTATGTGAAGTTCTTGCCAGGTGGGATGGGACATGTGGTTCCATAAACTCCATCTTCATATGAATTTCTCCTTTGTTGAATTCCATTCCTGTTGCATTTTAATACAAAAAAATTAGAGCTTCATTATTTCTTTATTTTAATTAACTTATCATGTAAGTTTATGTTTTTTGGTTTTTTTTTTTTTTGTTAGGCAAGTATATGTGAGTACATGGCTCATAGTTATTTCTTCAATTTTAAAATAATTGTGGCATTTGAACATTTTGCATATATTAAAAAAATTTATTAAATTATTCTTATTAATTATTGATCTATTTTTCTAATGAGTATGAGTATAAAATAAGAGAATAATAAATTGAAATTATTAATTAGAAAGCACAATTAAAAAAATAGATTAAAATTATATTGAAATTTAAAAATAAAAGTCTTTTTTATAAATATGAAAGTTATTTTGAAAATAAAGGGAATGATGGATATTCATCATTTCAAATTAAGGATTGGTTTCACTCTCGAGTCTTGCTGATTTTTATTACAAAAAGGACAGACTATTTTATATTATTTTCCTCATATGTGTTTAAATTAATCAATTTAAATTTTAAATCTATTTTTTTTTATTAAAATACACACGTATATTTAAAAACATTAGGTTGGGAAAAAAATATCAAAAAGAGAGAATAATAAGTTCAGAGGTGTTTGTATGAGTTGGGCTTGGAGTTGGTTGGGTTTTGATCCGTGACTGGACTTTAAGGGCCGAAGTGATGGTTGAGGGGTACATTTACTAAACCCATGTTTTGTGTGTGTGTTTCTTCGGTTGGTTGCTAAGTGAGTGAATTGAATAAAAGGTTTAGGAAGACAAATGTGAGGTTTGTTTGTTGGAAAAAAGGCTTTTGATAAAGTAACCAAGACAAGTGTCCCCACAAACAAAAAGGTTTGATAATCAAGTAGAATAAAAACATGGCCATGATTAATTAATGTATACATAGAAAGTCATGCTAACAAGTGTTTGAATTTTATTTTTTTTAACAAATATATTTATAACACTTGTTACTATTTCACTATAAATTAGTAAAAAAAATTATACTCTACAAATAAATCATGGCACATTCTCTTAATATAAACTCCTTTTTCTCCATTTTCATATTATATTAAACAAACTAATTAGTGTATTTAATATGTCATTTTTATATATGAATACTTTTAAATACCTTTTGCATATGAATATATTAAACTCTTAAAAAACAGAATAGAAAGAAGACACTTAAAAAGA
>JBBPBS010001017.1:13495999-13535329 GCA_037974835.1 Cicer judaicum | reverse complement strand
TATAATTTTATATTTTATATTTTTACTTAATTTATATTCGTTTTGATTTTTTTTATATTCATTTTAATCTTTAATAAAATGATAAATTTGTATAATTTTATAAAAGATAATTCATTAAAACGATTATAAAAATAAAAGATAAATGACTAAAATAAATTAAAAAAATAAAGTAAAAGATCAGAATAAATATTAAATAAAAGGTAAATTGATAGAAATTATATTTTAATCTAAAATTTATTATAGTCAAATCTAGAATTATAAAAAAAAAAATAGTAGTATTTTCTCCATTCCACAATAAGTGACTTATTTTGCCAAAAATATATCACAAAATATATAACCTTTTCAATTTTCATTGCAACATTAATTACATTTTTTTTCCAGTTATACTAATTATGGGTATAAAATGCATTACTAAACGCGGGTTACTTATGTTACAGACTAGTAAATTTCCGAACAAGTGTGCTGCGTTACTGTGGAGGAGTACATTGTAAAATGGATAATTGATTAATCAACATTTTTGTAATTTACTTTTTTTATTTTAAAATAATTGTTGTATTTAATAATTTCATACAAAATACGATAAATAAAAATGATTGATTCTAATTGTCATAAATGCGAAATGAAGGAATAATAAGATGTTAGAATTAGTAAAAAAAAGAATATTAAAATTACATTAAAAATCAAATGCGATAATTTTTTTTCAAACACGTAAGTACAAATAAATAATAATTAATGTAACAGAGTATTGAAGATCTTGAAATAAAATCACAAGTGATAGAGTCGTTAATTACCATGATATAAGAAATGGCTCAGGCAAGCTATTGTGCACATTGATGATCAAATTGTCATTGGTCACAGAGTAAATTTCAGGTCCTGGAAATTGACCATTGATAAGAATACCCTGCAAATTAAAATAAGATACAACCAATGAGCATCTATATACATTAAATTACAAAAACAATGAGATTAGTGATCAAATTAAACCTGTTGTTTAACTCCAAGAGGATAGATGTCACCATAGGTAATGTTCCAGTCGAAGAATCTATAAGGGTCTTCAGCAAAAACGAGAACAATGTTGAAAAGCAAAAATATGGAGCAGAAACTCAATAGCTTCATGTTGAGCAGAGCCAAAGCAACAAAATAAATGATGTTGGATTTATGTGTTTGACAAAGAAATGTTGAATGAATGGAAATAAATAGAGGAAGGGAAATCCAATAAGGAAAGTGGAAAAAGAGGTTTAAATTAGTTAGAGTATCATGACACACATTTACTATGAATATATATATGAAAGCCTTGTAGGTAAGGCAACTCAATATATTAATAATTTAGTAATAAATAGACAAGTGGAGAGGTAGTTGATTATTATATTAAATACTATATATATATTCTATACTAAGTATCCATAAAATTACAAAAAGGGAAAAGCGAGTAAATGAATTGGGTTTTGGTTGTTTCTTGCTCACGCCGAATGAATTATGATTAAAAAAATAGATATTATTAATCACACTCTATACGATTTCAATAAAATTTAATTAGTATAGACTATCAATATAATTTATTTTATTTTATTTATATTTCATTCTTAATTTTTTTTACATTCTAAAAATAACAAAGAATTTTACTTGAATTTGATTAGAAATGGAAATGGAAAATAGAGGCGGTGATTGCGTGTGGCGTGTGAATACATTATTGTCCAGTTAGCAATGTGTAGTGTTCAACTTCAAGGTTTGTATGACAGTGTATTGAGCCGCGATTTATGACGCAACACACGCTATCTTCATCTGTCTAATTTCATCCTTAAATAAAACGAATCATAATACATAATTCTATTTTTACGCGCAAAACAATCATAATTCATTTGTCTGTTTTTAAGACATTCTATTCTATGTATGCTAGTTGTTACTTCTTGTCTTGTGATTTGAGTTGGAAATATTGGAAGCTTCGTGTGGGGCCGTGGATATCATAATGATTCATTACTATTGAGGGTTTATTACATGGGTTGTTGACTCCTTAGAGCTAGCCAACCTGGTGAATTTGACATTTTTTTATACTTTTATATTTATATAAAATAGAATTGAAACTTCTGCATACTTTTTTTCATTTTGTTCACAAGTTTTGTGGTTGGTTTATGTAGACCAGTCACATGTAGGCATTAACCGCTTCGTATGGAGCAACATTGACCAATGGTTTTTCAGTTGAGAACACTGTTTATTATGCTCTCGTCAAGTCGAATATAAATTGTGCAACCTAAACATTAACAATGGTTTTCAATTAAAGATGTCTCAAAAAAAAATTTTATAGTATATTCTAAACTTTTTTTATAGTATATTTGTGTCTTATAAATATTTATTTTCCCACCACTATGAATATGCAATAGTGGCTGCACTTTACTAGGCGCTATCAAAAACATTAAGATGGCTCTGCTCCTCATTATCTTAATTACACATGTGACACTGATTAATTAATAAAGATAAATTACTATTTTGATCTCTAAATGTGCATGACATTACTTTGATCTCCAACTCGGATAAAATAAAAATTAATCTTCAATTCATTTAAACTTCTATTAGTTTAGATTGTGACATTAAGTTGACTTTTAACTTTGTTAACTTGATAATATGTAAATGATTGTATGACATATGAAGTATCACTTTCTCACTGCCACATTGATAGTAGAATAGACATATATCAAAATGACTAAATTCAAGAAAATCACAAAAAAAAAAAAACATTTCTTCATCTTACCCGTATTTTATTCTTCATCTTTATTCCTAACCATAAACCTCCAATTTCTTCTTCATCTAATTCCCCTATTTATTCTTAACTAATTCCCCTAGTAATAAAATACTTAGAGTCTCTTTGATGGTTAGGATAAAGAGACAAAATATGATACATTTACCTTAACATACTCTAATCTTTTATTTGATGCATCAATATGATATGAAATAGTAATTAAGTTTTTTAAACATATCATGTCTCAATCTTATTTCTTAATCTTTATTTTAAGTTAGATTAAAATAATCCTTTTACAACGAGATAAAAGTTAAGAATTATTTTTTTATTTTTGGTCTTTCTTACTCACCTTTTTTTTCTCTCATTTTTCACTATCAATTTGTCGTGTTCTTCTTCCCTCCTTAGTTACCGTGCTCTCCTCTCCATCCCAATCTCCACCGATGATCTCCTCTCCCTATCCATTGCCACTATCGTGCTCCTCTCCCTCTCCACCGTCACCCTCTCCCAAGGTACCGATTTTCCCTGTCTTCCCCTCTTTTCATATGTGTCTTAATTTCCTTTGATTTTTTTTATTGTACCGATGAAATAATTTTTTGATTTCCTCCAATAGATAGAGAGAGATTAAGGGAGAATCTTTTTGGAGAGTTTGATCAATTGAGATTAATATCATATATATATATATATATATTTAACATTTTTACTCCGTAATTCAAAGAATTATCTAATTTATCAATTAATATAAACTATAAATTTACATTCTTATTTTTTTTAAAATAACCGTTAAATGGTCATTGTAATTAAAGTTCAAGTCTAAAATAAAAAGTTCAACCTAACAATCAAATTCAAACCTGAAATAAAATATTCAACCTAACAATTTCGTTGTTGAACTAAGATTTAACTAAGATTTAAGAACTTTATTATTTATTAGTGTTTAGTCATAATATTTATCTTTTTTTTTTTTTTCTTGTTTCATTTTACTAGCTTCAATCTCCATCTTTATGTTAAATGTATTTCTCGATGATCCACGGCCTCCGTTGGCCAAGCCACCACCACCATTGCTTTTCTCTTTTTTCCCCTTTAAGAAAAAGCATATTTTTATTATTCAATTTGTGAAGTTGAATTTTTGGACTGCCCATTTGCAAGCCTAGTTCTTGCCATCACAAGTTCAACCACAACAAAAATTAGTATCATAAATCTTTATACCAACACTTTTCAAATTTCTAAGCACCTTCATATGCGACGACTGCGTCGAAAATCATCTCCACTGTGTCAAAATTTGTATATTGCAGCCACTTCATCTATTTTATTTATTTTGGTAAGTTTTCTTCTTATAATTCTCGTTTAATCTTTATTCTTTTTAAAAATTTCAATTCATGCTTGAAAATGAAATATGCCCAATATCTATATCGAAATCGGCACTTTTATCTTTATTGGTTATGTCTCGAAAACAAATGATATTATTTTTCAAGTCTAAAATTCCGATTTTTGTTTAGAAGAAAAAAGAAACTAAATTGTTTGTTTTTTTAATTAAATAACTTGTTTTTGTCTTAAAGATGTTTTTTTTTCTTCATATTTGAAATTTGGTTATAAATTATTTGTTGTTGTATTGAAGAATTACATGTGATGTTATTTTTCTGATTCAAGTGATAAAGAAGATTGAAATAAAAGATAACGTGAGCATTTGTGCCAACTTTTTAAAATATTTTTTAAAAATTATAAACGTAATTAGACTAAAATAGTTACTTTTTGTAGTCAATGTTAGAAAAGTAGTATTATAAAAGTTCTACAGACAATTTTATAAAAATGTATTTAAAATGTTGACGTGTCAGTTTGTTTATGAAAGCTAACTTGGTATTTTTATCGGTACTTTATTTTCTTACATAATATATGGATTGATATGTAAGAAGCGAAACATAGTAATATTCACCGCGTAAAAGTTTTTCATTTTAATCGATTTCTAAAATTTCTCACAAGAAATGAGTTTGAACACAAGAAAATAGTCTTAAGAAATACACCAAACTTTCTTGAAAAAATACAATTACGAGGAATCTGATTTGGTTAGAAAAATGATGACCACAAATATTTTTTCAAGAAAAAATATAATCGAACATAATTTTCGAAAAACAATATCGCAACACTACAACAACTGAATTTTATGTTAGTTTGATTTGATTAAACTGGTGTGAATGTGATCGTTGATATTTTGTAGAAACCTTTGCAACTATTAATGTCCTTGTTAAAGTGCAATAGTTTTTATGCATATTGATTAAACTTTTGTTGGTTTAAGTTGATTTTTACAAAAACATTTAGGAAGAACGATGTCCTCCAAAATGTTGTCTATTAAAAATATTTTAAAATAGTACCCAGTAAAAAGAGTTATGAATAAAAAATATTAAAAAGCAATATATTTATGAGGAACAATGTCCTCGATAATTGATATATTAACAAAAAAAAGTGACCAATTATTTTTTTTATAGAATTATTGAAAAATATTTTAAAATGATAAATACTTTCAGATGAACAATGGTCCTCACGAATTAAAATAGTTAAAAAAATAATTACAGAAATATTAAAACGTTATTTAAATAAAATCAAGAATAATTATTAAATGGAATAAGAATAAAAATTATAAAATAAAATTATTGTAAATTAGATAATACAAACAAAATCAGAACAAAAACTAAACATTCTAAATAATTAAAATGAAATAACAATTTAATAAGAAAATGTGAATAAAAAAAATGAGAATTGAATCAAAGAAAAGAAATAAATAAGAACGACTTCGAGAATAGAATATAATTAAATATATTTACCTTGTTTCCACCCTTTGGAATCTTCCTACCAACAATTGTTTTTATGATACAAGCCTTTTGGCTATGACCTAAATATTAAAAATAATTTAAATAAAATAAAATTATAGTTAAATAATTAGTAAACGAAATTGGAATAAAAATTGCAAAACAAAATTATTAACAATTAGAATAAAAAATAAACTTCTAAATAATTTAAAATGAAATAATAATTTAATAAGAAAATGTAAATAAAAAAATAACAGAATAAAAGGGAAAAAAAATCTAATAATAAAAACAACAATGATTTAGAATATTGAATATAATCGAATATATTTACTTTATTTCCACCATTTGAAATCACCCTATTTGTGATGCAAGTTTTTTGGTTATGACCTAAATAGCCACATGTTATGCACATGTATTGGTTCCTCCTCATTTGGATAAGCCTAGTTGTCTCTCATCATTAGCATTCCATCGCAAAATCTTAGGCCTCCAATTGCCCTTCTCGCATATGGTGGTGCAATTTGTACAACTTCCACAATTGGCCACATTTTTTGTCCATTAGAAGCTTGAATTTAATTGTCGCAACTATCAACAAAGGTTGAGTTCATGCAATGATACAACATCAATATAAGACTTTATTAGCCCTAGTTTTGTTAACCTAAATCTATATGTTGGCCACTGACTACGTGTGATTCTATTGTTTCTTTAAAAAAAATACGTCAACATGTCTATATAGGATTAAAAACTTCAATTTAAGTTTTGATCAAGTTACAGTTAAAATCATTAGATTGCGATATTTATAGGATCAAAATGCAATTAATCAAATACACAATTTTTTTATAAATATTACTTGGTATTATTTGAGATTAGTTCTTAATTTATAGGCAAATGATATCATATTAATTGTAATAATAGTATTTCCTTATTTATCAATGTTTAAATCTCAGCCCCTTAACTCTTTCGTTAAGATATCTAGCTCGTAGGGGTATATGGGTATGGGTAAACATGTGAATCCTATTATTGAATATCCAATCAGTACTCAGCTCATTTAAATTCGGGTCTAACTCGAATTAATTAATTAAAATTTAATTATGTTTGATTTATGTAGCGGGTTTAACTTTTGTTGTTAATTTAATTAATTTAAATGTTTTGTTTTGTTTATGGATGTATTTTAAGTATTAAATGATATGTTGCAATATAATTTTATTATTTTTTAAATGTTCAAGTATTTAAATTTAATTATATTTTAAAAAAAATATATATTACTCGTGAACTTAATTCATTCATAATCGAATTGGTTTGTTTCGGGTTTGATGGAAAAATCATAGGTTCAGAGTTGATCCAACCCAAATAAAATTAATCAATTTAGATTTAGTTAAAAACAACTCAATCCGTATACACACCTACTAGCATGTTTATTTGAGTTTGAGATGAATAAATCCATATAAGAGATCAATGTCTTCCAACTTCTATTTTATTCATTTGTGAGACTTGAACATGAGTACATGCCCATTTTTTAGATTATTAATCCATTATAAGAAATAATCTAACGTAACTAACTTGTAATGAATTTATTGGCCATCAATTTTTTCAAACACAATTTCTAAATGTGCAAGTCATATCCAATTGAACCTCTTTCATGTTATGAATATATTTGATATTCATTTAATTATGAATTGCCAAAATCAAATAATCGAATGGGTCCTCAAAAAGTAATTCACAATCTCTCATTGTTCTTCCTTAAACTATCATATATGGTGAACCATTTTTTATTTGACAAAGAACCATACATTTCGTTGTTGAAATATAAATATGAAATAGTGGGGGAATATCTATACATTATGTGATCTAAAAGGCCAATTGTATTAGTGCTGAAATAGTTCGAGCCCACTTTTCCTACAGTAGCGGTTTGTAACAGTCCCACTCCCACACATTATTTTCAAATATAATGTGGTAAAAGTTTTGATTTTGCCTCTGTTCTATTTTGCAAGAATGAATTCATGAGTTTATTCACACATCGTTGATATCACCTGTAGCTACTCCCTGCATCGCATCAATTATAAATTTACAAATGTGTCAACAATGAAGTAGCTATCCATCAACGACATATTGAAGACAATGAGTTGCATAACTTAGAATTGTCGTGTTCAAAAAACTTTTATAAGATAAAGATCCCACATGTGTATTCCTTTCTGCAAATAAGAAAAAAGATTTTGAAATGAATAAGTTTTAAAAAAGATTTAGGGTAGTTGTTGTTAGTTGTGCATGAAAAGGTAAAAGACGTGACAACAGTCTTGCAATGTTTCGGAAGGAAGGTGTCGAAGTCAAGGTATTATCTTTTACTCTTAACAATATTGATGTCTTAATTGATATGGCTAATGGAGATGAGAAAGGGAGGTTGATTTGGATGTATAGTTTTTCTGAGTCTCAAATGAACATAAAACCTATGAATTAGCCCGTTAACCTTGGTGGAAAATTACAGTCTTTCTAACTTGGGATTTATGGTGATAAATTTACTTAGCATAATAACCATGATGTAGTTTCTAATATTAAGGCCCACCTTGATAGGATGGTTTCTACCTTGACATGGCCATCATTTTACCCTTCAATTCAGTGGTGCATTTATTGAGGCATGCTTCAATTCCATTGGCTCTCTACTTGCAATTTGTGTCTAAGAAGCCAAAGAAAAAACAAAGCATTCTTAAGATTTAATGTCGGATAGAATTCGTTGTTGTGTGAATGATCTTGGGTTATGATCGCTTTGGTGATCTTCCCAACTAGATAAAAATTTGTCATAAGAAGTTGAACAATCTTAATAAACAATTAAGATAAGGAAGAGTAATTTCATAAATAAAAAAAGTGGAGGCTAGATTTTATGATTTGGTGGGGAGTAAGGAGATTTGGGGGCTCAAATGTCTCGTGTATTGTGATTAAAGCATGGAGATAAAAATACAAATTTTTTACATCAATAAGCTTCTTAGAGGAAATCTAAAAAATTGGAAGAATTGTATTTAGAATAATCATGGAGAAAAATTTGATGACAAGGAAAACATAGCCTTGGTTTTTAATAATTTATTTCATCATCTTTTCTCTACTAGTCATCCTAAAAGAGTTTATGAAGTTATGGAAAGTGTCAAAGATAAACACTTAGATTCTATATGTAATATACTAGAAACAGAGTTCACATAAATTAAAGTTTTCTTGAGAGCATGCCAATTTTATTATATCAAAATTTTCTAAGTACAGTTAGTAAGAATGTGACTTCTTTTGCTTTGGAGATTCTCTATTATGGTGGAAATTCAAGTATCATCAATTATACTTATGTCTATCTTATTCTATAAAAAAACTCAAATGTACCAGCTGATTTTAGACATATTTTTCTTTGTAATATCATTTTTTAAATAATTACAAATACAATTGCAACTGAATTAAAATTGATTCTTCTTGATATCATTGAAAATTTTCAAAGTGTTTTTATGAGAGGACGTTTATCATGATGTAGAATTATATAAAAAAATTAATTTTTTGAAAAATTTTTGTTACAATTTTATAGAAATATTAATCATTTAATAATATCGTGATTTATGTTCTTTTACTTTTTAGTTAAAATATTGAAAAAATTGACTATAAGTATTGAATTTAAAATAAATAATTTATAAATAAATGAAAATAGAATAATTAAAATTATAATATTATAATTAAGTAAATATTTGAGAAATGCTTTCCAAATCAACAATCAATTTTGTAGTTTACCCATGCGAGATGGAAATTAGTGCTGCTTTCACTATGCACACGAAATAAAAATGAGTGTTTTTTATCCGGGTCAAAAGACAAAAATGAAGTGCAAAAACGAAAGAAAAAAACAAAGAATCCAGTTTATCCTTTTCGCCCTATCCAATTGAAACCAGGAAGTGGATATGATTTCTTATCTTGTCAATAACCCATATCCCATTTCTCTCTTTCACTGCCACATGTTCAATCAAACACACAATAACAATAACAATAACAATGGAAGCTCTATTCCTTACCAAACCGGTTTCTCAGTTCAAAACCAAGCTTTCTCCAAACCCCAATTATCCATTTCTCTCCCACCACCACCAATCTTTCTCCATCCGCCATAAAAACACCAAACTCCCTATCGTCTCCACCGCATTTCAAAACCAGGAACAGCAAACAACGCCCAAAGAAACGGAAGATGAATCCTATGGCGAAGTCAAACGAATCATCGGAAGCAAAGCCCTCGAAGACGCCACCGGAATGGAGTATCTCATCGAATGGCAAGACGGCCACGCGCCGTCTTGGGTTCCCGCCGACTTCATAGCAAAAGACGTTCTCGCCGAATACGAGACTCCCTGGTGGACCGCCGCACGAAAAGCCGACGAAACCGCCCTGAAAGCAATCCTCGAAGCCGACGACAATCGCGACGTCGACGCCGTAGACTCCGACGGGAGAACCGCTATCCTCTTCGTTTCCGGACTCGGCTCAGAGCCATGCGTCAAACTTTTAGCCGAAGCCGGCGCAAATCTCGACCACCGTGATAACAGCGGCGGCTTATCGGCGCTTCACATGGCAGCCGGATACGTGCGTCCCGGCGTAGCAAAACTACTCTTGGAACTCGGCGCGGATCCCGAAATCACCGATGATCGCGGAAGAACGGCGTTAGATCTTGCAAAGGAGATATTGAAAGCGACGCCGAAAGGGAATCCGATGCAATTTGGGCGAAGAATTGGGTTAGAAGGTGTGGTTAGGGTTTTGGAAGGGGCAGTGTTCGAGTACGGTGAGGTGCAGGAGATTATGGAAAAGAGAGGGAAGGGTGAGAATTTGGAGTATTTGGTTATGTGGAAAGATGGTGGTGCTAATGAGTGGATTAAGGCGCGGTATGTGGCGGAGGATTTGGTGAAGGATTATGAGGCTGGTCTTGAGTATGCGGTGGCGGAGACCGTGGTTGGTCGGAGAGTTGGGGATGATGGGAAATTTGAGTGTTTGGTTAAATGGGTTGATTTGGATGAGCCCACTTGGGAGCCTGAAGAGAATGTTGATCCTGAGCTTGTTAAGCTATTTGAACTGAGTAATAATAAAGCCCAGCCCAGTAGTGATAATGGGCTTTCCACGGTTGTTTCAAGTCATGATGGCCCAACTATTGTTAGCGCATGATATATAATTATTTTTCTTTTATTTCGAAAATTGAATCCATTGCTGAGTTAGATTATTTGTATCAACATGTATGATTTTAAAACATAGTCTTAGTGCATTCTATTGACCTTACAAGTGACTTTTAGGCACATTTCTACATAATCCATAGTAGAATTTGCCATATATTCATTTTGAAACATAAACATTAGAAGTACAGCAACTAGAAAAGTCTAAGAAATTTGTCAAAACACCAACGCCCAGTAGATTTTGGAACAACAGTGGAAACATGAGTAACGTTGGAGAGGTATTGTGGGGGTGGACTTTAGGATGTGTTTGTGAGTTTAAGAGAAGAGGAAAATACTTTGAAAAAAAGGAAGTGTGAAGTCAAAAGAATGGAGAATTTTGGGGATTTATTTCAAAAATTGCATTGCAAGACTTTTGTATTTTGAAGGGCTTTGATACATTTTTCAAATTCAATATATGTTGTTATAATACTTTCAATACTAAAAATATATTATTTAAAGATTCATTTTTCATTCTTTACAAAAATACTCTCTAAATAAGGAAAAAATGTATCCATCTTTTCCTCTATCTCCTCCCCCAAAGCCTCACCTCAGTTCTAAACTCCAAAACAAAGTCTATAATTGTGAGATCAAGATTGACTTTAACTAGATTGCATTTCCTAACTTAAATTTTTCTTATGAATGTCAAATTAAGGATTTATTTTTAGATACTTAGGTTTATTGATATTATTCACCATTGTTTATTCTCAAACACTCATAATATTTGCGATTCATAAAACAATCAATTAAATTTGTCTATAATATCATGTACAAATGTTGAAACATGTTAGGATTGCATTTAGAAACTTCAAGCATACTTTGAAATGATCTCGAAGGATTTTAGTGATTCTCAATCGACTCACCAATCACCGTGAATAATTTCATACATGATTTTAGATTAAAAAAAAAATGAAATGAGAAGTTCATAAATCATTTCATGAAATTGTAAAACTCGTGAGTGGTTTTGTGAAAATGCAATACATTTGTGAATGGTTTCAATTTTAAAATTGAATTGATTCATGATTGATTACAAAGAATGTGGATCGTTTGATGAACCCATTCAAGACCATGTTTCAAATATTAAGAATTATTTCATGAATTAATTCATGCAGGAAAAATTCATTTTAATTTTTGTCTCAACTAGAAATATGTTAGTTAGATCAAACTAGGTTTTGCAATAATCAAGTTAAGTCTGATAAAAATGTTAAGCCTAGCTTGTTTTTTTGTCACCGACTTGTTTTTTAGATACGAGCCTTCCCTTTTAAAAATCTTTTATGACATGTTAGCGTATACGAGTCTTCCCTTTTAAAAATCTTTTATGACATGTTAGTGTATTTAAATACCAATTTCCTATGAACTTTTCCACATAAAAAATTTGATATATAAAATGATATTTTCAAAAATCTAATCTTATAAGACATTCTATTTAAACTTTTTTTTTAATAATTCTTTTGAATTAACTCAAAATTGATGGAGACTAATATGCTTAAATTACATATAAAAAAAACCTTGATTTACCTTACTTTAGCACAAATAAGGTTATAGAGTCATGTTGGTCAACGTGCTCTATTTGCATTCTTATTTTTAGTGATTTGGAGGAAAGTCACATTTGGGAGAAGAATAATGTGTGAATAGTATAATATAATTGTTAGGTTTCAAGATAAACAATTTTAGAGACACTACAAGAAATTTTAGTGTTTAGTGATAGTGAAAATTTGTAGGTTAACGTATAAAAATCGTAGGGATAGTCAAAATTACTTATACTATATAACTTATCTAATACCTACGGATTTTCGCCGTGGCTATAGGGTATAGTGACATAATTTTTTTCGTTGCAATAAACATTTGATTTTATCTACGAATATTTCACCATTGGTATATACTTTAGCCATAATTTATTAACGTTATACCTACAGTTTTGATTTTGTTGCTATACATTTAAGTAGAGATGACAATTAGACCCAAACTCAGTGGGTACCCGCAATGGGTAGGGTAAAAATCCGCACAATGGGTATAGGTATAGGGACGGATAATTACCCACAAAATTGAATGGATATGGGTGCGGGTACGGGTACTATAGTACCCACCTCGTCCTGCACCCGCACTTATATATTTATTATTATTATTATTATTATTATTATTATTATTATAATTTGGTGCATTTGTTTGAGCTTAAATAAAAATAATTTTTGTTTTAAATAATTTAGAGATTTTTTATAAAATATTTTTTTTAACTCCTGTTTGTTTACTATTATAAAAATTATTTTTTTTTGTAAAATAATTTTTAACCTGTTTGTATAAAATTTTATAAAATTATTTTTTTAAACAACAAAAATGATCATAAAGTACATAGAAATAATTTTTAAGAAAATATGTTTGTTTGAAAAAATATTTTTTAAATAGAGGATATTTTTAAATACACATATGTCTCTCTTATGCTTCTCTATCTCCCCATCTAATTTCTATCTACTATCTCTCTCACTCTCTAGTATATCTCTCTAAATCTCCTTTTTATCTTAAGCAAATCAGTGAATTTTAATACTCAATTTCATAATTTTCTGATCCTCTTAAAAAATAAACTTATAAATAAATCATCACAAAAATATGCATGTAATAGATTTTGGAGATTCTTTTCTAATATTAAAAAATGAGCCCTTAATACCAATTTACATGATGTTCTACCTTACTAATTTACATGATATTCTACCTTACCAATTTACATGATTCTCTACACATATCAATGTACACATGATGTTCTACCTTACCAATTTAGTTTTACAATATCAAGAAATTATGTTACTTATTATTTGAAGAATATCAAGCTAAAACCAATGGATTGGTGGACAGTTCAACAGAAAAGTTCAATGAGAATGAGTCAAATTTAGAAAATGGTAATTGTGCCAATTTTCTTAGCGGTTATGATTCATATGTGAATGATACCAATGATGTGCAATCAAAATCTGAGTTAGATATATACTTGGAGGAAAAGGTATTGCCTAGGAGTGCTACATTTGATATTCTTGGATGGTGAAAAACAAATGGAATCAAGTATCCAATTTTGCAAAAAATTGCCAAGGATATTTTGGCCATCCCAATTTCTACTGTTGTGTCAGAATCTGTTTTTTTAGTATTGCTGGTAGATTGTTGAGTCCTCAACGGTCTAGACTTCATAGGATACTTTGAAGGCACTTATGTGCTCCCAAAGTTGGATAAAACATGAAAAACAAGGTAATAATTATATCAATATACTATTTATTCAATTAAATTTGTGTTTAGTTTAACTATTTATTTTCTTTTATGTTTTAGCAACTATTGGTATCGTTGGACCGCTGCAATATTTAGAATCAAAAGACAAACGTTTGCAAACTTTTCAAGAATCTGATTCTGGTGAAGAGGTAAATAATTTTGATTTTATATTGTAGAGTTTTTTTTTTTGTTATTAATAACGACTTTATAATTATAAATAACTAATATAATGCACATATCAATTTTTTTACAGATCTCGGACAATAATGTCTAAGAACTTGCAACTTCATAAAATATTATTTATGATGTTTTGATGTTTATTGTAGTAATGTGATATGTTTTGAAACTACACAAGGATGATTAATTTCGGAGAATACTACCCAAAGACTTGTAATTTGATATGTTTAGTATAGTAATATTATTTTGGAGAATATGGTCAAAAGACTTGTAATTTGATATGTTTTGGATATTTTTAGTTAGAAAATATTTTGGTTTGTAATATTTTATGATTATGATTTGGACGTGAGATATTTGAAAATTTCTTAAATTTAATCGCAATGCGATTATTTACGGATCTATTTTTGTTAAAGTGTGGGTAATGGGTATGGGTACGGGCACCTAAGTACCCAAAGGATAAGAGTACGGGTATTAAAGTCGATACTCATGAGGGTATGAGTACGGGTATGAGTATTTTTTTTAAACTGCGGGTATGGGGACGGGTACCATAGTACCCTACCCATTGCCATCCCTACATTTAAGTGACAAATTTGTTCATTTGGTATAGGTTTAAACGGCAACTAATTTATTATAAATATTAATATTTTATTATCAATAAAAATTATATAATAATTTAAAAAGCAAATATAAATACACAATGAAATATATATATATTTAAGAGTCAAAATAAAATAAAATGTGTTCATCATATAGGGTAAATACCACATGTAGTCCCAAAACTTAATTTCAGTTAATGTTTTAGTCATTTATCTTTTTTTTTCCCCATTTGGTTCTTTATTTTAATGTTAAGTGACAATTTAATCTTTTATGTTTTAAAATGTTAACAATGTTATCCTTTTTTTAAAAAAATTCAAAAATTCATCAAGATTTTCAAACAAAACTCATAAATTTAGTTATATTCTTTAATATAAAATAAACTTTATCAAATTTGTAGCTCAAATATTCAAATAAACATATATTTTCCATTTTTTATTTGATGTTGTTAGAGATGAAAATATGATTTTATTTAAAGATTTAAGTTATGAAATTGATTAAATTGCATTATATTGAGGATGATAATTAATTTTATGGGTGTTGGTTGAATTTTTTTATGAATTTTTTGATGTCTTGCAAAAAATAAGGATAACATTGTTGACATTTTAAAACATAAAATATCAAATTGTTACTTAAAATTAAAATAAAGGACAAAATTTGTAAATAAAAAGATAAAGGATTAAAACGTTAACTGAAATTAAGTTAAGAGACTACAAGTGGTATTTAGCCTATATATTAAAAATTAACATAAAAGTCTTACAACGATAAAACAATAGTTAAACAATGTTTATCATAGGACACTGTAGTGAATTTTTACTTAGTAGTAGAAAACGTCTTACTAACATTTAAAATAGACATCTTGTGTCATACATAACAATCTCAAAAAACATTAAGAAATTGAGTCCACTAAATTGTCAATATTCCATCTTTAACAACAAATTAGCTTTTAATCTTCACCTACAATCAATAAAATAAAAAATGAATAAATACATGATTCAATATAAACATATTACTAATAAAATAGAGAAAATACACATTTTATATATTTGTGCCGTTTAATTATTATCAAAACTTACAATCAATCTTGCAGTATTTTCATTGACAATTATTCCGTCTTTACGAGTGCGGGTATCAATGTAAATCTATTTACGTTCAGACAACACTCCTTTGCCCTTTTTAATCTACAATCAAACAAATAGGTTAAATGCATTTTATTTTTAATTTAAACTAAAGCCATGAAAATAGAAATAGATATAAACCTTCTCATCAATAAGCTTTGGGAGACTTTTTGAACCCATACAATGAACATCTTCAAACTTAGCACGATTTTGCCTGTTAATTTTACTTGTTTTTTGCAATTGATATAAAATATTAGTCTAAATAATAAACTCTTTAATATATTACTCATAATATATATGACTTACTTGTCCTTTATCAGAAAACCAATGACGAATCAAACCACGATATTAATTTAGGTCAACCCTATCATGTGGTACAAGAGATACAACTTCTTCTTCTGTTTTAGTAGGGTCATATGCCATTGACTTTATATCACTCTTTCATTGCCTACATTTTTCATTCAGCTCATATTTTAACATTTCTCTTGTTAAATCATTTATTGGAGAAACAAATTCAAATTTGCTCTACACAATAAGAGATGTTAAATAAACATATTATATTAGTTAAATGTATAATCACAAGAGTTTGAACACATACCTCTACATATCAATATTCTTACAATTATCAACATGTTATGATGTAGTTTGAGTGTGCTAAACATCTATATTCATAAACTATAAGTATGATTATAAATTGGTAATCCATCAAATACTTTTAACATCATCATTGTACATAAAACATGTTAGAGCACAAAAACAACAAAACATGTTAATTTTAGTAAGACATGTTAATTGTACATCTCAATTGTCTTCTTAAAAAAACATGTTATATTAGTTAAATGAATAATCATAATACCTCTATTATTTTCAATATTTCTTCTTTGTAATCATTTGGCATGACTTTCCATCACTTGTAGTCGATAGGAGCATATTGATGCCTTCTAGCAATGCTACCTATGAAACGTGTAAGAGTTGTCCCTTCCTCACCAATGGATCAACCATATTTGTCCAAATTAACAATTATTAAATCACCATCTTCAATTTCCCATACATCTAACATTTTTGTAGGACCTCTAGCCCGTTTAGACTCCATTCTACAAACAAAACAAAAGAACAATAAAACTATGTGTGCATATAAGTCATAATAAAAACAATATATATAAAGCTTTAAAACAAAAAGTATATAAGTAATACCTTTTTCAATTTTTTCTTCTTCAGCTTCTATATTGGAGGGAATTGAGTGACATTCTACAGACTCATGTATGACACCTTCTGCATGACAAGAACTAGAACGCGTTTCTGCAACATTACTTCCTTCTACATTGGTTGAGTTTGTACTATTAGAAGTAGACTTCATTCCTTCATTATCACTTGCTCGATGTCGAATGTTTAACTTTCTTTTTCGAGCCATTGCTTCTCTAACACAAAATTATAAATGAGTAACTTGGACAAAATTCAAAAAACATAGACAAATCTAAAAGTATAAGAAAAACATAATGTTTGACATTTTTTTATATGATAAAATAGAAGGAATACTATTTTATTTCTTTAAAAAGAATAATTGTTTGACATTTTTGTTTATGCTTATTATGTCTTCTAATTGTAGGCCAATGCACGAAATCACAATTTGAAGCAATGTTCATTAAAGTAAACGGAAATTGGGAAAGGAAGTGGGGCAAGTTAATGGAATGGATGGATGTAGTGGTATCCAAAAAATAAGTGAAGAATATGGTATTCAGCAACATCAGATCATCAATTACAACAGGTAAATTCTTCTTCGGGTTTAGCACGTTATCATTCAGCACCAAGTTCTTATTTAAACAACATCATTGACATAGAATTCTACAAGCATGTTTTAAATCGTCCTTGACGTCCAGAAACATAACCAATTTTTTCACAGTTTAGGCTCATAAACAGAAAGTATTTCCTCAGAAAATCTAGTATGAACCCTAACTCTCAATCAAACTCACGAAAATTCAAAATTAATCCCTAAAATGAACCCTAACTCTCAATCAAACTCGCAAAAAATTCAAAACAACACAGAAATTACAAATAACTAAGGTCACAAATTCAGGTTGTGCGAAAGTACATAAACAATACATAAATTCAAAAATTACAGGTGGTGCGAGAACGGTGATCACATCGACGACGACAACGGTGGATGTGGTGCGAGAACGGTGGATGTGGTGCGAGAATAATTACGGCGACAACGTGAACATTGGTCACAACTCCAGATTCAACAGCAAGAACGTGGTTGATCGACGGCGAGAAGGAGAAGGCAATGGATTGGGGCTCGAGATTGAGAGGATAAGAATTTAGATTAGGGCTCAAATTGGGTGAAAGAGAAGAACAATTTAACGTGTTTTGGGTTTTAGGTGTTTTGAGAAGAAATGGTTTAGTTGGTAATGATTTACATTTTTGCTCTATTAATTTTTTTTTTGGCTCCATGAAAAGAATTTGGACTTTAGCTCAATTGAAATATTTTTGCCTCCATTGAAAAAATTAAGATTTTGGCTCCATTGAAATTGGGTGCATTAAAAAAATTAGGATTTTGCCTCCATTGAAAGTTTTTGGGATTACATTGAGCAAAAATTTGTACAAAATCATTTTTACAAATAATTAAGATTTTAACTGCTTTAAAAAATATTAATTTTTAAATTTTGATGTCTATAGCCATAAATTTAATTGTGTAACTATAACTATTAGTGACAAATTTATGTCACTGAAGGTATAAGACACCTATATTAACAATAAATAGTTTATATGTTGGTATAGTTTATCTATACTTACAATTTTTAATTTTGTTACTATAAGCTACTGTAGGTATATGTCTATTTTCTTATAGTGATAATATAATATTTGACATCAATGTTGTATATTTATACCATTTTTGTTTTTTATATTATGTTAATCTCTTCTCACGTGCTTTTTCTCTACTTTTTAATAGACGTCTATACTCAATAGTATACAACGTAGATAATAGTTTACCATTATAAATTCACAAAATTGTTGAATTTCAAGTTCGAACTTATAACAAAATGTATAACCTAACAATATTGACATTTATCGGTTGAGATATGACTTAAAGATATTGTAACACTCCAAATTTTATAATAAACTGTTTTATTAATGGGATAATATTTTAAATAATTAATTCGGTGTTAAAATTATTATAGAATATATGTTGATTAATTTTATGATTAACTTTTTTATATGTGTGCTTTCTATGATGTTTTAATCTTGTACATAGTTGGCCAAATAAGTTATATGAATAACAAATATTTTATTTTATTATTTTATATACTTTGCTAAAAATAATAGTATTTTAGTGTGCATGTTTTAAATAATAAGATTTTAGATTATTTGACATGTACATGCGCATACATAATTAATGTGATATTTTCTGGTGTATTTGACTAATATCTTGAGATAATAATAATAATAATAATAATAATAATAATAATAATAATAATATTGTGTTTGATTTCCATTATTTTATAGACTTGTTATGATATTGTTATTTTATATATATTTATTATGATTTAGTAATTAATATAAAATATTTATTTATTTATTTTATAATTTTGACTTTTCTCTAACGTTGGTAGTATTTTAATGTGACTATTTTGCAAAAAAAAAAGTATAATTATAGTGATTATTTTGAATATGAGATTGTTAGTTATTAATAGGGTTAATTATAGTTTTGGTCCTTCTATTTTAGCTGAATCATGAAAATAGTCATCCCATTTTATTTATCCCTATTTTTTATCTCTAAACTGATTTTTTTTCTAAAATTTAATGAAATACATTTTTTTTAAAGGTTAATTATTTTAATTACTCTATTTTATCATATATTAGTTTTGAGTATTAATAATATTTTAAAAATTAAATGATGTTTAGAGTAGTATTCAAAATGAGATTAAATAATTATTAAATTTATTTTAACAAAATAAAACTAATATTAATAAATATTAAATAAATAAGGGGACCAATGGATTTGACCCAAAAGGATTTAAATTCTAATTGTATTAATACAATAGAAAAATAATAAAAAGAAAGGGAGATGTTCTCCAGCTGCAATAAATGAAGATGCAACACAATAATTAAGCTATTATTTGACATCACTGATCAATAACTATTCCAGAATTTTTTTCTATCTTTTCGTTCAAATTTAAGTATGTTCTATTCATTCATTTAGCTAGTCAATTAAACACGCTTTCTCGTATTTTTAACCATTCTAATTTCTCTTTTAAATACTCAACTTCTCTATTTATATAATTCATTATTTTGCATTGTTTTTCTTCTCTGTAAGTCTGATTTGAGTAAATCAATGTCAAAAGAATCGTGTGAACATTGACTATATTATCCACTAATTATTTTCCAATTTAGGGTAAATTTATTTGGCTCAATTTCTAAATTGACCCTTTTAGAGTTGTCTCATAATTTATTTTTAAAGTACCCATAAAGTGTCGAGTTAGACCGATTGAAGGACAAGTAGTCAAATAACAAAGGCTTTTTTGTTTGTGAACTTGTATTTGCGCAGAAAGCGTCAAAATAGAGTAATAGATGAGAGACCATTTGAATTCATGAGTATAATATATTATGAGATGAACCAGAAAAGTCGTATTTTCTAATTATTCAATCTGAGACTCGCTACGTATGACAGTGACCTTTTGAAGGATAAATTTATTGATGTGCAAATAGGAAATTGTGAGATTAAAATGTGGTATAAAAATATTTATATGGTGTTGATTAATTTCGTTAAATGTATGGTGTTTGATATTATTGTGATATTAAGTGTCAAATGAATTTTGTGCATATTTTTTATTAGACGAATTTATGTGATTGATTATAAAAGTTTGATTCATTGTATGATATAAGTTTATGTGATGTGATAATAAAATATGAATGAATTGAGATAAATTTATGTGATGATAATGTGTGATTGATGATAGTGTTGTTATAAATATATGATAAATTTATGTGATGATGATGTATGATTGATGACAGTGATGTTATAATTTTGTGTTGAGAATATTGAAGTAAATCATAACTCATGAAATAGTGATGATAACAACTTGTGAAGATAATGCTCTTAATGAAGTAGTTTAGGCCAATAGAGGGAGAAAATAGATGTCGAGAATTTTTAAAGTTGAAGATAATTTTTGAAGTAAATATTATTTTGTCATCATATAGGTAGGTTTTGACAAAGCTAGTGATTTTGGAGAAGTACCACTGAATGAATCATCGTGGTCTATTGTTGAGCCTTAAGACAAGATTGTTATACCTTGGAAATATTCGATTGGGTTATTCCCAGGCAACTGTGGTGTATATTTGTCTCGGGTTGAGTTGAGAGGATCTATGGATCTGACCAATTTGAATTGTCCGTCCATTTGTTTGGTGGTACCAAATTGTGAAGTGCAGTATAAGCTTATATATAACATTACATTTTCTTGTGATTGTTTTGTTGTGATTAATATGTCTCGTATGTTTGTATTAATTTTTCTTTAGTGATTGTGATTTTATAATGTGATATTTTTGTGTTATGATATGGTTTTATTATGATTATTTGCGTGTTCTTCTTATTTATATTATAATATTAATATAATTTTGAAACTCGTCTCATTGTTTGTATTTAATTGACTTGGTCATGCATTTGCAAAATCGCAGATATAACACAATAATGAGTTTTGACATTCAAATTTAGGAGAAACTCTGCTCTTAAAGATGATATCGAAAATGAGAGTTATAAATTGTGTTTCACTTATTTAATAAAAAAATGACTTTTTGTATGAAAAATTTAAAAGTCTTAATAAGTTTTTGTAAATAAATTAAGAAATTATAATTAAATTAAGTTTATAAAGATTACCTTGTTTTATAAAATAAAAAACTTAAAAATATAATATTCTCAATAATTAATAAAAATTTATTTTCTTTAAAAGAATTTTTATTTATCTATAATATATTTTTTTAAATATAATATATATTATTTTTAAATTTAAAGTGTTAATATTAACCTTACAATTTTAACCGTCTATCTTTGTTAAAAAGAAAATTGTCTGTCATATGACAACCAATGATCATCAACATATAACACATCACATGTGACCTTAGTTACAAGATGCTAAAACAAATTACCCATCCTCTTTTTACCCGAATGCGACCTTTTTTACTCTTGTAGTACTAGAAAAATATTGCCCAAACAAAAAGTCAAGACACAACGAAGGCAATAGTCTACTTACAGTAAAATATTTTAGACGCACAAACATGGCAAGCCTTCCTTTCTAGCAAAGTATATAGTATTAGTAGTAAATATTTTCAACTTAAAGTTTTACTCCAAACATCTCACAATAATGTGTTATTAAAAGTTTTACTCCAAATATCTCAAGATAATATTAAGTTATTAGTTAACGAAGATACATTAAAAGTATAAAATAATTTATATTTTAATTTAACGAAAAGTTATTTTATAATATTACATCTTCAATTTTAAAATATTCTCACCAAAGTAGAATGATATAATAAAATATAAAATTATCGTTTAATGTTGATACAAAGGTAGTTTGCAAATTTGACTATATACATCCAATTGAATATGTATCTTCCATTTTATATCATGCCATACTAAATTTTAAAATTCACCAATAAAATATGAAGATTTGACTATATAGTTGATTTTTAATGAACGTTAATTGAAAAATATATTACTAATATTGTATGTTTCATTTTATCTTTAGACTTAAAATACTTTTATGATTATCTATTGTTTAAAAAATAAATTTCAATTTTTCCATTTCTAAATTTGAGGACTATTTTAAGATTTGTCTTATTGATAAACGATGGAGCATTGCATTTAAGACATTACAAATTTGAACCCAAAAGTGGAATAGAAACTTCATAATTATTTTCTTCCTATTTTATTGATCAAAAGTAAATATATTTATAGGAAATTCATTTTATTTAGTTAAAAGTCTAATATCACATAATTAATTGTAATTCTACATAATGAATAAATATGACCCATCATAAGAAATAATCCTAAATTAAATTATTAGAAAAAAATGAACATAGAAACTAAAACCGATGGCATAAATCATATTTCAATTAAAAACGAGGGAATAAAAGATCATTTAAATTGTGATTTGATATTTATTAAAAAATTATACAGTTTACCAAATTAAATTTATTATACAATTGCATATTATATCTTAACGGTCAAATGTTTAAAAATATAACAAAAAAATTCATACAAATTGAAAACTATACCATAGACATTTTCCGTCATTCTTCCTCTAGTTTATTTATTTATTTATTTTTATATATAAATTAATACAGACAGTAAAGCATGAAAGTAACATAAATTCATTTATAAATAGAGTATTATGTTATTATTAAACCAACTAATGGTCAACAAATTCCGTTCACATTATTATTTTTGAAATAAACAATAAAGTATTACCAGTTCAATGCACTCCTTTTGTAATGTGCTATATATAAAACGGAAAAGATATATATATCCAAAAATAAATGTACTACCTTATCAAATTCACACACAGCTTTGAGAAAACCCGTATAATAAAAGCCAACTCAGAAAAAGGCAACACCATTGGTAATAAAAAATAATAACATAATATTAAATTATTAATTTATAAAAAAGCTTATAACTGGGTACAATTGTTGGTATTAGTGAGAGAGAAAACAGAGGAAAAAATGGGAGGAATAAAAATGCACAGAAAAACTGATTCAGACGTAACCACCAACAGTATGGAACAATCCTCTTCATCGCCGCCGCGTTCACCTCCCCGGCGACCACTCTACTACGTTCAAAGCCCTTCCAACCACGACGTTGAAAAAATGTCTTACGGTTCAAGCCCCGTTGGTTCACCAGCTCATCAAAATTTCCATTACTATCTCTCTTCTCCCATTCACCACTCTCGAGAATCTTCCACTTCTCGCTTCTCTGCTTCTCTCAAAAACCCTCGCAATGTTACTTCTTCTTCTTGGAAGAAACTCCATAACCGTAATGGCCACGATGATGTTGATCAAGAGGATGATGAGGATGATGATGGTGTTTATGATTCTACTCGGAATTTTCGTTTGTATTTTTGCTTCTTCTTGCTTTTCGTACTTCTTTTTACTCTCTTTTCGTTGATTCTTTGGGGTGCTAGTAAAAGCTTCAAGCCTCGTGTCTTTATTAAGGTAATTTCTTCACCTTCGTGCTTGTTTCGTACCGAGTTGGCCTTTAACGTGACTCAGTTATATTTCTCATTAATTAATTATTTTTATTAACTTTCGTGCGTGCCTTATTCCACATGCCGTTGGATTCTTCGTCGCTTTTTGTTTAACTTTTCAGTATCAAAAGTCTCAACTTTCAAGTTTCAATTCAACTAGTCTGGGTCAGTGACGAAATGACACAATTGCCCCCTTCCTCTTTTTAGTAAAAATGTGTCTTCCATTTTCAATGTACATTAATTAATTTTAATTTTTTACTTAAACTTTCGATTCCGGTGATGTGTAAATGGAGGATGGAATCAAGTAGTAACTAATTTCTTGAAATGAATTATATTATTAAATATAGTGGGGCCCGGTGTCAATCTGATATTTGTTGTTCTAATTCTTCTAATATTTGTTTTGAACAGAGCATAGTGTTCGAGAATTTGAATGTGCAATCAGGTAACGATGCCACGGGAGTACCAACAGATATGTTGTCATTGAATTCAACGGTTATGATCTTGTACAAAAATCCGGCAACTTTCTTTGGTGTTCATGTCACGTCTACCCCTTTAATGCTTAGCTATTACCAGCTCACACTAGCTTCTGGTCAGGTAATACCTACTTCTATCCCATGTCACAAACTTCAATTAAAAAATAAATAAAAAAAGCTTAATTTGAGTAATTTCAGTACATTTTTCAAACTATTTTTTAATAAAAGGTGTTATTACATTATGATGATGGTGAGTGAGGGTTGAGAGTTAGGAAAGGGCACATTAATGAGGGTTACGGAGTGTCCAACGGTTGCTTGCTTAGAAAAATAGAATCTGTGAATGTGGGGACAAATTTGTATTTTGTGCATCGATCGGAGACTAAAAAGAAAGAAAGAGAGTGTTGGAAGACAGACATATATACTGAACAAGGTAGGTTAATTTGATTGGTCATCTTTTAGGGGCCGTGTTATCAAAAGCTGGGTCTCTTGTTATGTGCCTGTCCCTTCTTCATCACCCTACTACTTCTGTGCTTGTGAGGGACCATTACAAGTTAAATACTAACTCTATCTACAATTTCAAACATTTCTATTATTAATATTATTAATTTATCTAAAAATATTATAAGTCAAATCTAATATATTTAAATAGAAATATTATTTAAAATATAATAATACATAAAAATATTTTAATTTTTTTATTAACTTTTTTCATATATTAGTTTTTCTTAATAAAGAAGGAAGGTAGTACTTTCTCAATTATAAGAAGACAAAATAAAAAATATTAATATTTAAATAAAAAACGTAATTAAAAGTCACAATCTTTTATTATAAATATAAAAATATCTAGTTTTTTCCATATAATTATAATAGTAGATGATATAATTTATTTTTTACTAGAAAGTTAATTAATTAAGGATCATGTTGACATGTTATTTATTTATTAAAAAAATTTAAAGCAAATAAAAAATAATATTTAACAAGTCCATCGTTGTTACCATTTGCCATTAATTATTCTTTTGATGAATTCGGAAAGTAGTAGACTTGCAATGCTGATTCATGGTAATGGGCATGCAGTCACTAACCGTACCTCTCACGTGGCTTCTACAGAGGTTTTATTGCATCACAGTTAGAATTATTAGAATTAGCACATTTCTGGAAAAGCAGGGGTGTACTGTATATATTTTGTACAGAAGGAGTCCCTATGTTTGAGTTTGGAAAGATTTTAAACTTTGAATTATTTAGATCGTTTGTGATTTTATTAATTATTTTACAATTAATTAATTTTGTATTATATCAGAGGAGGAAATATTTTATGACTGACGATTCTTTTTGGATGAAGTAAAAGGTATCTTATATTTATAAGTGTTCAATATAAAACAATAGATTATTATTAGGCCGGTTGGTTATAATTTTTTTATAATTCTTTTTCTATAAAAAATTTAATTGAAAAATTAATTTAAATAGCTTTGTAAATAATTTATGTATTTGCTACAACTTTTCTAAATAATAAAATTTTAAAAAATAATTAAAATTTTAATTTTTTTCATAAAAATTATTTTTTAGAGGTACGTTTTCTTAAAAAAATATTATTTTTATCACATTAAAATCATTAATAATCAGTATTTATGTTATTGAATGTTAATGTTCTTAATCAATAATAAAATAAATCTAAAATAATTTTTACAAAAATTATTATTAAAATTAGAAAATTATAATATATGTTTTAAAACTCTAAATCAAATGGCCCATTATTTATGTTGTAGTTGAATTTTCATAATTCTGTCTCAACTCTGTTATAAGTTAATGAATTTTATCAAGTTGGAGCTTACGTGCTTGACTGAATATCTTAACATGGTCGATTAATTTAGTCATAGTTGAATTTGTATGGAACATTCTAAATATATGTTAAATTGATACGCGCGCTCAGCGTTTTTGATCTGCCATATCCCATTGTCTAACCAACCTCATTGATCTTCTTAGAAGTGGCTGACCTAGGAATTAATATTTAGGATATCATAATTAAAACTTTAATATTTATATAAAATTAAAATATTTGTTTTTTTTTTTTAGAAAATTTAATTCAATTGAATTTTTTTGATATTGTTAGACTGAATACTATATCTCGAGTGCAGAAATGAGACCTCAAAATGATGTGTAAATTTATTTACTATTTCATCAAAATGAAAAGAAAGTTATTTTGATTTTGTAAATGTGTAGTGCAATCACTATAGGCTGGTTTATATGGAAATTAAACATATCATCAAACACTCTTTTAGTAGTAATTAAATTAACTTAATTGACTAATGAAAGAAAGACACATTTGAAGAATATTCAAATTAATAAAAGACATTTAAAGATATAAATGATTTACAAAATGCAAATTTAACAAATTTTTATGTAAAAGTTGTTAAATAATTACCTAACCATTGGGCCATAGAATAATTATTTATGTATTACTCAAATGAACTACAAAAATTTTTGTTGGTATGTACTCCCTCCGCCCCCTGACACATTTAGATCGAAAAGTATCCTCCTTGTATTTATTTCTTCTTTTACAATTGATTTAGTTGATTAATACGTTATTTTTTCCGTAAAAAAGAAAACTAACCTCTGCTCCTTCCTCCGGTTTTCCCAGTGTTATGAAGATATCGATTACTACTACTTTATTTGATTATTTATAATTAATCAAATTAGTATGGATAGATAGCAGTAATCATATTAAATAGATTTATTTTAATAGATTAAACTATTTGAAATGGTTAAATCTAATCCGTATTAAATTAAATAGTTCAATGGATTAAGCTTAGTAAATATATTCTACTAGTACTTCATATGGTTAACTTTAATCGGATTAAAACTTTACTCATACATATTTTATGCTGATTTTTGTAATGTTTCAATTAATAGATAAAAGAGTTCTATCAATCAAGGAAGAGTCAAAGGAAGTTAGCCGTGGTGGTAATTGGATCCCAAGTTCCACTCTACGGTGGGGTATCAGTTCTTGGCAACAGTAATAAAGAGCACTTGAACACTGTTGCATTACCATTGAAGCTAACATTTGTGGTTAGATCAAGAGCTTACATTTTGGGAAGATTGGTTAAATCTAAATTCTATAGGAGAATTAGATGTTCTGTCACTTTGCATGGCAACAAACTTGGAAAACATGTTAGTTTGACGAATTCATGTGTCTACAACTAATTTAATTCATGTGTCTCTTACATTTTTTGTTTGACATTAGTTTCTTTGTATGTTTTCATTGGATTAATTCTGCTTGGTGTTATTACCACTCATTTACTATGGATATTGATTTTGGTAAATATCTTTATGTTAATTTTAATTTTAATGTAAATTGTGTTCATCTCTAATTTATTGTACCTCTTTTTATTTCTTCCTTACCTTGTGGTTGTCGACGCTTAACATGTTTGTATAAATTTTATTAGAACACTGTTTAAAGTAAAAACTGCCAATCTCACTCTGTTATATGCATGTATCAGCTTAAAATCCAGTGTAGTTCTGTTTTGTGTACTTAAGTTTGTTCCATCGCAAAGATGGCACTGTAAGTGATAGATTTGTTAGAGACAGTTGTTGTTTTGTATAACATATTAACATGATTTGATGGAACTTGTTTTTCTTTTTCTTGTTGAGTGAGAGATCCTTAATCTCATAATTGTATATATGATTCACTTATTTAGAGCCAATTCGGGGATAGTTGTGAGTAGGTGGTTTTTGGTTCTGAAAGTAATTTTAAATTTAGAATGAATTGAGGTTGAGTTATTTTTAATTTAATTAAAAAATAGTTTTTCTTTACAAAAATTCAAAAAAATAAAAAAAATTGTATATCTTATTTTTGTTTTAAATTAATGTCACTATCACAATAGATATAATCATATAACCACACTCTAACTACTATCCACCACCAAACACCGATCTATGGCCACCATCATCAATGGCAATCCACTGCCACCAACCACCACTACAATTTTCGACTACTACCAACTCCCACCACCACCACCTATCTCTACGGTCGTCGTTGCTCATACTTTCGACTACTACATTCAACTATTAATTGTCTCTTTCGAATGTTGCAGCCATATGCGACAAAATTTTTAATGTTCACACTTTTGTTTTATTTTAAAATAGTTAATATTTATTTATTAAACTATATAAGAAATTAAAGTTAGGAGTTTTTTCTAAGTTGTTTTGCAGTTTCTTCACTACCGTTTCTTCTCTGACATTATATCTCTCGCTCACCATTCTTTACCGTCTCTTTGTTCCTCTAACATGTTATTTTTCATCTACAATTTATCTTTGTCGTCACTAATCATTATCTCTTATCATCTCTAAGATTGATTTCAATTCTACAATTAATCGAAAGTGAACAATGTATTTTTAAAGTTTAAATGTACGAATTAATCTAACCTCATATTCAATTTAGTTTTTACTATTCACTTTGAATTAAATCAATTTTATTACCATTTCTCTATGTTGTATATCTGATAATTGTCATGCACTTCCGCTTCTTCATGAACTGAGAGTCATACCCCTTTTTTGTTGAATTCCTACAGTTCGTTGTAATTTTTTGTGAATATGTCATCTCTTTATTTCAATGGACGATATTTGCTTATTTTAAAAAATTCTCTAACTTGAATTGGATTTGTAATAGGGGAAAAGTTTAGAAGGATATTGATGAATTTAAGTGGATCTTGTTCTTATAATAAATGGAATCACATGCTTTTAATAGTGAATAAATAATATTATAAAATGTGAAAAAATGACGTTAGAAAGGCACAAGGCCTCCCACAAAATTGATTTATCATTACAAAACATTCTTGCATTTTGTCTGTTGATTGATTTCCTTTAACCAATAATATATGAAGCGCAAAATTTACTGCTGGAATCTTCGAATTGTTTTGTTGTTATTCAAATCTTTTTCCATTTTAAAAAACAAATACATAAAAGAAATTGGTCAAGAACATGACAACATTTTCTTGTCTCTTTTTTATGCGTTCAAAACATTTGAAAATATTATGTTGTTTCTTGTAAGCTCACTACTACATTTCATCCTATGCAATGCAAAGTAGTGGCCAACCTCGTGCTTTGGTTTCCAAGCTTGTTGACATCGTAATTCAATATAAGCCCAAATTTGAGGCATTGGTACAATTTGTTGTCTAGATTTAGTCTGTATTTTGTCCAAATTCTCTCAATCAAATTACACTTAATTATGTGATGTATATATGTATGTTGGTTGAGCTTAAAGAAACAGAGGAGAAATATCTGAAGGAGTCTGTGCGTTTGGAAAAGGAAATTACTGAAGTTCAACTAAAGGCAATAAAAATCATCACATAACTTTTCTTCTTCAAGTTTTATAAAATTGCCGAGACATCAGAAGTTGATGTTTTCCTTGATATATAGTTTAATAAATAATGACTACATTATTTTGTTTTAATAGGAATTTCTGTTTGTTTGTTTTATGACTGAATTGTGGGGAGTGTGGTGATTTATGTCCTTTTGTGGGGTTTGCAAATTAGATAATTTCATTTTCTTGACTTTCATACTTTTGTTATTAGTTTATTTTTTATTGGTTTTGTTCAGTTATAGTTATATTATGTCATGATATTTTTTATTATTGATTTTGTTTTGTTATAGTTACAGTATGTCATATGATATTTTTTATTATGCTATCTTATATATGTCATCTTAATATCATGATCCTAACTTTTGGTTCAGTAGCTAATTCAATTTCATTATCTAGTTTTGGTTACAGCAAGCCACTCAGTTTACCGCAATGCACCACAAAGAAGAACTCGAAAAAGTAATTAGAAAGAGTCGTTGCAGTTACGACACAACTTTAAATCCAGAAATAGGTGATTACTTAAAATAGTCGATCGAAATCTTTAACTTATCAATATTCTCTACCTTCCAAACTTTTGAAGAACACACACCTTGACTCTATCTATCAAGTCTTCTACACACAATTTGACAACTCCAAATTGTTGAAGGAACACTAACACCATTATTGGGTTTGAATACAAAAATTTAAAACTTTGAATAGTTGCTTACTGATTATAACAATGACTATCACTCTCTAAGAAGAACATTTAGAAAATATTTCTCATTCAATTTCGAAATTATTAAATTCTACATACCAAAATTAATTAGTTAAATCATTCTTAAAGTGTGATAGTCATTGTTATAATCAGAGTTTTTATAATTTGACTATTTTTCAGCCTTTTACACAACTAATACCACGAGTCATATTGATCATAATATCACTTAAATCATAAAATCAATTGTGAGTTCCTATAATCTATAATTCTAGCATCAAATTAAATCATAAAAATTCTATAATCAATAAATCAACAATTTCAAACAAATTAATTGAGTTCCTAAAATCACTAAATCAAAAAATCATAATATCAAGATTCAAGATTTTAACCTTACTCTTGTTCTTTGTTGGATGGGTCGTAATTCTAGAACTTTTGAAGTTGAATAAAAGAAAAAATCGATTTTGTTGGTCAAACCGTGATTTGAACATGAGTCTGTTTATATGGTCGTAATTGTCGTACGATTCAAATGTTATTTGCGAATACAAAATATACAATAATCCATACAACAAAATTAACTCTTATATAATTAAAATCAAACAACTTGAAAGAGGTCATGATAAGACACTAATAACAATTTAATATTAACATAAAAAAGGAAAAAGATATGGTCACCTTTATTGATGTTGAAAAACTATTTCCTTGTTACAAACTAGGATAGTATTTAATCGTACATCAAACTACAAGTTTGTTGATTCATCTGACTTCGCAAAAAACTAACACGTGGACATAAATAGTTTCAAAGAGTCTAACAATAGTAATATATACAATAGTTCACATTCACGCACTATAAATCAAAGACGAAAAATTGAATAAGAATTAAAGACAAAGGTCGACGGCACCAAGACGACAACGCACATACGAACAAATTAAAAAATTGAGAGTAAGACAGATAATAGATCTTCTCGCTTTGAAAAGTTCTTCTTACTTTGGTGGTGGATGGGATTTCTCTGGTTACCCGAGAGAGAAAGGGAGGAAGTTTTGAACCCTAATAATTTTAATTAATATAAAAAAAAATTAAAAAAAAATTATTAAATTTAAGAAATTAATTATAAAGATAAATATATAGATATAACTAATTTATTCAAATTATTAATTATTTAATATATTTATTTACTATGTCAAATTATTACGTCAGTTTTTTATTTATCACATAAGCTTTTTTTAAAAACAACTAACAACATAAATAATTTTAAAATTAAATTAAATGTATAGAGTTTAAATTAAAAAAAATACAAAGAATAAATCAAATATTAAAATCTAAAACCACGTATATTTCATAAAAAAAATAAAATAAAATAAAATAAAAAAACGAGACTTTTGAGTTCTAGCGAAAGAAAATTGACATAGGATGGAACAATATTTACTTAATTCTAAAATAGAGGATTTTTCTTGTAGAAAAAATCGTACACAATCTCAACTAGAAATACTAAGTGTTTAGTTGAGAGAAAAATTAAATGCTAAATGCGGTTCGGAGAACATAAATGGCAATTAGTTGATAGTAGTATAGTCCATTTCATGAAGCACTAGATGAAAAATTGACAGCCAGTATCACAACAACCCAAACCCTTACATTTTCAAAATTAATTTTCCGCATATATATCTAAATATAAACGAAAGCTTTCCATGAGGGTTTCATCTTAGTGGGTTGGTGAAGCATATAAAGATTATTATTTTTTTAATAAAAAATAGAATACAAAGAGATTACATGATTAAAGAATGTGAACATGTAAAATTAATTAATATCAATTGAAATTGAAAACAATAAAATATTTCTAAATAAGTACTAAAACTATATTTACACATGTGTTGTCATAGACTCATAGTAGACCTCATGTCCCAAAGTTGCGATATGTGAAATGCTAGAAATTGTAGCTTCAAGTTAACTACAAATCATGGTTTGAAGAAGTTGGCTTTTAAACCTTTGTCAGCTAAAGTCCATATAGCAGCTGCCACCATAAGAACACCAAGAAGCATCCCTAAAGAACCAAGTACAAGGTTGAAGCACCAAATTATACCCTTTGTACGAGGTTTCTTAATAGCTAACCACATGAAACAAGGGTATGCATATGTTACGGGCACAAGTGTAATTCCACCAAGTAGAGCTGCTAGGCTTGGCAAGAAAGGAAGCGCGACCGCTATAAAAAATGTTAAACCTCCAAAGAATAATCGAAAGCATATTCTCACCCATTGTGGGCATTTCTTATTCTTTATGCTCGTGTACCTTAGTTCTAGGTTGTCGAATACGGGCATGGCATAAACTTGGAAGCTACACAAACAATGTAATATCACTAGAACATATATTGCACCCATTGAGAATTTTGATAATTGATTTTTGTGGAATTGTCGGAACGCAATTAACAATCCTCGATCAGGTATCTGAAAGGAACATTCATACGCAAACTCAAATGTTATTTATTTAATATAATAAATATTGTTTGAAATAAATATTTTTTGTTAGCACGTGTGCTTGCCTGATTTCCATATGCCAAAAATCCGACAATTGCGAGAGGGAAAACACACATCGCAATGAATATATATGAAATGGTCACTCCTCTACGCATCAATTCTTTTGATGTTTCTTTTAAATTTGAAGGTAGTGTCCCCTGCAAAACAAAAATCCAAAATAGAGTTTTAATAATAAAAGAATATCATATTGCAATCTTTAATCATAATAGTATTATTTATAAGGAATATCATATAATAATAATAATAATAATAATAATAATAATAATAATAATAATAATAATAATAATAAATAATATTATTAGTTGCTTGCCTGTATTTCTAGCACAACATTGTGACCTCTGAAGGAAAGCACAATAATCCCAATAGCATTGATACCATCTCTGATCTTCACGACGGTTGATTCTTGTTGTGACACCAATGTAGTGTGAGACACTCCCATTGGCCTACCCTTAAGTGAAAGTGACCAAAAGAGTGTGCAGTAACTAATTGCAGTTACAGCACCCACCAAAGAAACAGCTGCCACTGAGTTGAGGTTAGGAAGTTGAGCAATGAGAATGGCCAAACATGTAAATACTAAGAACCACACTATCCCGCTTGGCGCGTGAGCCCCACACATCTCCCCATTATCAATTTCACAAAGAATCTCGAATAACATCTTCATAGTCCCACCACCGGTAACTATAAGCATTATGCATGTACCTCCTGATAGATACATTACCGGAAATAATGCTGCTACTTTCCCTAATGTTGTACCTAAAAATTAATATGCAACCATTAATTTGTATATTGTATTCGCATCTCTTTTGTCACTTTTAGAATTAGTGCTAATATTCTGGTCAATTGTCATATACAGTGACATATATAGTGCTAATATTCTTTTCAATTTTCTCTTTTTTATAATTTTTTTTTTTAATTTGTGATAAATTAAATATTAATTTTTTAAATATCATACATTTAAGATAAAAATTATTAAAATATAAACCTAAAAGTGTTTATATAATAATTTTATAAAAACTAAAATATATTAATTTTTTATAAAAATTAAAAATAATATTTAAAATTTTTGTAAAGACAAAAAATCTATCAGACCCAACTTGATGTGAGTATTTCTCAAGTGGGTACATAAGAAAATGACTTCAAACTAATTAAGAAAAGGATGGTTATTATTTTGTAGTACCATATCATGACTTGGTTTCAACTATTGTTTGGCATTGTGAAAAAAGTAAAAAAAAACAAAAGAATAGGATTAGATGTGACCACAATATTAACTTTGTCGGTTTATTAAGAGTATGACGCATAAACTCTATTTAGTACTCCTCCTGTCACTGTTTTAAAAAGAAAAATATTTTTACGGTTATTAAAAAAAATTATTGTAATATATTTTGTAGTATTTGATAAAATAAAATTTGAATTTATTAAATTGTTTATTAATTTTTTAGTCAAATATTAAACTATATATATTAAATATTTTTGAATTAAATAAATATTATTATCAATAAGAACATTTTTTTTATAATAGTGAATTATTTTTGCTCTTATAATAGTATCTATATTAGTAAGAAATAATAAGGAAATTGGGTTTACCAAAAGCAGACATTGCTAGGAAGAGGTATCTACTCTGGCGAATTCCAGAGACAGATTCATGAAGTTCAATTAGGAGAAATATGGTATAAAATTGCCAAATGAATGCTATTGACAAACACACACTACCCCATGCCCTGAAATCATTAATGAAATTATAAGGCAAATGTAACCCGTGACGTTAGTAGATATTTTATCTATATTTATTACAATAAAAAGATTTACTAAAGATCTTAGTGTATAAAAATTTAATTATGTAAATATTGTTTTTTATAATTTACTTTAAAGTATAGTAGTCCATGGTGTTTCCAGCTTTACCTAACAGATGACTTTGAAACTGAATTGGCTTTGCTTCATTTTTTTTGAAATTATAATTACCAAAGAGGCTAACGTAATGGATAGAAACTTTTAAACCAATAGATATATAATATATTATTTGGAAACGTGCTTAAAAATAACAATATTGTTGTTTCATCAATAAACATACAATTAGTTTTTGAAATTGTTAAAAAAGATTCTAAAAAATTCTGAATCTAACTAATTATTTTATAAACAGTGTAAATCATACTCCTAATTAAATAGTAGTAGTATTATTATACAGTATTTTGACAAGTATATTCGTATGTTTTGTGGTATAATAATAATAATGTTGAGTAAAATACGTACCAACCAAGAGTTGCAAAGGCAACCGGAAGCATGAGAGCTTGAAATGCAATGTTGGAATTAAGAATATGGAAAGCTGCAAAATATGTATTACCATTTCTAGATTCAGTTAGAGGAAGCCACTCATCTTTTGGATGTTGAATCTGGATTTGGTCACTAGGTGATGAGTGGTTAGATTCAGTTGTGATTGGATCAATGTGTATAACAAATTTTGAATCAGAGTGTTGAAGCAGAGCTAATTCTGATCTCAAATTTTTAGATTCATTCAATTCTCCCATTGGCATTGGTATTAATACTAATTATTCAATTGCTTTGAACTTGTGATGATGAAATGAAATGAAATGGCTAGTTTACTTTTATATATAGCATGAAGAAAAAGATTCATTCAATTCAAATGCCAACGTATGACTTCCACTAAGCTATTAAACGTCAGGTTGCTGATCTCATTGCATAGCATGTAAATGGACTTTGGTTGCCTGTGGTCACAAAACTCTTGTGTTCACATTAAGTCTAGTGATCTCGATTGTTTGATTCATATCGAATGATTTAGATTTTTACATTTAAAAATTTCATTTTAATAAATAATATATAATTTTTTAATTTAGATTTTTTTTAATAGTTACTGAATATCTTAAATCGTGCGTCTACATCTGATCAAATTACATATAAATACAAGAGAATCAAAATTATTACATTTTTTATATATTTCATTTTAGTTAAATCATTAAATAATAATAATAATAATATAGAGTAATTTTCTATGTCGTACTATGTTATTATTATTATGTTTATTATAGTAATAACATTATATACTAATAAATTTTGGAACTATATAATATTTTTTGGTTACGCAGCTAGTAAATCAATCATAATCATAATAATTGAAATTTTTTATTAGAATGTGTAATGTCCATTTTTGCAAACTGGAACCTTAGGTAACGAATTCAACTATTAGGAAAGAATGTAAAATATATATATATCTAAATAGTACATGTGACATTTTTATAAACAAATTAAATTAATTATGTGCAATGTCCATTGAGAAAAAAAAGGACACCAACATCAAATTCTAAAATAAGAGAAAATTTACTATGTACTATAAGTGCAAATTAATTTTTCGTACACTAATATTTTAATAATCACTTTTGATTATATTATTCTACTTTATCATAGTTATCATCTTAAAATAACTAGTAAATCAATCACTTAAGATGGTTTTTGGTGTAACATAATTTACATTTATATTATATATCCATTAAATCCTTAAAATAATTAGAAGAAAATATGGAAAATATTATATTATATTATATTCATTTATAGAAAATAATATTACATACAAAACATTAATTTATTTAAATTTCAGCAATGTATTCGACATTTAAAATAAAATATTAACAAAAATATAATTAAAGTATGCATTTTTATTTTTCGAATTTTAAAATCTGGTGATTTTAATTTCTTAATTTCAAAATTACAATTTTAACCTTTTAACTTTAACTTTTTTTGCAAATAGTTAGACTCCTTTATTTTGATTCGATCAACATTGACATGATTTTTATTTATATACTTTTTGTATAGTTACACGAAATATACAACTCAACATTTATTTATTTATTTTAAATTACCAGCTCATTTTTTTTATTTTATTTTTAAATTGGCAACTCTTTTTTTTCATTATTTTTAAAATTGTCAACTTGTTTATTTATTTTTTAATATTTTCACTTTATTTATTTAATTTTAAAAAAATGTCAAGTATTCTATTTTGTTGGTAATTTTTTGAAAAATAAAATAAAAGAGTAAAATATAATTTTGCTTCATTTTCTTTTATTTAATAATTGTTTTGCCCTTAATTTTTATCATTTTATTAAGTTCATTTTGATACTTTATCTTTTATTTTAGTTTTTCTATTTTTTATTAAATAATTATTTTAGTCATTTATCTTTTGAAATATTATACAAATTTATTCTTTTATTTATAACTAAAATAAATATTATTTAGAAGATATAGAACGAAAATAAATTAAAAAAATTAAAAGAGAAAAACAAAAACAAAAAATAAATAAAGAACTAAAATAAATATTAAGTAAAAAATAAATAATCAAAATTACATTTTAGCCATATTTTAAAAAATGAGGTGAAATATTATTAAAAATGAAAATAAATGAATCACATACTCCTTGTAATCATAAAAAAAGAATCATGTTAGCCCATTTTTTTAAAGAAACTAATGTAAAATGGTTAAAATTGTAAATTTTAATATAAAGACGTTAAAATTATCGAATTTTAAAATTTTAAAATTTTAAAATTAAAAATGCATTTTAATTTAAAAATATTAAATAAATAAATTAAAATAGATATAAAATAATGTATTGGACGTTTTCCCGTATGGATCAGATTATTTTAGATTATATTAAAAATGATTTTTATAATATTTGTTTATAATAATATTTTTAAAATTAATTTTAAATGAAAATTGGATTAAATATTTTATCTTAAAATATTATTTTATTTATTTTTTATAGTTTTTTTTGGATAATAAAGTTTTAAAAAATTATTAAAATAAAAAGTTATTTTGAGAAACTCTCATAAAATTTATTTATAATAATGAATATCTAAATTATTTGAATGTTAAAAGTTATAATTTTTTTAATTAATAATAAATGTTTTAAAAAGTTTCTAATATTTTAAAAAAAATCATTTTTTTTTTATAATATTTAACAAGTGATTCCATAATTGTTTATCCGTAGGAAAAAATTAAAGCATAACCACAAAGTGTGAAATTGACTTATTAATGCGTGAGGTGACGTTACACCAACAACTTCAAAGTTCCTATAGTGGAAGTCCAGTTTCCAACACGGCTCCTAAACTAGTAGTTTCAAGCTAAACAGTTCTGAAAAAAAGTTACTATATTAAGTAATTGAAGAATGATAATAGAACTTTTGAGAAATTAATTACTACATTTGAGGGTAGAATCGCCTTTGCCTCATCTCAACTCTAATTCTCTTCTTCTTACTTTATTTGAGAGACGTAGCTTATAATTATTTTTTAGTCTAATTAAATTATTTTTTATTTTATTTTATTTAAATGGATAATTTTAATATAAATTTAATTATTTTTTGTATGATTTTGTGGCATTTTTTTTATATGTTGGTGCAGTTTTAATTTAAATTGATATAAATTTTTTAATTGATTATATATTTCAATCAATAATTTTAACGTCGTCGATATTATATATTTAGATAAATAAATATTTGAGATATTTTTATCGTATATTTCTGAATTAGCTATTATTTTAGATGTTATGACTTTTATTTGCAATTCTTCTAATTAATTCTTGATATTTTTTTCCACGTCGCCCTAATTGAGGACTTAATTGCCATTTTGTGTTGTTTTTGTGCAATATTTCACTATATTGTCAAGTATTTCAAATTTATAGTTTTATCCTTACAAATTTTAGTAGTTCATATTTTTTTTTAACTAATTCTCTATATAAAAACGTCAAAATGATTCGTATGAAATTCACACGTATTCTTATGTATATTTTTTTTTCCCTTCTAAAAGAGTATTATTCACACGTATTCTTATGTACATTTTATTAATTTTATTAATTATTATTTAATAAATTATAAATAATTAAAATATTTAAAAATTCAAAAAACTATTAATAAAATAAAATTATAAATAATAATAATAATAATTTTAATAATATTCTAAATTTTAATAAAAATAATAATAGTAATAATAATAAAGTAAATTATATTGATAAAATAAAATTAATTAAATTAAATCAATAAAACACGTTAAATTAAAGAAAAAATATAGAAAATTGAAGAAAAAAATACATCAAATTTATATTTTATTATTATTATTATTTGCATTAATTTTTATTAATTAGATAAGAAAAACAAAAAGAAGTTGGTATAATAATGTACAAAAATGGATGAAGTTGTT
>JBBPBS010001017.1:13469411-13495019 GCA_037974835.1 Cicer judaicum | reverse complement strand
AGGATGTAATTAATTAATAAAGTGTGTTAGGGTCATTATATAATTAGCCAATAAACTAGGGGTCAAATAATATATAATAGTTTATGGCTAAAAAGCATAATAATTATGAAAATTAATAGTGTAGATATCAGGCGGTTTCTAATTTAATGAGAGGCTGAATTAGTAATACTGCAATTTGAGATATAACTAATAATAGTTATATATAGGGGTAGTGGTTCACAAGGCAAACAAAACAAGACTATTCAGTTTCACAAACCCTAAAACAGAAAACTCTCTGGTTCTCTGGTTCTCTCTATCCCCATCAAGAGAGCAAGGTCTTTAGGGTGTTTTGCTGAGGAAGATCGCCCAACCCATTGGCTTTATCATCATCATCATCCCAAGATTTCATCAATGGCAATTCCCACAGGTACGCTTCCGCCTTTGGTTATTCATCATGTAATTGGCATGGATTATTGAGCATAAGGTTGTAGGGTTTGTATTCCAACAATTGGTATCAGAGCCTACTATGTTTAATTCATGATGAAATTCGGTTATTGTTTTTGTTTTTATGATTCAATTTGAGAATTTTGACATGATTGAAATCTTATGATTTGTAATTTGGGAATATCCATATTTTTTTTTTCCGATTATTATTATTTTTTTTTATGTTGATGTGCTTTCTATATGTATAAGTCCATAAAATTGGCCCATTGCTTGCAAAACTTTGTTTTTTTTTTGTTAATAGTGTATTTTCAAGGTTGATTATATGTATCTTTCTTTTAGATATATATCAGCAAAGTCTGAAAGGACAAAAACCGTATCACTAAATTGATTTGTTGGATATTTCTTTGGACAAATACAATATACTAAAGATGACTATTCATAGCTATCAAAGTAATAAGTGCTTCATCAAAACCTTCGCTCAGACTGTTATTCAATGCCATGGGTTTAATTATTGTCTCAAAAACATAATTGTGTGGCTTCTGGTTTTGGGGGAATTCAGATGTGGATGCTGCTTGGGTTTTGACAGATTCCGTTGAAGGTGGTTCCATTAATGCCTAGTGTGACATAACCTTGGTTCCTCATAGCTTGTCTATTAGTATCTTATAATACATGTTAGTCGTAAGTCAATTCGAAACAAAAGTGAATCCAATTGATGTTATCCACTGTGTATATCTAACTGAATTCCAACATGAATTTCAATATTCATGATTTGAAAAATAGGTCTTCCTTTGCTAACCATTCTTCATAGCCCAAACAATATTGTCAAGGTTGTAACTAGATGCATCATGCATACTAATTTTGCCTTTCAAGTTTTTATGGGTAAGGATGTTAAAAATGTTTAATCAATTCAACTGTTGTGGCCGGGTGTTTTGTACATTTTAATTGGAAAGTGAAACCTGATTTGATGGACAATACAGCTTGGGATATAAGATTATAGATGCAAAAGTATAATTGCTTGTTCTCATATTTTTTTCTTATTTTAAGATGTGAAGATTGGTGGTTCTGTATATTATTGTTATTGATACATTATGCTATTCAGCTTTATAGTTACACTTCACTTTTTTTTTTGTTTTTTTTTTTTTTTGATAATTATCATTTTTTCTTTTGATAAAACAATAATTATCAAATACTAATGAAAGACAGTTTATATTAGTGAACAATAATTTTTTTTTTTAATATTGTTTTATTTGGATATAATAAATATATGTTCAAGTCAAGTTTGACGTTTTGAATGAGTTAATTGAAACTTGATGTCGCCAAAGTGACCTCTCTTGTCTAAATTGCTCGTGAAGAGTGTCAAATGGTTGTGTATATGTTTATTCATGCGGGTATTGACCGGCCCAAAGGAAGGTTAATATTTGACAGAATTACATGTACACCTGCAATGATAAATGTGTGACAATTATTTGGTATACATGTGAGCAGTAAATCGGCCCAAAGGAAGGTTTATTGTTTGACATGTCTTATTGTCAATAGTTGATCGTTGCAACAAGAGTACCACTAGCAGTTGGTGTTACTGTCCAAAGACTTGACACCAATGGTGCACTGGGTATCTTGAGATGGGTTAAATTCCATGATTTGAACATATGTATTTATTTATTGATTTATTTTCCTATAATGTGAGTTTCTAAGTTTCGTTCTTTATTTAATTCACAACATCTATTGCTTCCATATCTGCAAATTTGAGTTCTATTCCTGTCCTTGATGGGACAAATTTTAAGGAATGGAAAGAGAACATTCTGATCGTTCTTGGTTGCATGGATCTAGACCTTGCATTAAGAACTGAACGACCCCCTACTCCTAAGGACTCTAGTTCTTCTGAGGAAAAATTAGAGTATGAGAAATGGGATCGCTCAAATCGCATAAGTCTTATGATCATAAAGCGTGGCATTCCTGAGGTCTTTAGAGGTGCTGTCTCGGATGAGATAGTTACAGCTAAAAATTTCCTTGTTGAGATGGAAAAACGCTTTGAAAAAAGTGATAAAGCTGAAACAAGTTCTTTGCTTCAGAATTTAATTTCCATGAAGTATCAAGACAAGGGAAATATAAGAGAGCACATTATGATGATGTCCAACATTGCTTCTAAGCTTAAAGGACTAAAGCTTGAGTTATCAGATGACTTACTCATTCATTTAGTATTGTTGTCTCTTCCTTCGCAATTCAGTCAGTTTAAGGTGACTTATAACTGTCAAAGGGAGAAATGGACTCTTAATGAACTCATTTCATTATGTGTGTAAGAAGAGGACAGGTTGAAGCAAGATAGGACTGAAAGTGCTCACTTTACTAGCATCTCTAAAGACAAGGGCAAAAGGAAAAGAATTGAGGAGCCCAAGAACAAAGCTGCTGCTAAGGGTCCAGAACAAAAGAAGCAGACTAAGGAAAACAACTGCTTCTTCTACAGGAGTCCTGGACATGTGAAGAAGGATTCTGCCATATATCACGCTTGGCGTGTTAAGAAAGGGTTGCCTGAACTTCCGAAAGCCTAGTAATACTGAAAGATGCATTTATGTAGGAGATGGGAAGAAGGTAGAAGTTGAAGCCATAGGAAAATTTAGATTATTATTAAGTTCCGGTCATTATTTGGATTTAGAAGACACTTTTGTTGTACCGTCATTTAGACGGAATTTGATCTCCATTTCTTATTTGGACAAATCAGGATATTATTGTTCATTCGGGAATAAAGAATTTACTTTGTCATTAAATTCGAATGTTGTTGGAACCGGTTTACTTTCTGGTTATGATAATTTTTATTTGTTGGAAACTGTGGCTAACTATAATGAAACCTTGAATGTGGAATCGTCCCACAATACACTATGCCGGGGTCACCCAACATGAATGGTGTAGCTGAAAGATGAAACAAGACTCTTAAGGATATGGTAAGGAGTATGATTTATCATTCCACCTTGCCAAAGTCACTCTGGGAAGAGGCATTAAAAACAGCAGCATACATTCTTAATAGAGTACCAACTAAGGCAGCGACTAAAAAAAAAAACACCTTATGAGCTTTGGATTGGGCGTAAGCCTAGTCTGAAGCACCTTCATGTTTGGGGATGTCCAGCTGAGGCAAGGCCTTATAGGCCGAATGAAAAGAAATTTGAACCCCGAACAATTAGTAGCTATTTTATAGGGTACTCAGAAAAATCAAGGGGCTTTAAATTTTATGATCCTAATCTGAGAACAATTTTTGAGACGGGAACGACAACGTTCTTTGAGGATATTGAGTTTAGGGGGAAGATTAAGGTTAAAGATTTTGTCTTTGAGGAAGAATCGGTAACAATTCAAGAACTGATTCTTCCACCAGTTGACTTTCCCATTATTGAACAAACTCAAGATGATCTGGTTGTTCAGGAAGAACAAAATCCAGATCAAATTCAAGATCCTCAAGAACAAGTGCCTCAAGAGCCAACTCCATTGCGGAGATCTACTAGAGAAAGGAAAAATGCTATCTCGGATGATTATGTAGTATTTATCAATGAGGTAGAGGAAAATGTTGGCATGACGGAAGACGACCCGGTCAACTTTCATCAAGCCATGCAAGATTCCCATTCAGATAAGTGGATCGAAGCAATGAATGAGGAGTATAAGTCTATGCAAGACAATTCAGTTTGGGAACTTATCCCATTACCTGAATGAGTGAAACTCATTGGTTGCAAATGGATTTTTAAAACCAAGCGGGATTCCAATGGTAATATGGAGAGATATAAGACACGTCTTGTAGCTAAAAGCTATACTCAAAAGGAAGGGATTGATTATAAAGAGACTTTCTCTCCGGTTTCATCGAAGGACTCTTTAAGAATAATCATGGCTCTTGTTGCTCACTTTGATTTGGAGCTTCATCAAATGGATGTAAAGACAACGTTTCTCAATGGCGACATTGATGAGACGATCTATATGGTGTAGCCAGAAAACTTTGTGTTGGGAGACTCAAAGAATATGGTGTGCAAACTAAGAAAATCCATTTATGGGCTAAAACAAGCTTCTCATCAATGGTACCATAAATTTCATCAAGTAATTCTCTCATTTGGTTTTGAGATGAATACAGTTGATGATTGTGTGTATCGTAAGTTCAGTGGGAGCAAACATATTTTCCTGGTCTTGTATGTTGATGACATACTGCTTGCCACTAACGATATAGGCATGTTGCACGAAACTAAGAAATTTCTATCAAAACATTTTAAGATGAAAGATCTTGGTGACGCCTCTTTTGTATTAGGAATTCAGATACACCGAGACAGATCTCGAGGTATTCTTGGATTGTCACAAAAGTGCTATATCGATAAGGTTCTCAAAAGGTTTGGGTTACATGATTCCAAACCAGGGGACACCCCAGTTGCAAAGGGAGACAAGTTTAGTCTCAAACAGTGCCCTAAGGGAAGTTTGGAAATTCAAGAAATGCAAAAGAACCCTTATGCTTCAGCTGTAGGGAGTCTTATGTATGCCCAAGTATGTACGCGTCCAGACATAGCGTTCATAGAAGGGATTTTAGGCAGATATTTAAGCAATCCAGGTCTTGACCATTGGAAAGCAGCCAAGAGGGTCATGAGATATTTGAAGAGAACAAGAAACTACATGCTCACATATAGGAGGTCAGACCAGTTAGAGATCACTGGGTACTCTGACTCGGATTTTGCGGGATGCCAAGACAGCTTAAGATCAACTTCAGGCTATGTCTTTCTGTTAGCTGGTGGAGTAGTTTCTTGGCGTAGTGCCAAGCAAGGTCTTACTGCTTCATCAACCATGGCAGCAGAATTCGTAGCAATTCATGAGGCATCTGACAGGGCATTTGGCTGAGAAATTTTGTCACGAGGCTGAAAATAGTTGAAGGGATTGAAAGACCACTCAAGTTGTATTGTGACAATAGATCAGCAGTCCTGTATTCTAACAATAATAGGAGCTCAACCAAGTCAAAGCACATTGACATTAAGTTCCTAGTTGTTAAAGAGAATGTACAAAGTGGACAGATATCCATAGAACACTTAAGGACAAACTCCATGATTGCGGATCCGCTCACTAAAGGTCTACCACCCAAGGTCTTTCATGAGCATACTGCTCACATGGGTGTGCTACAGTTTGAGGGATCTTGATTTTAGTGGGAGTTTCGTCCATTATGTAATTTATGTTCTATGTTTAATTGTAAAATACAAATACATTGTATTTGGATTTTCTGATCAGAAATAAAGTTTAAAATATTCAGTTATGGTTACTTTGTACATTTAAGTTATAGTATGATCTCATTCAGTAAAGTAGGACCAGTTGAAAATTGACATGCATTGACCAACTTCATGTAATTTTCATGCTACACTTTTCATAATGGGTCTATGTCATTTAGTTGTGTCAGTACGGGTGATCATTGATGGGTTTAGTTATGCTTATTATGACGAAAGCCTCTTTGATTCCATGTGCTGATATGATTAATGGATGGGACAATTTGGATTAGGCTCAAGGTAATTATAATGACAGTTTTTTGATGTCATAAAGTCTAACACACTCCTAAGGATACATGTGTGACCAGTGGGAGATTATAAGATTTATGGATCACATATGTAATTAATTAGTAAAGTGTATTAGGGTCATTATATAATTAGCCAATAAACTAGGGGTCAAATAATATATAATAGTTTATGGCTAAAGAGCATAATAATTATGAAAATTAATAGTGTAGATACTAGGCGGTTTCTAATTTAATGAGGGGCTGAATTAGTAATACTGCAATTTGGGATATAACTAATAATAGTTATATATAGGGGTAGTGGTCCCCAAGGCAAACAAAACAAGACTATTCAGTTTCACAAACCCTAAAAGAGAAAACTCTCTGGTTCTCTGGTTCTCCCTATCCCCATCAAGAGAGCAAGGTCTTCAGGGTGTTTTGCTGAGGAAGATCACCCAACCCATTGGCTCTATCATCATCATCCTAGGATTTCATCAATGACAATTCTCACAGGTACGCTTCCGCCTTTGGTTATTCATCATGTAATTGACATGGATTATTGAGCATAAGGTTATAGGGTTTTTTCCAACATTATGTTCTAATAAAACAAAAGATTTATAATCACCGGATTTGTATGCAAGAATAAATGGTTTATATTTTAAAATTAAAAAATGATTTGATAATAATATATGATATATGAAAATAGCTAGTTCAACAAACCGATCTCTCAAACTAATTAAAATAAAGTGTTCATGATTATGTATAAAGAATATTATTAATGTGAAAAACATTAATCACACCACCTAAAAAACTAAAATAAAAAATATTATAAATATTAAGAAATTAAATAATATAATCACAACGATTATTTAAAAAAAACAACCAGATTAATTAATATAACTAAAGAAGCAACTGGATTCTCTATTTACATACCTACCAAAATATAATATGACCGAGTATGAAAATATTTAATAGTGATTATGGTGGAATTGGTATGAATATATATTTAATAGTAATTATCATTGATTTGTTAAAAAAAATTTATGTCGTTAAAAAATATACGCATATCCAAAACTTTTATGACAAATTTTTCAATTGCTTTGATTTGATATTAATTATGTTAGTGTTCAATACTATCCGTCAAATTTTGTTCGATTGTAGTTGACATGGTCTTTTTTAATATATAACACATTGATCTTGTTCAAAAATTATATTCTATCTAAAAGAAATCACATTTTTCTATATGAAAGATTGAGATACACAAAAATATTATTAAAAATAACGTATTTCATGATTTCACATTGATTCTACACATTATTTATTTAATATATTTTCATTACTTCAATTTATAAATATTTATTCTAAAATATATACCCACAATAGATATGTTCAAAAGGATTTGCAAAATGTTGAAATAAGTTACAAGTAATTTTTTTATTCAACCAAATGTTGTTTTATATGTATTACCGTGGTAATTTACAACGTAAAAGTTTTATAAATTATATTGTATTTTGAATTGAAAACCACAAAGCTGATAACCAAGTGGATAGTTATTATGTTTAAAATTTAATATGGAGGATCGTTGGAATTAAATTAGTGCTGATTTAGTAAAATATTTATAATTTTTTTTATGTGTTTATTTTTTGCGTTGCAGTATGTGTTCCTCACTTTTTAGATGTTCGCCCATGCTATTTCAACTTATTTCTATCTCTTCCTTCTAGGTTCTTAAAAAGGTTGAATTTTAATTTATCTCTCAATTTTGTTCACCATTGAAATTGTTTTATTACTTATTTTATCATGTCATTGTTATCAAATCGATTAATATCCATCTCTCTTTTCTGGTTACAATTGTTGAGTGAATCAATGAATGAATAGATGTTTGTTGTATAGAAGGTGTTTGATAATATACACTTGTTACAATTGTTGAGTGAATCAGAGAATAGATAGATGTTAGTGTTGATAGATGTTTGTTGCATATAAAATATTTGATAATATGGACTTGTTATAATTGTTGAGTGAATTAGTGAATGGATATATGTTAGTATTGATAGATGTTTGTTGCATGTTTGATAATATGCATTTGGTACAATTGTTGAGTGAATTAGTGAATGGATAGATGTTAGTGAATAGATAGATGTTTGTTGCATATAAGGTGTTTGATAATTTTCACTTATTACAATTGTTGAGTGAATGGGTGAATGAATAGATGTTAGTGTTGATATATGTTGTTGCATATAAGATGATAACATCCATTTGTTACCATTGTTGAGTGAATCAATGAATAGATAGATATTTGTTGCATATAAGATGTTTGTTAATATGCACTAGTTACAATTGTTGAATGAATCAGTGAATGAATCAATGTTAGTGAATACATATATGTTAGTGTTGATTGATGTTTGTTGCATATAAGGTATTTGATAATATGCACAAATTAAGTGGTTCTATTTGTGTGATAATACACTTGTCACCGGATGTTTTTTGATCATTGATCATCAAGCGATTTGACTTCATTTGTCTATGATTTGTGACTTTAATTATGATTTGTGCATATTATCTCTAATTTGTGACTCTAATTTATTTGTGGTTGTGACTCTGATTTGTGACTTCTTTTTTTATGTGATTTATGACTCTGATTTGTGACTTATTTTTTATGTGATTTATGACTCTGGTTTGTGACTTTAAGGTATTTTAAAATTATATAGTTAAATTATTTAATTCTTCATTTTATGTTTATTTACAAATTAATTTTTTGCTATATAGTATTATTTGTATATTTAATTTTTATATTTTATAATTTTATGTTAATCACTCCAAACTTTTTAATGAAACTCTGTTATTGACTATTGCTATAATTATCAATTAATCGTGAATTTATATGGTCCAAACTTATATTGGACAAACTTAAATAATAACATACTACAACACGATTTCTTATGTAAGCATAAGTGTTCTACTGGTTAATAATAAAAAGAAATTGAAAAAATTTGTTGCATATATATCGTTGACAATTAAAAAAATAAACACATCTTATTTGAATTGTTATAAGTTATTAAAGAATATGCATAATAATAAAAGGAGAGGAGAAAACAATATAAAAGATAAAGAAAAGTAATAGTCGAGGAGACACTGCGTGAAGAAAAAAAGGAGTACCCCACAAATGACGAAATATATAAGTGGTACCACAATGACAACCTGCAGAGAATTGAGAGACTTTTGAAGTGTTTGGACCAAATATTAATCCTTCTTAAGAATTTTTATTCTTCTCATTTAATTCGATGAACACTTATTTTTAATTTGATTTTGTTTATTATAATGAGCAATTAAGTTTTATTTTGGCTTAATTGCATTTATGGTTCCTCTACTTTAATTAACTGAATCGTGAATGTAGTTTCTCTATTTTGTTTCTCCCCAGTTTTGATCCTCAAATATAAATTTAGTTCAAAATTTGATAAAATTTCATCTTTTTAAAGCAGTACTACACCTTTTATGATCATAGATTTCATGTACAATTGTTGCAAATGAGATATGGAGATATTGTGTTACTTAAATAAATACAAAAAAAAAAAAAAAATTTCATCAACTTTTAGACTAAAATTCTGTTTGGAGACCAAAACTGAAGAGAACCAAAATTCTGCTGATGGACTTATATGATACTTGAAATTAAAAATTCTTGTATAATCAACTCTAGTTTTAGTTTTCCAATCATTCAATTTTTTTGTGCTCTATGCTCTCTCAAAAAATAATAATTAATAACATGTTTCTTACCACCATAATTAACTGATACAATTGCGAGGTCCCAAGTTCGAATATAAGACGTGACATATAACCTAACAATATCGGAATTTGTCAGTTGAACTATAATTTAAAAACTAATATGCATTCTTTTAAATAGAAATAAAAATGTTTTAATGCACTTTCTATTTTCTTATTATTATTGAAACAACAATTTTTTTTTGTCAGATGGTAAATTCCATCATAATAATTCACACAACTGCGAAGTCACGAGTTCGAACTGGGACAAAACGTCATACCTAGCAATATCGACATTTATTACTTGAGTTAGAACTTAAGAACAATTGAAACAACAATTTGATCTTCTTATTTCTAAATTCAAGATTTTAATGATATATTTAGTGATGTTCATACAAAAATATAATTGAAATAAGACTTAAAATGCTATGTAATAATAGATTTTTTAAATGGTCACGTACTATATCAAATCAAATAAAATTAGAACTTAAACTCATTGATATATTAATCTATATAAAAAACTTACACGACTCACAAATTGAGTGATGTGGATTTTTGTAAAAATATAATAAAGTAAACTTTTAAACAAATTTTTAGATTTTCTCATAATTTGAATGAATACATGCCATACTTCAAAATTAATGAAATTATAACAAATAGTAAGTCAAACTCAAACATAACATTTTTAAAATAGATGATACTCATACCTTGCGAAAATAATCCGACTTAACCTATTTTCACCCATTAATTACATAGCAAATGTTGATTGATTTGTTGTTGATGAATATCCAAATATGCTTGGCATTGAGTACTACTAGTTAGGGACACCAAAACTGCATCCTCCAAATCCTTAGCTGCGTTTCCTTGAACCAATGTTATTATGTACTTTATTACTTTTGCATCAAAAGGCAACGTAAGGGGCATATTGGTACAAACACCAAATTCTTCTTCTGCCAATTTGAAGAGTTCTTTGAAAATATTGTTTTCCAAATACCACAAAGGAAGTACAAATCGCATATTATCAGTGCTGTATATAACAAAGTGACCCTTCTTCTCTGCTTTTGTCAAAACACTGCAACTCTTTTCTGTAACTCTTCTCTCCCTTTGGTCTATTGCATGTTTATGCCACTTCCTAGCCATTTGTATTATTTTCTTTCTACTAATCATTCTTTTAATTACCTTCCAATATGAACTATAGTATATTGTATTTTGAATTGAACAATTATTAAATAAAGATCAGATAGTTAAATAAAACAAAACTAGTTGAAAGGATAAATTTTTTTAAAGGGAAGTGTATATGAGGCAAATGTAGAGATTGATACGTGGTGGTGCAATTTCAATAATCTATGTATGTTTTAGAAGTTGGCAGAATTAACTATGAAACCAAACAGAGAGAAAATTAAAAGTACCAAAGTTCAGTGCAATGCAAAGCTAGCTTTTATAACACTACTAGATTGTACACCGTGTTACGCACGGAAGAAGACCATGTGTTTAATATGTTTTTTTTTATTATTATTTTAAGAGATACACGTGTTCTCAAATGAAAAAATTACATTTTTTGTTTTGATTAAATTAAGTTATTAAATTTAATAATTTTGTTATATTAAATTTTAGACATAATTATTCTAATTGTTCATATCTTAATTTTAAATAACACTTTAGTTTTTTATCTATTTTTTTTATTTAGTTCTTTATTTAATTTTAAGTAATGATTTGATCATTTATATGTTAAAATGTCAACAATATTATAATTTTTGTACATAAATTTAGAAAATTCATCAAAATCGTCAAATAAAAATTCATAAAGTTCAATACCAATCTCAAGAAAATTTATGTAATTATCAAATGCATAACTCCAATATTCAAATAAATTAATATTTTGATCTTCAACAACATTAAATAAAGAATGAAAATATGAGTTTATTTAAAAATTTGATTTATGAATCTGATGAAATTCGATATTATATGAAAGATGATAACTAATTTCATGGGTTCTGTTGAAAAACTTTGATGGACTTTTTAAATTTGTTTAAAAAAAGGATAACATTGTTGATATTTTAAAACATAAAAGATGAAATTATTATTTAAAATTAAATAAAAGACCAAATAAAGAGAAAACAAATAAAGGACTATAGATTTATTGAAATTAAATAAAGAGATCGCAAGAACAATTATGCTTAAATTTTAAATAATGAAAAAATACTACATCAAAAAATTTATATCAATCCGTCTTTATGTGAATTTAATTTTATAAAATAAGTAAAATGAAAAATGAAAAATTAAGGTTTATTAGTATAATAAATTGTTGATTAATTATAATGTATTTAAATTTAATTTTTTATTTGATAATTAATACTATTAATTTTATTTTTGAAAATAAATTATTAACTTTAAAAACATCAAATAGTAAATATTTACTAGACATATCCCCAACACAGAAATCAATAACACGCAAACCAACAAACTATTTTTGTGGTTATTAAGTTTACAACATCAGTTGCCTAGCATGTAATGCAACATATGTATATCTATTATGACAAAATATAATTGCTATGTTTGAATAATGAACTCCCTAATCTAAAAGGCCAAATTCCTATGCAATTTAAATTCATTATCAAATATGGTCCACCAAATACATTCTGGTAGGACAGTTTGGACATGTTTAAATGATTATCAACACTGCCATACATGAATATATATGAATATATATAAGAATCGATAAATACCAATAATAATATTTTTGAATTGAATATAAAAATTCAATCGACATTTACAAGTATGTAAATTATATATATTCATATTTATTATCTCTTTAAAAACATATTTAACAGTCTATTATAAAAATTATATTATAATATTAATATTCAAATAATTTAAATTTTGATTTGTTTTAGATATCCTACCCAACTAAACTCATATGTACCTAAAATATGAACTTCTCCTTAATCCGCATCCTCTCCTCCCACTTTAAAAGACTCAAATACCATTGAAAGATATAAAACCTAAAAATATGTGAAAATTTGTTAGTCATTTTAGTTACTTTGGTGAAAAACATGACCAACTTGACCTAAGTAATTTCATCTAATTTTTTTTACAATAAATAAATAGGGTGAAATTGATTTGTGTCAAATGAAGAGATTGACACGATGTGCAAATTAGACAATTTAATTACGTTTTAGGTTTAATTATAATTTGAATACCTCTAATTTAAGTTATGTGTGATTTTAGTCCTTTTGATTATTTTTAACACTTTTAGTCTATAAATTTGAACAGATTCAATTATTTTAATTTTTTGAAATATTATTTCCCTTAAAATTAATCAATTAAAATACTACATTTAACTAAAAAAAACCAAAGTTTTGTTCTCTTGAAATCCTAATATTTCATATATAAAATTCTTCATTTTTTTAATTTTAACCTTTTGATTTTATTTTATATATTAAATCCATCATCCAACCAATTTTTTTTTTAAACTTCAAAGAACTTATGTGAAAGACAATTGACGATAAAAACATATAATTTGATTAATTTTACAATTATAGGTATTAAAATTACTTGAAGAAATTTTGAGGAAACAAAATCAAACATAACTTAAACTAAAGTTAAACGTGTAATTAAGCTTAAATAGTATATGATGTTCCTAAAGGAATGCACTAGTGGAATTTGTCCCAATTCAACAAGATGCTTTTATCCACTTGTGATATGGTTTTATTGGGATGGGATTGGAAGGTGGCCAAGAACCATAGGAAAAAACATACATACAATGAACAAAGGAGCTAGAAGTGCAATCAAATTAATAATGAAGCATGTGGGCCTGCCTTAAATTGCGAAATTTGTATGCATTTCAGAGTCGTTACAGATATATATGTGCCAAATTAATTAAAAAGAGTTCGGGAACGTTGGGGGCCAAACTGTTTGTGAAGTACTAGACAAAATTTCCGAGGCAACAAAATAATTTGATCAAATAATTGCACGAATGGAGTTGGATTTGGATTCACTTGTCTTATTTTCATGACCACATGTCATATCACTTTTAGCACCGTTTACTACAATTTCAGATAAAAAAACATGAAATGAGATTTAAAAAAATAGTATAATGAATAATTAAAGAATTTTTTTAATCCATTAAAAATATATAAGATTTATATAGTCAATGAGTAACAACTACATAGTATAACAAATTATATTAATTAATTATTATATTTAATTTGTATAATTAATTGACTACTACATTTTTAATTTGTAAATTACAAAAAAGAAATGTCAAAAAATATATCAAATACAAAGAATATGAAATATCAAAATCTATCGTTCTTTTTTTAATGGATAGAAGTTAAAATGTCGAATATACTAAAAAAAAATATATTTACTTACAAAGAAAGAAGAATTATATCACTAAATTTTTATATTCTTGAAAAACATTTAGCAAATCCATAAAGAGAGTTCTCAAAGCAATTTAAATTTATGGAAGACATATATCTAAAGAACACCATCTACAAGAAATCGTGAGGGATCCAGATGTATATTTTTATGATGGGATCCAGATGTATATTTTTATGATGATGGAAATGTTTTGGACCGATCAAGATTATATCCACATATATAACTTTGATTGTATTTGAACTTCTAAAATATTTACTAAATTTGCGGTTGCTTGTGATTTTGTCAATAATTTTATATAAAAATTCCTTGTGATAAGTAATTTCAAAACTCTTGATAGATATGGTAATGCCTTAAGAACATAAATTGAACTCTATGCGATAGAATTTGTTGTTTTTCCTCCTCAATAGATCTTTGGTAGAGCGGTCAACTATTAACCGTGATAACAAATGCACTTTTGAAGTATTGAAAAATGAGTTGTGAATCGAGAAAGAAGGAAAAATGAGAGGAAATAATGCTTTTTTTATGTGTGTTTCTTTTGGCATTAATTTTGACGGTAAACATGTTAATATCCATTGTATTAAAGTTTTTTTTTATGATCATCGTTAATTATGAAGAGATAATTCTAAGTAACACTTCAGTTATTTATTTATTTATGTGGTCTCTTAACTTAATTTCACGTAACACTTTAGTCATTTTTTTATATTTCTTGATTTATTCTTTTGTTTAATTTTAAGTAACAATTTGATCATTTATATATTAAAATATTAACAATGTTATCATTTCTTTACAAAAACTTTGAAAACTCATCAAAATCTTCAAACAAAATCCATAAAATTCAATACCAATTTCAAGAAAATTTATATATTTATCAAATGCATAACTCAAATATTCAAATAAACTCATATTTTCATCTCCAACAATATCAAATTCATCAAATAAATAATGAAACTATGAGTTTATTTGAAGATTTGAATTATGAATTTGATGAAATTTGTATTATACTGAAGATGATAATTAATTTTATGAGTTTTGTTTAAAAATTTAATGAATTTTTTGAATTTTTGTAAAAAAATGATAACATTATTGACATTTTAATACATAAATGATCAAATAGTTATTTAAAATTAAATAAAATACTAAATCGAAAAAAGAAAAGATAAATCACTGAAATGTTATCTGAAATTAAGTTAAGAGATTATGGGAGCAATTATTCCATAAATTAATTAACCTTCAATAATTTTTTTTAATTGAAAAAGAAAGTAGTTGAATAATTATTGCTCTTATACCATATATATATATATATATATGAGAATTGTAAATAGAAATTATAAAATAAGAGAAAAATATAGTGAATAATGGGAGAATTATTCTCAAACATCAAATAATACATAAAATTTATATAGTGATTAACAACTGATTAGTATAACTAACTATATTAACTATTGTAATTAACTTTTATAACTAACTAAATAATATATTTAATACATCACCATTTCATACAAACATCTCTTAAGAGATGTGTATACATACTCTCAACACATATATATAAAACATGTTAACAAACATCGTACATATCATGCATCACATACAAAATATGCCTCCAAAATATATAAGACTAGGTAATATAATTATAATCACCTATCCTGAAAAACGAATTAAGTGACTTTAAATTATAAGTCTTCGATTTTTGAATTGATTTCTCAAACCTCTCAAAAGTGTTGCCTCCCATATATATATCAAAAAGTAAACCTAGTGCAATAGCTCAAAAGATGAATTTTCGATTAGGCATTCTCAAATTAAAATTATATTGAAAAATACTTAATAAACCAAAGCAAATGGGGGTGCACATCACAAGATTTACTCTAAATTCAAACTTTTAGCTGAGTGCGCAAAGAGTCACCTTTGTTGGACTTGTTAGTTGTTACTTTTGAAATATCTCATAAAACACCAAAAACAAACAAAAGTTCCCCTGAAATGTATGCATAGAATAAAAAAAGCTTTTGACCGACCAATATGATGCCTTCATGTTCACGATATATGTTGCTTTAGTTTTTTTATCAAAATATATTGCTTTACTCTGTTCTTTGAAGATAGAATTGATGTTATAGCTACAACATTTGTTCATTGTTGGTACAGAAAATGAAATATTCAATATGAATGCTAAGGAAGCAGAGATTTAAATTGGCACATTACATTACTATTAGAATACTTCATATTTTTCATAATAAGAAATGTTGTGAGAAAAAATTATTTCCTTCTCATAACTAATTATACAAAACTGATTCTGAAATATATCAGAACTAGCTACAAAGGTTCTGTAATCTATATGTCTAATTTTGTAGACAAATGTATTAAAATCTCTTCAAAAGCCATATATAATTATTTGTTGGTTGTTTTGCATAAGATCATGACAAGAAGATGATGCCTCGTTGTGACAAGCATACATGAAAGTAATCAAAGCCTTCTCAACATCATCATCGATCCGTTCGTGAACCAACGAGATTGCATACTCCAAAAAAACACTATCACATGGTAAAATAATAGGTCCTTTTGTTGGTAATCCGAACACTTTCTCGGACCATTGAAAAAGTTCTCTGAATACTTTCGTGTTAAGATATTTTAGATGTACTACAAATCGCTTATGGTCGACGCTGTACACCACGAAGTGACCCTTGATAACCATTGAAGAATTTGTATCCACTTCATGAATTGGGTATGAGATCCTTTTGCGTTTTCCAACAACCATTTTTTGCCACTTTTTTGCCATTTCTATTAGCCTTTTTGCACTTAGCATGGTTTAAAATTTATGAAGACTTAAGAGAAAGAGTAAATTAAACTATAGTGCAAATTTTGATCGACTTTATATTAAATGTGAACAATTGATTCAATATATATACTAAAAAAATTGACAACACCATATGGTATTGTATGGAGAGTGTAGTGCTAATATGGAGCATACCATGTGAAATAATTAATTCACTAACCACGTATGTGACAAAACAAGAATTGAATTAGTGGACAATGTATATTTGGTCTAGACATGATAACTAACAAGAGAAGAGATATTATAGGCCAATTTGTTCCTTGGAAGTTTTGTGATATCAATGCTAAAGATGCACAATCGTTTTCAACACAGCACAGCAAGACATGAACCAAATAAGTTATAGTATTTGGGCCCAACAGCTAGCTAAGCAGGTATGAGGCTGAGGTATCATGTACCTAAATAATTACAAGATCAATATAGATACACACCCCACTGAAATAGTACTTAGCAAGATGCATGGATATAAAGCAAATGGAACTAAAATGGAAACAGTTATGTATGTTTGTAGTCCAAATTTATGATTACACATTTTTTTTATTAAATATCTCAATAATCTGGTACATTAAATGACTTAATTGTTTTTTAAAGGTACAATTTCTCATAAATATTTGAAAAACAAACTATAATATACCATTTATTATATTGTGGGTTGACAAGTCAATTAAGAAGCCTGCAATTTTTTTACAAGAATAGGTAGACACTTAATTTTTTTTTATCCTCTTATATATATTAATTAGGTAGTGTGTGAATAAAACCATTTAGGACTAGACTTAGACCATATATTGATCCAATTTATGATCGTTCGAATGAGGACATATTAGAATATGCAAAGAGGATTTAAAGTGAGAAACTACTAAAGTTCACATATCCGTTATCTCAAAGTCACGTGATGACAATGGTACCACAATTTCAACCACATGATGACAATAATCACCATTAGTCGTCAAAGACATGCATTTGAACTCAAATGAAGATCGTAGATCACTAACTAATAACCCTAACAAATTTTTTCTAGAAATATTATGGAATGTCCTACAAAAAGAAATCTTGTGCAATGCAAAAGTACACATACTTCTAACCTAAAACTTTTTACTGTAATTAAGAAACAAATTAACTTGATCGTTTAAGTGTGTTCAAATACACCCCTCGACGATGAACAACAACCATTTTCACCTCTCCGACTAAGAATCCATATCCACGTCAAACCAAGTCCAAGCGATTATCAACATTGACCAATTTTGCTAGAATATGTCTTATGAAACAATCTTCACAGTTTAAACTTTATTTATATGGAGGCAAGTGTCGTTGTTATACTCTAGCAGGTGTAAACTAAACAATTTAAAAAGGGTTCCGCTTTACTAGCTTGATTACATTAATATATAAAAGTTTTAAAGTTCACAAAATCTTCCCATATGATACTTGCAACTTTTGAAATACCTACACTTATTATGTTTGGTTATGTGATGACAAATATAAATTTATAATGAATTGATTTAATAAAATTGGTACTGCCTAAAAATTAGTTGAACTTATGAGATGTATATAATGAATAACTATCGATCAATCCTCATTAATAGCCAGTCTTCCATTGCAAATATTTATGATTAATTTGATGACCAACAAAACTTGATCAACAACTTTTATTAACACTTTCTAAGTTTAGTAATAATGAATACTAGATATTAACTCGTGTATTGCACATATATATTTTAATTTATTTAATTTAAGTAAATTTTTAAAAAAATTAATATGAAATTTTATATTTCAATTGTCAAATAATTATTGATAAAGTAGGTATATCAATAATATATATTTAATTTTATCAATATAATTTATAGAAGAGAAGTACCTAACAATAAGAGACACATATATATAGTCGAAATATATTTTAGGATAAGCAAGAGAGGAGAGGCATGTATTATCAATTCAGAAGAATTTGAAGAAATTTATCATTTAATTAAGTTCAATATTAAATATTCTGCAAAGATATATACAATTGCGAGCAAATAAGTAAATTGCATTGAAAATGTGAAGTTGATTAATGCAGACAAAAAAAACATATAAAGTAGTAATGTGGAATTAATGTGAAAGATGTTGGACAAATATTATGAAATAATAATGTGACGTAATGAAATAATAATGTAGAATTAATTTAGAAAATTTAAAATAAACGTTATGAAATAATATTTAATAGGAGATATAATATAAGATAGTAGATGGTATATAAAATTTGTGTAAAAACTATTTAGAAACTTAGTAGAGAAAACTCTATAAGAAGACACGTATTGAATATTTAAAAATTATAAATAATTATAAATAATTATATTTAAATTTATAATTAATTATTTGCAATTAATAACTAATAAATTTCAACATTTGTAATATCTATTAACCATATGTAATTAATCAAATAGTCAAATTGTGGCAACCAATTTTTTATGGTTAATTTTTGTGTTAAAATAACAACTCTTCTTGATATTTTTATATAATAAAAATATGTGTATGAACCAATGGACAATGACCACAAAGATGGACATTATGTTAGTTGTCATTTTATTTGATACTATTTTCTCATAACCACCAAATTTTTATTTAGATGGATTAATTTAAACATAATTGTTTACTTTTTCCGATTTCAATTATAAGAAAGAAAATAAATAAACATTAATACCAATGAACTAATTATTATTTTTATTTTTTGAATATTTTTATAAATAATCTCTTCATAAAAAAGTGTAAGACATTATATACATTTACTAATATTTAAAAAATAAACATTAAATAAAAATAAAAAATTATTTAAACGATAAATAAAAATCACAATTTTTCTTATGAATAAAATTAAAAAAATCGTTAAATTTTTTCAAATTATTAATACCAAAGATAGTATTAAGATTCGTAGAAAGAGAAAAATCTATTTTTTTTTTGCATAATCATTCATACCTAAGTCACAATCATTCATACCTAGATAGAATTCTACATATTTAGAAAGAGAGATGAATATGATTAATTTTCTCATCTAATATAATTTTGTATCTATTACTATCAAAGTTGATATATGAGAACATATCATACTCTTATAATATATTAAATTTGAATTTAAATATCTATAAAAAAATATTCTCATTTAGTATATAAGACACTTCAAATATAATTACCTTAATAGAGAAACTAAAACAAAAAATTTCTTAAATCGCAGTGGTGTAGAATTTTAGGCGCTGTCAACAATTTTTCTTTGGTCCAATAACAGTAAACAAAAATAATTGTTATGTTTAAAGAAATTTACTAAACTCGGTGTTTAAATTGATAAATGTTTTTTTTTACTTTGATAACAATGCAAGAAAAGGCATAAATCAATCATTTTCGCAATCATGTTAGCCGGAAGGGCCATTAATAAAACCTTTCCCTGGGACCTTCAAAGCCATGTCGTTAAAGTTTTTCTTCCTCTTTGCAATTTTTCGCATTTTCTTTTGATGAGCTCTCTCAGAAATATTTGTAAAGGTAAAAAATTTGCAAAAATTTGAAGTTGATTAATCCAGACAAACAAAATAACCGTATAAGTAAATGACAAGTAGAGGCGAAAATGTGAAGCTGATTAATCCATTGAGTAGTAAGGTAGAATTAATGTGAAAGATGTTAGGCAAATGTGAAATAATAATATGATGTTATGAAATAATAATGTGGAATTAATTTAGAAATTTTGAATAAATGTTATGAAATAATATTTAAATAGAAGATATGTTACAAAATAGTTGATTATGTATATAATTTGTGGAAAAACTATTTAGAGGCTCAATGAAAACGTAGTCTAGATGAAAAATATTTGCATATGTGGATAAAATGGTATGAAGTGGCAGTAGACTATATTTTAAATATATATAATAAATATGAATGATATTAATAAATTTTATCGTATTTTGAATATAATTAATAAGAGTGAATTTAGATTTCCATAAAATTTAAGATTGAGAGTACATGCGGATGTATTGATACCCACACCGACATTCAATCTACCCTTTACTAAATAATTTATTTTTAATTTTATATATACACATTTTTATTTATATTATTCAATATTTCTTACATATTAAAATCACTTTTAATTTAGAACATATATTTAGGATTATTTTGTTTGGTACCTCTTATAGTGTATTTCGGTCTAAAATTTTCATTTTTCACTTTAAAAAATTAAGTTCCATTAAAATATAAGAAAACGGGGGATTGAGTCATTGAGCATTTGCCATTTTGTTTAAATGAATGTTCATTCGTCCCTCATCTTCTCATCATCCTCTAATGCATACCAAAATTTAAGATTTAGCCGTGCACTTTACATTTCCAAAAACAAAAATTAGATTAAAAAAATTGAATAAACATAAGACCGGATAAAAATTCACTTTTTGTTTAGTCATGTTAGGAGGGACGGCAATAAAATGGGCCAGTCCTTTGCCAAGTGTGCTTTGTCCAATTCTATTTCACAAAGTTGGATTTTTTTATACCCCTCATTTTAACTTATACTCCTCCAAATCGTTAAAAATCTAAATATTTTTCTTTAATTTTCATTAAATTAATAGTAAAAAATGTCGGTAGTAACAATTATTTGTCGAAAATTTAGTCAATAAAATTTTTGATAATTAATTTTACTCTATCGGAAATTTGTAACTTAAAATTGTCGGTAGTTAATTTTACTCTATCGAAAATTTTAATTGAATTTTTGATACGTATTATTTTTTTTTTTATATTTTTTTAAGCAAGGATGAAAAAATTATATATTGATTAGATTGAAGCATTCACAATGATTGAATTTTTGAGTTACGAGAAGCTGTTATATCATAGACAAGAGATGTTGACCAATAAAATCGAGTAACTGGTATTATTACTAGCTATGACAATTGTTAAAAATCTAAATATTTTTCTTTAATTTTCATTAAATTAATAGTAAAAAATGTCGATAGTAACAATTATTTGCCGAAAATTTAGTCAATAAAATTTTTGATAATTAATTTTACTCTATCGGAAATTTGTAACTTAAAATTGTCAGTAGTTAATTTTACTCTATCAAAAATTTTAATTGAATTTTTTATACGTATTATTTTTCTTTTTATATTTTTTTAAGCAAGGATGAAAAAATTATATATTGATTAGATTGAAGCATTCACAATGATTGAATTTTTGAGTTACGAGAAACTGTTATATCATAAACAAGAGATGTTGACCAATAAAATCGAGTAACTATTATTATTACTAGCTATGACAATCGAAAAGAGAGGAATGAAGTCAAAATTAATTTTTGGTTGTGATAGAGGTAGAAAATATAAGTCAAATAAATGTAACTCAAGAACTTTAACTAAATGTGTGGTTGTCTGTTTAAATTTAGTTCGACGAAAGCTTTCCTCTTAGATTTTGTAAGAGATCAAACTCGAGAATATTCAATAGTATTTTTTGCTTCTTTTATCCTCACTAAAAATAAATTGAATATAAAATAAATGTAAAAAAACAAAAACTCTAATAAAAATTTTAAGAATGAATGAAATTTTCAATAGTTATTTTTTAATATCAGAAATTTTATTTTTAAAATTTATGGGAGTTTCAACAAGAAATTTGGCTATAGTAATTTTTTCATCCCTACTTCCAAAAAAATCCAAAAAGAAAATAAAAAAAATCCACATAATAATTAATAATAATAATAATAATGCGTACCATAGATTCCAAAATTTAGAATTTTCGATAGAATAAAATTAACTAATGGAAATTACAAAATACAAAATAATGGTAGAGTAAAATTAACTAGGGAAAATTTTAAGATACAAAATTTTTGGTAGTATAAATAATATATCGGAAATAAATAATTTCTACTATTGGAAATTTTGTATCTTAAAATTTTCGATAGTTATAAAGTCTGTACTGAATGTGTGAGAGAAAAAGATTACTACCGAAAACTTTGGTGAGAAGTGAAATTTTGGAATAATTTTTTTTATTATTAATTTAATGAAAATTAAAGGAGTAGATTTAAATTTTTAATATTTTTGGAGGTATGAGTTAAATTGAAGAGGTATTTCCTATTTCGATCCATTGAATTATTGTGATTTGGGCTTGTTGGGCCTTAATATTTATATTTAGGGTTTTATATTATGCAACCTCCCACCTGTACCTCCCATCCGCCATCCCAATGGTAAATACTATATTGTTTTTTTTATTATGTATAAAACCATTAAAAAAAAATTACCACTTTATTTTTTGTCTTCACTTTCGAAAATTACAAAATCTTTTTAAACATTCAAAAATTTCAACTTTCAAAATGTAAAAAAGTCAATTGTGTTGACATTTTTGAATTTTTTCTAGTAATTTTAACAAATTTCAAAACTTTTGATAAATATCAAAGTTTCAAAATACAATTTTTCAGGACGTTATAAAACTTTTGATAAATTTAAATGTTTCGAAGTGAGTTTTTCCATAAATCATCAAAAATTTCGAAAGTTTTGATAAATTTGAAACTTTCGAAACCAAATGCTCGAAACTTTCAAATTTTCGAACACACATAAATTTTGAAACTTTCAAAATTTTTGATGTAATTCAATTTCAAAAAATTCGAAAGTTTCAAATTATTTTAAAAAATACATGTTGTCTATTGTAATTAAAATTTTATTTTGAAAAATAAATTTATAATATTATTATTATTATTTATTGTAATTTTTGAAATTTGGCATGAAATTTATTACTATTAATTTATTATTATAAATTTATTACTATTAATTTATTATTATAAATTTATTATTGTTAATTTATTATTATAAATTTATTACTATTAATTTATAATTCAAAATTTGGAAATTTATTACTATTAATTTATAATTCAAAATTTGGAAATTTATTACTATTCGGAATCAATTTCGGAACTTTCCATAAATTTCAAAGTTTCCAAAGTGTAAAGCTTCATGTTTCTGAATTTAACTTTCAGATTGTTAGAAAGTTTTGAAGGTTTATGCATTTCAAAAGTTTTATGTGAAAACTTTCGAAGAATTGAAAAATTAATTATTCAAAGTTTCGAAGTTTATCTTGCTTTTGAGTTTCGAATGTTTGCAAATAGGTGATTTGTACAATTCAAATTTTCGAAAAAAATAAATGAAAAAAATAAATAAATTTTTTTTTTTAAAAGTTTTATAGATAATATTACGAACAATATTGATCTTTTCCATGGAGGTGGGGATGGGAGGTACATGGGAGGGTGCAAGTTACAACCTAGTATATTTCATATATTGAGATATTATTCCACCATAAAAGCAATGCAATTGCAAATTGGAATTGTTCTACAATACTCACATTTTGGCTGCAACAAATTGCATTTAAAACAAAAATTTAGAGCATCAGTCAGTTATCTATTCTGTTTTTAATTCTTGATAGAATAACAATTTTCTAAAATTATTATTAATCACTAGCGTACACATTACTGGTTTATCCGTTTTTCTAAGAACAATAAAAGTTGCATAACTTTTTATGATTATTTGGAAAATGTCAATTAATTGATTGATAAGGATGAATAGATTTATAAATTAAGTTAATAATTAAATAAATAAAAAATTACAACTAAATTTGGTATCCTTTGGTATACTGGTATAAATATTTTTAAAAATTCAGTTATTTAATGGAATAAAATAAATAAATTTGTAAATAAAATAATTCAAATAAGGTAAAATTAGAAGAAAAATTGCAATAAAACTTGATATTCTCCGTATCTATAGTACTCTAAATGACGAGAATCATTTTTATATGTGGTCTCAGGCTTGATAAACTTCATCACATATTTCAAAGTCATTAGAAAATGGTGATTGTAGCAATGAGAAATGGGGTATGAGTTGTAATATTATGTTCCTACATTCCGACTCAATAAACAAGCAAGCAATTGAAAGCAATCATTTCCTATTGCAACGATCTTAAAACAAGAGTATTTACTTTCTGTCTTCAACAACCTTACGCGGAAACAAACTTTAAAAATATCAACCCCCGACATGCCGAATCACTTCCATTTCTGTCTTTCTTTTATTTTCTATTTTCTATTTTCTATTTGATTCCAAAAAATACTCGCTATCTTGATGATTCTCCCTTCACATCTGTAATCGGTACTACTGTATCGAGATATTATTCCCTCAACAATGTGTATTGTAAAATTTTACATTTTTTAAAAATCGTCTATATACGTGAATTTAAAATTAGGTAGAATTTTTCTAAATAGTAGAATTAATTATAATTAAAGTTAATTTTTATAATTTGACAGTTGTTAATTGACAATATAAAAAAATTATATTGATATTAATATATATAAATAAAATATCATAAAACTTTTGGTCCCAAGAGATACAATAGGTATTTTAATCTTAGTTTACTACTACTTTACAAGAGAGACTGTTTGTTACAAAAGGATTTAGTTAACTATATTCTATATTTTATTTATATAAAAAATTATTAAAAGAAATACGGAAACACTTATACATTAAATATCATATTGATAAATTAAATATTATTTATTTAAAATATAATAATAATAATAATAACAATAATAAATAAATTTCTAAAATTAAAATATTTAAAATTTTAGATATTTGTGAAAAATATAATTTTATATTATATTTTGGATTTATCTTAGATTTACATTTAATGTAAAAAAGATCAAATAAAAGTTATAAATAAAAAAATACTATTTATAAATTCAATACTTATTTATATATATATACTTTTATATATA
>JBBPBS010001017.1:13458438-13469254 GCA_037974835.1 Cicer judaicum | reverse complement strand
TATATTAAATGTCTAAAAATGAATAAATGACAACTTTTTTCTTTTAAGTTTTGATCATATGATTACTATTTAATTTGAAAAAACATCTATATTATTTATTATCTTATAAAAGATGATAAATTCTATCCTAATTAACTCATACAACGGTGAGATTTTAATTTACCTAAAAATATTGACATGACAGTTGAGTTGAGACTTAAAGATTCGTTTATATCATTACTTTATAATATATCTTCCTCATATATAATTAAATTTTGTATTTTTAAATATATGATTTTATAAACTAATTGATTTAAATAAATAAATCATTTTTGTTACTTCAATATTTTTTCTTATTAATATTTATATTTATATATAGGACAAAAGGTAATAGTATACTTGATACGTATCACAAGTGTTCTAGAAGAAAACATATTACCTCATTTTAGACATCATTTAATGTCTATTGTTGAATTTTAATCAGCATTTATTAAAGACAAATATATTTTTGATGGAATTTTAATTGATGGTCGATGAGACAAAAAAAAATAGTTAATTTTATTTAATTTTAGCAAATATGAGTTTTTCAGAGAAATGGCATAATGGATTTTGGAATATGTTGTTTCAACGTTAATTTATGTGCTAGTGAATGACATTCCTACAAAATGATTTGTTATGCGGAGGTGATTAAAACAATGTGATCTCTTAACTCCGTTCTTGTTTCTAATAATTTCTAAGAGATTGGATGCTAGTGTTTTTGTGGAAGTCAATCATTTTAAAGATTTTGAGGTCGACTCAAATGAGTTACTTGTCTCTCTTTCACAATTTGTAGACGATACATTGATCATAAAAGAGAAGTATTGGGACAATATTAGAGCTATCGAGACTAATTTGTTGTGGTTTGAGTTTTAATCTAATTTTAAGGTTAATTTTTATAAAAATATGTTGAAATATGTTAATATCAACAATTTATAACTTCAAAATACAGCATAAATACTTAATTATAATATGAGATGTATTGTATTCAAATATTTGGGATTATCTAGTAATAATAAACAACTAAAATTTTGACATATTTGAGGTTATTTATTGATAATAAACAACTAAATTTGGAGTTATTTATTTATTTTTCTAAAACAACTAAAAATTTTAGATTAAAAAAAATATATAAACAGAGAAGATTAAAGAATTATGATAGATTAACACAAAAAAGAGCAAGGGAAGGGACATAGGAAGTACAATAATTAATGAAGCATATAAGATCATAATTGATTTATATTTAACTTAGGTAAAAGGAAATGAAAATGGATAGAAACTTCCAAGAGTGCGAATAAGTTTAGGCACCACCAAAACAACACGATCACGTCATAATCAATTCCCGATCATCATCTTACCATAGAAAATGGAAAACCCACAGGAATGTTTTCCAATTCCACACGCTCACACACTCTCCGCTAAAAAGAAAGAAAAAATAAATAAGTTTTTGTCACATTCACCACTCAGCACATAGATATTATTCAAATTGTAATTATTTAAATATTTGAAATGTTAAATTTTTTAAAGTAAATGAAAATGTTTTTTTTTTCATTTTACTATTTTGTAAGGCTTTGACTTAAAGATAAAAAAAAAATTAAAAAAGTTATGACTGATGTTCAACAATTTAAAAAATAAAATTAATATTTTCAAAATTTAAAATCTCACAGTCAAAACGACATAGTACTCCAATGATGCAAGGTTGGTGAGTGAAAGCAGAAACTAACCCCACTTTAGTTTCTTTTGTGTAGCCGCGTTTACCATTGACAGTGAGTCACCAATTGCGTGTCACTATCATTCATTCTTATCCAACTGTGAAAATCTTTTTGGAAAATTAATGCTTACCTGTTACATATTGTATAGTATATTTATATATTCATTTGCTTTCTTTCTTTGTATATAAATCACCCTCTGTCTTCAATCATATTAAGTACTTTACCCTTTCTTCTAATTTCTCAAAATTAATCATAACACATACATGGCTTTCTTTCCTTTCTGTTTCCTCTTCTTTCTTGCTTCATCAGCCACCGCTTGTGATCGTTGTCTGCACCAATCCAAGGCTTCCTATTTCTCCAAAGCTTCTGCTCTCTCATGTAATTAACAATTTTCATTTCATATAGTTATTTTGTTAAAATATATTTTTCCAATGTTTGATTTTTTTATATTTATTTTTATGCAGCTGGGGCATGTGGGTATGGTTCTTTAGCATTGGAATTAAGTGGTGGACAACTTGCAGCTGGTGTTTCTTCACTTTTCAATGATGGAGCTGCTTGTGGTGCTTGCTTTCAGGTTTGTTCACAATTCATCACATTCAACTTTTTAAATTTGCAGTAATTGATCAATTAATTAAATTTAAATAGTTCTGAAATTTTTTACTTTAAATTTAAAATAATTATTTTCTGAACTTTACTGACCTCAAATTTCGGACTATCAAAGTTCCTAACCTTTTGGTCTTAATCATTTGATTAAGACCGACACAAAATAATTTAAATTGCAGAAAACTATGCCGACATTTAAAAATGACACTATGCAGCTGCAATTACAAATGTAAAGAATGTATTTACAAAAGTCTTTGAAAAATTTATATAATTTTGTTTTAGTTGATTGACATGAATATTTTATTTTCCTAAAATTAATGAATAATTTTGATGCAGGTAAGATGCAAGAACCAAGGTTTATGCACAAAAGAAGGTACAAGAGTGGTATTGACTGATCTTAATCACAATAATAAAACTGACTTTGTATTAAGTAGTAGAGCCTTCACGGCAATGGCTCAAAAGGGTATGAGCCAACAAATTTTGAAGCTTGGCATTGTTGATATTGAATATAAGAGGTAACACACTCTTACACCACTTTCTTTTAGCTTTAACTATAAGCTGTTTTTAGCGTTTTTCTTTTGTTAATGTAGCTTTTGTTTTTTTCCACATTCATGCTATGCCAGCTGTTTTGGTGGGCCTCAGTGCCCACCTACCGTATAGTGGCACCGGCCCACCTTTGAAAAAAGAACACTAAATGTGGACCAATTATGAGTCCATAAGACAATTATGTAACGCATAAATAATAGTAACGCTCCAACATGTATTGTAATGTATAGAAAATATAATGTCAGATATTTTATGTCTTTTCAAATGTGCAATCATCATATGCAAAGCCATTATGTTATTAATTTATAAATATAATAATGGATTCAATTTAGAAATGGTGCACCAAATTCATATATGTTCATATAATTATCAATTATGTGTTGTTAACCACTGATTCACCCCCACGTGGGTTTTAATGGTGCAGAGTACCTTGTGTGTACAAAAATCAGAATTTGGCTTTTCGCGTTGAAGAGTCAAGCACAAAACCAAATTATTTAGCAATTAAATTTTTGTATCAAGGAGGTCAAACGGAGATAGTAGGTGTTGATGTTGCTCAGGTATATACATTATTTTTATTTTATTTTTTGTGAACAATGTTACATTATATATGTCAAAATAAAAAGTCACTTATTAATTTCATCATACTTTGTCCCTAAGTATTTATTAATGACTACTTGTAGGTTGGATCTTCAAATTGGAGTTTCATGAGTAGGAATCATGGGGCAGTGTGGGACACAAGTAGGGTTCCAGAAGGGGCATTGCAATTTCGGTTAGTGGTTACAGCAGGGTATGATGGAAAATGGATTTGGGCACAAAAAGTTCTTCCAGCAGATTGGAAAAATGGGGTGATATATAATTCTGATGTTCAAATTACAGACATTGCACAAGAGGGTTGTTCATCATGCGATGATGGGACATGGTCATGATTCTATTGCTTAAGTGCTCAATAACCCACATAACATATACATATATATAGATATAGGTAGCTTTCATTTTATTCATACTGTGTATTATAGGCTTACAAACCAACTCGTGTAATACCAAGAAATCATAAAATAGCTTAATAAAATTGAAATGTGTTCCTCTCTTTTTGTGTGAAATGTTTTTTTTCATATAATTATGGTTGAATTTAAAAAATAGATAAATAATTAAAAAAATATTACATTTAAAATAATAGTGTGAAGAATTATAATACATACTTTTTATATAGTACTTTTAATTTAAATATAGCAAAATTTTACTTTAACTATAACTAACTTTTAACTATTAAACTATTTTAAATCATATTTAGGTAAATATAACTTTAGTTATATCTAATAATCTTGTAAGTTGAAAGTGTATAACAAGATTTTTAATTTAGGAAGTACAATAAAAATAAAATAAAATATAATTTAACTAATAAAATAAAATTACAAGAAAAAAAATCACATTGATAAACAAAAAAATTGAGATAGAAAGTTAGAACATTAGAAGTTCATAACTCTGGTTGAAGTTCTCTTTCTATTTTAAACTAATAACTTAAAAATAATAATATCTTGTGTCTTCACGTTACTTAATCAACAAAAAGTAAAATTACTAACAGAAATTGTTAACTATCATAAAGAAAAAAATCAAATAAAATTATAATTATTTTATTACTATTAGTTGAAATACAAAAAAAAAATTAAAAATATTTAACTTAACTATCATACAATATAAGCATACAAAGTCAATAATAATTACTATCAACAAAATAAATGAAAATTGAACTGATTTTTGTAATATCACGAAGAACAAATTCACAAACCAATCACCATAAATCACTTCATGAAGAGAATGGAAGAATGAATATTCCAAGAAAGTTGTGAAATAAAAAAATCTTAAGGTATAAAACACTTTAACTCAAATTAAATATTCCATTATAAAGTCTCACTACGCTAAAACTAGCCTTTAACAACACTTTTTTTAAGTGTTTTTACGGCGTTTTTTCAAAAAAACAAGCGATGTGGAATCGAGCGCTGTAAAAGATACAACAGCGCTTTTAAAAAAGCGCTATAAATCATGTAAATATAACGCGCACTTGTTATGCACCTTTTAGAGCGTTTTTGGTAAGAAGCATTGTAAAAGGCATACCCATAATTCATATTTTGGTGTACCTTTTACAACGTTTTTTGTAAAGAGCACTCTAATAGGCATACCCATAATTCATAATTTGGTGTACCTTTTTACAGCGCTTTTTGTAAAAAGTGTTGTAATAGGCATACCCATAATTCATATTTTGGTGTACCTTTTACAGCGTTTTTTGTAAAAGCGCTGTAATAGGCATACCCATAATTCATATTTTGGTGTACCTTTTACAACGTTTTGTGTAAAAAGCGTTGTAATAGGCATACCCATAATTCATATTTTGGTGTACCTTCTACAACGCTTTTTGTAAAAAGCGCTGTAAAATGTCCACCCAATGCACATTTTAAAAGCGCTGTAAAATGTATATTTTTTTTTAAAGCCCTATATATATTTGAAAAGCGTTTTTTAGCTTTTTATGGCTTTTTTTTTTTTATAAAGCGCTGTCTTTTATCTTTTTATCCAAAATAATTTTGAATCAGACAACAGAACACAACCAGAATCAGTAAGTTACAACATGATACATATATATTACCTTGTAACACAGTAATTTACTATAAGAAATTCACAAGCAGTTCACACAATATGATACATATATATTACCCTGTAACACAGTATTTTACAACATAAGTAACTACATATACATTGAACCTAATTTACAACATATTCATATTCATATGCATATTTATATATTGTCCTATGATCATATACATATAATAACTAAAAAAATATACAGAGTATGCACTAGCTTCATTTTACAGCGCTTTTATTACAAGCGTTGTAAAAGCCTTATAACGTTATGCGCAAACGTTATATGACCTACAACAACGCTTCTTTTACAGCGCTTGTCATCAAATGCGTTGTAAAAGACTCCGTTATTTTTAAAATATATTTACAACAGCGCTTGTGTTTAGAAAGCGTTGTAAAATGTGCGCTGTTAAATGTCATTTTTGGCATAGTGTCTTCTTGTTTGTTGTGTGGAACATGCAAAAGGAATATTGTTTATTGTGTAGTTTCTTTATGTAAGAGTCTCAAGCAATGATCATAGCAATATGAACAAGGGTGAAAAGGAAACTAGCAAGAACCAACTAGAGTCTTGATCGAAAATCTACAAAATTCAATAGAAAATGCAAATGTATAAATGAATCCATGAAGCTCCAATAAAAAAATTTATCAATAAAATCTTGAGAAATAATGTAGTTGAATTATTATTGCTTTGGTATTATATTGAGAATCATAATTACACTCAAGAAATAAAGAAATCATTGTAAGGAAAAAATTAAACTTAAAATAATAGTGGAAAAAATTATTAAATAATTAGAGTACAATACAATTTTATACGGTACTCTTAATCTAACTAACTTAATAAAATTTTACCTAATCATAAATAACTTCTATCTATACTAAATTATATCTAACTGAATATAACTATATGTAACATCCTGTGTATCTTCTCAACTTCATTACTATGTATTATTTCTTTCTTTTTAATATAATTTATTTTATCTAAGACTTATTAATCAAATTGAAATTTTTATGTTAATAATAGAGTGGACATCAAATTTATCAAGCTGGTTCGACTCGGTTGAGATAATCACAAAATGACAGTTAATTTACAATTGATTAACAAAATTTGAATTTGATACCTTAAAATTTTAAGGTTAACTACTGAGTTAGTATCTCAACTCTAACCACTTAACTATAACTTAAAAAAAAAATGAAACATAGATAGCAAAAACAAAAACCACACAGAATAACTTACAAGAAAACATACATTGTAAAAATAATTTTAAAGATGACTATTCTACTTTTTTGAACCATGAATATGTGTAGTGAAAGACATTGACGCCTTTTATAATCTTTTGCTATTTGAATATGCTAGAATGTATTCAAAAGAAACTAAGATTAAGAACCAATTGATTCCTTGAATCAAATATATTCTAATTCAAGAATAATAAATGTACATCATATATGTTTTAATACTCATTCAACACTTACTTTATTATTATTTCTCTTCTTATCACATTATCTACTTATCACATTAATATTACTTTTTTCTCAAATATATTATTTGTTTTTCTTTTTCAAGGTGCGTCCACTCATATGTAGTGTGCATTCCAACATTTTTGGTTCACATTTGTGCTTATCAAACTTGTGAGTTTTTGGTTGGACCAATAATTCTTGTATGGACCTAGTGATTATCTTGTTTCAACAAATAAGAAGAGTGTTTTGACAAGGTGTAGATGTCTTTCACTACACAGAACCATCAGACAAAATTAACTTTTAAGGAAAGAAAATATATAATTTGTTGTGTAGGTAGTGTCAATGGTTATTTCTGAGGTAGAGATCGTCAATTTTCTACTTTTGGTGGAGATTTTTTTCTATCTCACTAAACTAATATTATGATCATTTAAACAACTTGTTTAATCTACCATAATTAGGATCTTTGATCTCCGAAAAACATTGAGTCAACAATGAAATATTTGATTTTTTTTTTTTAGTTAAGAATTATGTACATTTTTAATGGACTATTCTAATAATCAAACCCAAGTTCTTTCCATACGGGAGATTCATGTTGTCAACTCTCTTAACACTATGTTGATAAACAATTTTATTTTAATCATCATCATAAAGTTACACAATTTTAAAGGTAGTTTATCATTTTTATTTTATTTTATCACAACAATTTATAAATTCTTAAAAAATTGTGTCTATATTAAAGAAATGGATTGAGCCACAGTCCTCAGTAAAACTTAATATCTTTTTATATATAATTTTCTTTTTTGGAATATGTAAACAATATAGCATGCTCCAACAGTAAACTAACACATAGTTAAAAATTCGGATTTGAATTCAGGTTATTATAAAGATGCTTCACTTATAAACTAATATACTTGAGAATTCGAGTTTAAATCCAAGTTATTATATAACATATTTAACTTAATAATAATATTATTATTGTTTATTGAATTACACTTTATAGTTAGACTCGATATTATATATATATATATATATATATATATATATATATATATATATATATATATATATAAATTCATGCCATTTTATCATAATAATAATAATAACAATACATACCTTATAACCTTATTTGTGAGTGTTTTCACTGTATGGATGGTCGATCAAAATAAAATTCCTTGTACTCTAAAATATTTAAAATTCAAGAATATGGAGCTTGAATTCTTCAAAGTATATATTTTGCGGCATTAGGCTTGATGGATATTCTATACGGTTGTTGAATAATTTATATGAAAAATTTACTTCGTATTTTATATTTAGTCTCAATATTTTTACAAATTATCTAAATTCTAATTTTGTCCTTTGCAAAATTTCTCCTTTTTTAAATATAAAAAACATGTTCTATTTTTTTTTTCTTCAAAATTTTAAAAGTTACAGAATATTAAAACTTACACTTCTTTTTAATTATTCTTTTAACGAAAACCCGTGTCACGATAATTTAGTCTCTGTTAAGACGACGCTAACATCTTTTTCTTTTTTAAATGTAAAAATTTATGTTTGAATTTTTTAAATTGCGAAAAATTTAAAACATTTTTATGTTTCTATTTTGAAAATCCTTAACAATATTTTATATTTTTGAAGAGTGCTCACTCTTGTTTTAGACTTTCGTTAAAAAATATCAAAATAAATTTGAACTTTATTTAAATATTTCAAGGGCATTATTGAAAGAATTGTATGGTTTGTGGGGTTGGTTACGAAGAAAAAATTTCATTTATCAAATTAGTAAATTGGGAGGCCATGAACCATATCACAAAAATTGAGTTTTAACATCGATTTAACTTTAAGTAAGAAGATCGTTTATCCTACCCCTCAAATTTATTGACAATATACAAAATGTATAACCAAATTCATCTTGAGTTTTGTAGAGTGCCTCCACCCACATGTAACTCTCACCCCATGCCAATAGAAAATACTATATTGTCTTTTTCTTTTTATTATTATGTATAAAATTATTTTAAAAAATTACTACTCTATTTCTCACCCGCCTTTTTGAAAATTACAAAATTTTCTTAAATATTTGAAAATTTAAAACTTTCAAAATATAAAAAAGTGAATTTGATTGATATTTTCGAAAATTTTATTAAATATGAACCTTTCGAAATTTAAATTTCCATAAATTTTAACAAATTTCAAAACTTTGGATAAATTTGAAAGTTTCGAAATATGTTTTTCCATAATTCATCAAAACTTTCAAAAGTTTTAATGAATTTGAAATTTTTGAAACGTTATACTCGAAACTTTCAAATTTTTGAAACACATGGATTTTCAAATTTTCGAAGTAATTCAATTTCAAAAATTTCAAAAAATTCGAAACTTTCAAATGTTTTAATTTATTTCAAAAAATATGTTATCTGTTATAATTATAATTTTATTTTGAAAAATAAATTTATAATATTATCGTTAATTAATTTATTAATATTTTTTAAATTAGGTATGAAATTTATCACTATAAATTTATTACTATAGATTTATAATTCAAATTTTTGAAATTTATTACTAGAAACAAACTTCCGAAACAATTTCGGAACTTTTCATAAATTATAAATTTTCGAAACTAAAAAACTTTATGTTTCTGAATTTGATATTTTCAAACTTTCAGATTGTTAAAAAGTTTTGAAAGTTTATGCATTTCGAAAGTTTGAAAATTTTGGGGAAAATGAACTTCGAAAGTTTCATGTTAAATGAAACTTTCGAAGAATTGGAAAATTAATATTTCTAAAATTTCAAAGTTTTGAAGTTTATCTTACTTTTAAATTTTAAATGTTCGAATGTTTACAAAGATGTGATTTGGACAATTCAAACTTTCAAATAAAATAAATAAATAAAAAAAGAAAAGATAATTTTTTTGAAAGTTTTATAAATAATATTAGGAACGATATAATATTTTTCATAAAAATGAAGGGTGAGAGGTACGTGTGGAGGTGGACGTTACAAAACTCTCATGATTTTAGTAGTATATTTACACTATTTTTTCGGAACCTACCATCCATGATCTTTCATGGTTTCATACGGACATTATATTTCAGCCCATGATATAGTTGGTCTTTACAAAAGCCCATGGAATAAATGAGTTTTTTAGATTAAGTTCTTACCAAAGAAAAAAAACTCTTACATTCCCCAAAGAAGAATTATGTTAACTAAACCTCCAAGTTGGTCCCTATATATCTACATCTTACTATTAGAGTGAAAATTCCAAATTTTCTTTGTCTTGATTAAATGCGTAGTGTGTTGGCATCAAAATACGTGACATAAATAGTAGATGTTTGTTTTATTTACTTATTTGGTCGATTTTTTTTATCTCTTAGTAAAAAAAATTATTTAGTAAAAAAAATTAATTATCTAAATAAATTTCATTTGATTCGAAGAATTAATCTCAACCGTTGCATATAGATTATCTTTATTTAGTCAAAACATTTAATTTGGTGGGCTAGCATAATTAGAAAATTTGATCTGATCCTTCTAACATATAATATTAAATAAACTAATTGATTATTTTTTACCAACTATATTTTCATAACCATCGTTAAAGGGACCCTTAAGTATAGGATGATAATATTTTATAACAAAATTTGATATGAAATTAATTTATTAAAATTATATTTAAATATACATTTAATTTCTCTATTTTATTAAAAATAAATTTTTAATCTATTTATTTTTAAAATTGATTTTTTGGTTCTAATTATCTAATTTTTTGAATTTTTTGGTCTTTCATTATTTTTAATAATATTATATTTTTGTTAATAATGTGACACTTAGTTGTAGTTATTAATTTTATTTATATATTAAAATATTAAAAT
>JBBPBS010001017.1:13442800-13458249 GCA_037974835.1 Cicer judaicum | reverse complement strand
AATAATTTAAAATTTTAAAATAATTAGATTAAATATCTAAATATTTTTTAATAATTAAATAAAAAAATAAATAATAAAATTAATTACAATAGCAATTATGTATAAATTATTTTATATAAGTTATTAATCGCACGTAATTAATGAGAACCACTCATTAAAAAATAGAGACTAAATAAATCTCAAGAATTAGTCAATAGAGGATTCAAAAATTAATGTTAAAAATAGAAAAATCAAAATTTTATTTTTGAGATAATAAAATGATTAAAAATACATTTAAACCCTAAAATTGCTAAAGTATAACAAAATAAAAAGGTAAAAAAAAAATTAAAATTAAAATTACGTGTAGCATGTAGTAGAACCCATCGCCTATGTAATTTGGTAAAAGTTATATACACTTTAACATAGTTTGGCCTTATAGAAGCAGCACTTAAGAGAACTTATGAGAAAAAAACAATATTTCAAGTGTCGATTTTGGAATTACTTGCTACGAAATTTCCTTTCCGCCAAATAACTTTAGTTCTTACTCGTATTTTTCCTCTTTATATACTAAAATTAATTTTATGTTGTACCAAAAAAAGAGAAGTTCGAGCACTGTCAGTTTGTTGTTTCCTTAAATACAATTCAATTATCTCTGCATGTGACAAATTTAATTTTTTGGATATATGTATAAGAAGAAATGAGGAAACTATGAGATAGAGAATCGAGAAAATTCGTGGAAAGAGGTCATGAAGTTGCTCTTGGTTTGTAAGTGTTTAACAGAACATATTTTAGTAAGACTTTGATCAAGTAAAAGATATCAAGATTCAATGGTGGTACTAGAAGAAATTAGAAAGTGCTGTAATTTGTCTAATTGATTGATATTAACCGACGTGGCTTAATATCATCATTTCTTGACAAATATAAACCCATGACTTCTTGAGGTCTTCGCACAAGACTTTCCAAGTCAAAGCCACTCTCACATCCATTAACAATGTCACTTTAATTTTAAATTTTTTTAAATTTAATTATAATATTAATTTGTTTATTTTTATCAATTCGATGAATTGATCTATTTATTTTAAAAATTTATAATTTTAATTTTTTTCTTATATTTTTAATTAAAAAAATAATTATTTATCATAAGATACAATTTTACGATATAAAATGATTTAAATATATTACATTTTTATATATTATTAATTAAATTATATATATAAAGAAATTTAAAGATAAAAATTAAATTTTTACGGTGTTTTATTTTAATGTTATGGTTGTTAATTATTCTATATCATAATATTATATATTTTATTATTTAAATATAGGCGAATAACCAAAATTATTGATTTTTAAAATAAAAATCAATTTTATAAATTAATAAAAATATGATACTAAAACTTCAAATAAACTACTTTTTGAATCAATTTGCATTGAGAGTTACAGGTGATTTCAAACAGTCCTACATTGATGAAAGTAACGTTGCAAACGCGTTATTGCTTCTGAATTGAAAATCAATTCTTTTTAGAGAACAATGTTTACAAAAATAAATATAAGTAATTTTACTGTTTGTGACATGGTCATGATCTAATGTAAAGACTTTGGCAATACAAATAAAGAGTTTAAATCTTATTAATTATTCCTGGGAAAAGTTTTACGCATATATTTAATAAATCTTGGAAGATTAATAATAGATTTAATTAATTAATCTATAACCAATTTATTAATAAGAATCCATAAACAATTTGACTTTTCTCCTCTGAATCATAAACAATTTTATTTCTCCAGCAAATGAGCAAATTACCGCATATTTATCTTTCTATCTATAGAAAAATATTAATAAATGGAAAAGAAAAAGCAGCGTGCCTTTCCTAAAGTTTAATACATACTATAACAATTCTTACCATGAGAAAAAAAAAAATACGTATTGTATAAATGTAAATTAATTTTATATTAACGCCTAATAGAAATTAATTATAAAACGATTTTTAAGAAATAAACTAATAACAATATTTATTTATTAATTTAAAAAAGACGATTGTATAAAATTATTTTAGATCGTTACTCCTTAATCATTGTGTTTAGAGAAAATTATATTTACTTATTATTTAAATAAAAAGTATAGAATTACATTTTACGACTAATAATTCATTAACATTTTAAATTTTATACTTATTAAGATTTTTGTAGTAAATATATTATTTCATTTATAGATAATATATATATATATATATATATAAATTATATCTGTGGTCTCTTAACTTAATTTTAGGTAATGTTTTAATTATTTTTTTCTTAAGTTGGTCATTTATTTTAATTTTAAGTGACAATTTCATATTTTATGTTTTAAAATTTCGACAATGTTATCTTTTTTTATACAAAAGTTCAAAAAAATCATCAAAATTTTCAATCAAAACCCATTAAATTAATAATCATCTTCAATATAATGCAAATTTTATCAAATTCCATTACTCAAATATTCAAATTCACTCATATTTTCATCTCCAAAAACATCAAATAAAGAATAAAAATATAAGTTTATTTCAAGATTTAAGATGTGAATTTGATTAAATTTGTATTTTATTGAAGATGATAATGAATTTTATGGGTTTTGGTTGAAAAATTTGATGATTTTTTTGAATTTTTGTAAAAAAAATGACAACATTGTTGAAATTTTAAAACATAAAATATTAAATTGTCACTTAAAATTAAAATAAATGACCAACTCGTGAAAAAAAAAGATAAAATACTAAAACATTACCTGAAATTAAGTCAAATGACAACGGATGTAATTTAGCATATATATATATATATATATATATATATATATATATTTCTTTTTATCAATATAAAATAATAATATTTAATTTCAATAATTAATTATTAATATTATACGCAGATGTACAATTAATCATAAATAATTACAATATTAACCATTAATTAATTTTTTTTAATTTAGATAAGTCAATTCCAATATAACAATAACGATAATTTGTTTTTTTATCGATTTGATGAGGAGTTTGACATCTGATCATTAAGCATAAAAAAGTATATCTTAAGAAGATGTTAACTTTTTAAAAGATCTAAGTATTTTATGAGATTTGTCTCTACATTTGTCGCAAAAGTTACTTTAGTTTATAAAAAGGATATTGCTTTTCAGACCCTTTTGCTCGTTGTTTATATATGAATCAATATGAATAATGAGTATGACTGAGTCTCACCGAAGCTTCACTTTTTATTTTGACAGCAATTAAAACTTCACCTTAAATTTTGTTTTATATTAATCACTATTTTTTCTTAAATAATTAATATTAATTATTAATTTTTTTTTAGCGCAAAGAGTTAAACATATAACTTTATTGTTACTCTAATACCTCAAACACTATACCATCTTATGACTCATTGTATTAATTATTATTATTTTTTTACTAAATTACTCCCAATTACATAACTAATATATCTAGAATTTAGTCACTTTAATATAATTAATTTTGTGCGTCTCTTAAGTAATATTTTATTTGTCCGACCAAATTAAAAATATAATATTTTATTTATAACTTAATTTAAATGTAATTAACATTGTAATCCACACTCCATAGATCTTATTTAGTTTTGGATAAGTATATTGATAATTTTCAAAATGATCATTGGACCTAATGTTCATTAACACTCTCTTAAGCTAAAATGTATGTTGAGCACTCGGTATCTTGGACTATTTGATTAGAATCAAGGAGATCGAAGTAAATATACTTTGTAAAGATGTCACCTACTTAATCTTTTGACGAAATGAAAAGTATATATGACTAGATTATGTTGTGAAGAAAATGATAATATATATCAATGTATTTATTTCTTCGTGTAAAATAAGATTTGTTTCTTTATGTTATTGGAAAAGAGAAAATACCATCAAAGAAAATAGTATCTCTGGATGTAAAATCCTCTTTATTACTAAGATCAAATCACACAACACACACATCCAACTATTTTGATGCACCAAAAAATCATATATTACTAGGGATTGTTGTTCGGAGTTTGGAGGAGCGCAACAACAACACTAAGCTAAACATCAATGATCCTTAAAAGACATTAACACCGCATCTCAATCAAAAATCTTAAGACAAAGATGTATGGATGATCTCTCTTATATGTCCAATGTTTTATCCATTCTTAGTATATGAAGGACTAACTACTTATAGCTAAATTTCAATAATCTCCCCCTCGAGTGTTAGTTACCAACAACACTAGACTTTGGGTTAAGCTATACATCTAGAGTCCCTAATAGACCTTAATACTACATCTCAAGCTAAAATCTTATGGCAATGAGTATACATGTCACATCTCTTATATATCCAATATTTTCTTAGTTCCTTGTTGATGTGGGACTAATAACTCACACTTGAATTTCAACATGTGTCAAGATAAAAGATTGTTTATAAACAACACTCATACTACTTTACCTATTATGGTATATTTAATTAAGGATAAAATCGTGAAGGTTTATGTAACAAAGTCAAAGTAAACAATATCGTGAAAATATGGAGGTCAAAATAATTGCACCGGCTACACGAAACAAGGGACTAGGTTGTTAGAGTTAGTCCTAGTGGCCAACAATTTTCTTTGATTATTATTTGTATCTTGACACTTACTATTATTTATATAGTAATATGAGACATTTTAATTTATTATGTAGATTTATTTAAAACATAATAAAGTCGTTAGAATAGTTAGTCTATTTAATGAAACATTAAACGTGACATAATCCTTATACCACGTTGAGTATAGTAACACTATTCTTAAATTGTCTATAGTCAAGTTTTACATTAAATGAGATGACATTAATGTATATAGATTGTTATGTGAGTAAGTTGATGATCACATCTCACGAGTCATGGATATCAAATATCAAGTCTTTACATAAGTATAAATGTTATGAGTGATATTTGTACTAGATTGATCCTTTATGTGAATGTTACATAATAGTTATGCAAGTTTCATTAACGATTTTGATAATGTGACTATAGTGAGTAATTCTTCGACTTAACGTCACTACGACCCCTACTTAGAGAGTTGTATACTTTGAGATCATTAAACATTATTTGAAACAAGACAATCATAACATTGATTATTGGATCTACAATAAACTATGTAGAGGGATGTGAGTTATGTAGATAAGATTCATCCTTTATACATAATAGGAGTTGTGTCATGTATCTCTCGATAGAGTGATATGTGAAATATTGGGTACATTAGTGATTGCACGTACACTTGAGAATCGAGAAACCACTTAATTGACTTAACAAGGACGTCATTTTTTATGTATTATGTTCAACTAAGACATTTGGATGAAGGGACATTTATTGCACAGTAAATAGTGGTTACAGTAAAGTTAAAATCGTATCATTGATCTCCTCATTAATTAGGTAGCAACGATGCATTGCTAGATGTCACTTATATATGATATATTGTGTCTTCTCTTAACCTAACCCTAGAATCATTCTCACTATAGGTTAGTTAGCCCTATTGCATTCCCAAGCAATTGTTCACATGGACTAACTAAAGACACTACCATATCATGGTATTAGTGATTTGTCCTTTTCGACGCATCAAGTGGTAAACACATAAACCTTATATGAAATATTGTGCGTGTGTGATCTATGACAATGAGTAATTTTTGCTGTTAACAATGGGTAACCTCATGTGAAATATAACCATTTATTTTCCAACATAGGTCACACATGAAGGTTGATAGACTCCATAGAAATGATTAAATTACATCTAGAGTAATTTTCGCTAACAATTATCCTACTTGAATAGTATCCCACTAGATAATTTCTTTTTACAAAATCAATTACTAGATTAAAAATTATTATCATATATATCATATATATTACTATTATATTTGACATTAATCTATAATTATGCATGTGATCAAGATACATACATCATCTTCATATTTGGATGTAGCAATAAAACAAAACATAGAATCACACTTCATAAACTCAAGCACAGGTTTATGATCGAGCTTTCCAATTGTTAGACATTTGAGAAACAAGTGTGAGCTTCCATGTCCTACTTAACAATACCATTTGTTGCAACTAGGGATATTAATCGTCAAAAACCAACTCTTGATTGTTTTAAGCATAATGTCAGCACATCTTTTTCGTCTTATCAAAATATAATGACAATTGATATTAGAGACGAACACAATCGATTTGTTATAACTAAAATGGAATGGTTTTATCTTAAGTAGTGTAAAAGTAAGAGAAGTTATGGGATACTTCATGGCTTTAAATTAAGTGTATAAACCCCATTTGGGTGCAATGATTCAAAAGTAGTTGTTGGCCACTTCCTCAACAAGTATGATGGCGTTGAGTTTGGTGATAATGTTAGTGATTATAGGTGTTTATTTTTCATACTTGATAGAAACTATAATGTTAAATTTGTTAGAAAACAATCAAACAAACAAAATAACTCACACACTTGTTAGGAAAATGACATCTTTAGCTAATTTCTAAGTTCTTATTGATATTCCAACATATATTATATGCATTGTAATGAATGAAATGTTGTAAGCATCTTTTTTGTTGAAGCAAAATCTTAAATAAAGTATTTTGAAGATAAACAAACAAGTTAACTAATATCTAATCATGATTCTAATTATGTTGCTATTAAACTTGTGTTTTTGAGTGATTTATTCAAAGATAGATGATCAAACACATTCATACAATAATCAACGATCTCACCATAAAATAAATCGAAGAACATCATGTCATAATTGAACTGAAAATTGATTACAAGATCATTGTGGTTTATCAAAATGATCATTATGATTTTTCAAATGATCATTTTTGTTATTTTGTTTTAAGGAAAAAGTTAAAACAAATCATTATCCATAGTCCAAACCTCAAGATAAAAGAATATCAAGAATTCTAAAAACTATAATAAAGCCCATAATTCAAGTTGAATGCCCAAAGAAGCAAAATAATCTACAAATCAATGATGAGATCGATATCCAGATTGGTAAGTTGTGAGCAAGGACAACAAGTACGAAATGACATTGCTGTTGCACTTTTTGCAAAAAGCTTAGCATGCCTCTGAGACAAATAATTGACACTAGACAACTACTAAATCATTCATCCACGTTTTTTATACAACACAAAATCAAGAACATTATGGATTGAATAACACACATGCCTATTAGACTTCACTATAAACATACTTTTTACTAAATATTAGTAACGACTATAATGAGTCTCTTCTAACCTTCTTCATGCCTATAAAAAGAACATCAAAATGAAGACAATAACAAGAATTTTCAATGGATTTATTTCAATACTGAAACAATCATACTCAAACAAACAAAATTCTTCATTCAAGCCAAAACTCCAATTTACTCTTACTATATTCAATGATCTCTTTATTGAGTCATTACTAACAATCAATCTCAAACAAATGTTCATAGATTCTAATCCTAAAATCTTTTATTATATACATCATTTGAAACTCAAGTATATCTCTTAAGATAATTTGAGTATATTGTAAAAATCATTTTAGTGATTAAAAGATATATGTAAAATTCATTTATGAAATAAAAGGTAACTGGAAAAAAAAATCTATAAGAGGAATCAGCAAGTAAAAGTCAAAAAAAATAAGAAGGAGAAAAATTATTTAGACTTGAAGATCAATTAGAGGAATCATCGGGTAAAAGTCCAAAATAAGAAGAATAAATATGTGAACATTGTAGGCATAAGATGTGCAAGTACCATATCTCGTCCTGGAGTCGTCTCCTGACCCCACACCACAATTAGTCTCAAGTCAAGCCGCGTGGGTCCCAACTCTACTGGCCCTACCACCCAAATCTCATAATGTTTATTCTCGATTGCACAATTCCATTTTCTATTTTCCTCCAAAAGAAAAATAATATATATGTTACAAAGACTTCCAAGCCCACTCTACTCCATCACGATCTAGACGATCTCAACCGTACAAAAATCTATAAACGCATCACAATATGTGCAGTTACGGTACTACAGCAGCAGGGAATCTCCTTGTATGACCAAGTCATAACACAAACTCAATTAATCAATAATAATTAAGGTAAAATCACCAATCAGCTCAGACACGTACTAATCAATCACCAAACCAAACCATTCCTTATAAATACACTTTCATAGCATGTTCACTCCACAAATAATTATTTTCAAGTGTATGCATAAGCAGAGCAACACTAACTTTTTCTTATGTTTTCTTTATAGAAACAAAACAAAAAAACAAAAGACCCCAGTAACACACTGCATAGCTAAATAGTTAGCATATAGTTACTCATAAGATAGATAACATACATATATATTTGAAAATACATGGCATCAATGGAAGACATCAACATGATGAGTACCGAGGATATTACACTACCAGGGTTTCGATTTCACCCTACAGAAGAAGAACTACTTGATTTCTATCTTAAAAATATGGTTGTTGGAAAGAAACTTCGCTTCGATGTCATCGGTTTCCTCAACATCTATCACCATGATCCTCGCGAATTGCCAGGTAATAATCATTCAATTACTTCATTACTATAATTTGCGCATATTTGAATTCATAGTTGGTTAGACAAAATTACAGTGCAACCGTAATTTTATTAAAACTATATATTTTAAAGTTTTAACAAAATCATGTTACCTTAGTGAATTATCAAATTCAATTATGTAACATGTGAATTTTATGTTACGTATTTTGCTAGACATTTATTTAATTTGAAATTTAGTGATTTGATGTGAAATGAAAATTATGAATGTTTTGTATGATGTTATAGATCTGGCAAAGGTTGGAGAAAGAGAGTGGTATTTTTTTGTGCCAAGGGACAAAAAACATGGTAGTGGAGGAAGGCCTAACCGCACAACTGAAAAGGGGTTCTGGAAAGCCACCGGTTCAGACCGGAAAATCGTGACCTTATCTGACCCGAAGCGCATAATCGGGTTAAGGAAGACCTTGGTTTTCTATGAGGGAAGAGCTCCACGTGGATGCAAAACCGATTGGGTCATGAATGAATACCGTTTACCTGACAATAGCCCCTTGCCTAAGGTATATATTTTTATTTTTATTTAAATGTAAATTTTTATATCCATTCTGTTATATGGTTTTGCATCCTATGATATTGACTTATTCACCATAACCATAACCATATAAATTTCAACTATGAATGCATGTGAGCAAAATTTTAGATTCATGTCCATGTGATTTTTATATCACACGGATTTATGTCATTTGCTTTTCTTTCTTCATTAATTTACTTCTTGTGCAAATAAATTTCATACATATATAGTTAATTATTTCATGAATTTTTTCCTAATTTCAAGTAAGCTGATATGCTTGTTGTGTCCAGTTTCTACCAAATAATAACATGGAGATTCATATATTTTGGTAGCATAATTTGCACAAGCTAATTCTTTTCAAGTTAAAAAATTACAAAAAATATTGGACTAGCTTGGAGTTTTCCTAGGTAAGAGAATAATTAATTAATGTGCATATCTTTGACATGGAAGGGAAGTTTCCATGAACATAGGTAGAAAGTGACATTTTCTTTATTTCTGTAATGTAGTGTGGTCCCTCTTTGTTGTTTTATGAATCTCTTGTTTCATTTATGATAAAATTTCAATTAAAACTTGCAACTAATTAGTGATTAATTGTCTTCAAATACTAACTAACACAAACAAACATAATACAAAATACAAAATATTGTTATTAAGCATGAAACGAGAAAAAAGTAAAAATAAAATTGTATTGATAAAATAAAGTAAAAGTTAATCAACTTTAACAAAATATAAACTAGTATTAGTATATCATAAATCAATACTATTGGTATGGTACATATAGTTCTACCAATTAATTACTAATAATATATTTGATTTAATGATTCAGGACATAGTGTTGTGCAAGATATATAGAAAAGCAACTTCATTGAAAGTGTTAGAACAAAGGGCAGCAGAAGAGGAAGAAATGAAACAAATGGTGGGTTCCCCTGCATCCCCTCCTTCCTCTACAGACACAGTATCCTTCAACTGCATACAACAACAAGAACAACACGTGTCCCATCCCATGTTGTTCCTTCCTAAGAAAGAAGCTGAAGATATGGTTTCTCTGTCTGTGTCAACACCAAGTCATGAAAAAAGTACAAAGAACCAAATGAATGGTATTGTGAAAGATAATAACAAAAAGGGTATTTGTGGAACATCGTTGCAATTGCCCTTAGGGAAGGACAATGTGCCTGAGCTTCAGTTACCTATAGCAACGGATTGGACCCAAGATACTTTTTGGGCTCAGTTGAATAGTCCTTGGCTGCAAAACTGGACTGCTTCCAACATCCTCAATTTTTAATCCATGACTTTATTATGTTTTTTTACATTAATCAAATGCAAGTTTAATTATTAGTATATGTTTATTTTGGAATTATGTATATTCAGTCATTTAATTAATAACTTATATATATATATATATATATTATAGTGTTTAGCTAAATTAATTAGGCAGGTAGTAACATTTGTTCATGTAATGTAAGTTATGCGGTTCTACCTATGAAACTTGACAATTTCAATTTCCTAATCCGTTAATGAATTAATAAATTCATAATCTCACAATTGCGTTCAATTTTTTTTAATCATTTTCTCTACAGACTAAAAAATCACAGTGCATGATAAAACACAAAACCACTAATTAAAATACAAATTGAAGGAAAACAAAAAACATAAATTGAACAATACATGATACATCAAACTAAGAAACATCCTTAATGGTTTTGGTGGTGGTGACAAAATTAAACAGCACACTTCGACCTATTAGTTAAATATAAATTATTATTATATTAAATTTTATATTTTGTGTTAAATTATAAATTTATTAGGTTAATAGAGTAATTTTTGTATTTTGTGTTATATTATATATAAAATTTTATATTTTGGGTTGAATAGAGAAATAAATGAACACTAAAGTAAACCTAAACTATTGTTTGAAACAAACGAAATAAAAGAGAAAGAAATGTATAAATTTTGAAAGTACAAAAACATCCTTGAATTCATTTAATTTATTTGGTTTAATTGCAGTTTTAATCTCTTTATTTTAGCTGAATTACGAAAGTAGTCCACTTATTTTATTTTTTCTCAGTTTTGGTCTCCTACACAGAATTTTAGCCAATAACTTGATGAAATATCAACTTTTTGCACTTATTTAAACTACACCATACATCAAGATCTTATGGTAAAATAATTGTACTTGAAATCTATAATCATAAATGGTATAGTATGATTTAAAAAATTGACAATTTATCAAATTTTTGACTAAAATTTTGTTTGAAGGATCAAAACTGGAGAGAAATAAAATAGGAAGACTACTTTTGTGATTCAGCTAAAATAGAATGATCAAAACTGCAGTTAAGTCAATTTATTTTAGTGTAGTTAATTAATATAATTTAAATAAATAAACTATTTGAGAGTATTTAATAAATTTACTTTGATTCATTAAATTATTAATATATATGCATTATTATGAGTAATTAAGTCAATTTATTTTATGTAAATAATTAAAGAAAAAAATAAGAATAAAGTCGTAAAAGAAAATACAACAAAATATTTATCTCACTTTTTTAACGGTAGAAATGAAAAGGTGTGAGATCTCATCAAAGTAACTATCTCTCTTATTTCTTCAACAAATCAAGCCGTCACAAAAAATTATGAGAGACCTTAAAAATAGGATTGAAATCTATAATATATCATAGGCTAAATACCACACGTGGTCCCTTAACGTTTTAGTTTTTTATCTTTTTTTTTCTCGATTTGGTCATTTATTTTAATTTTAAATGATAATTTGATCTTTTATGTTTTAAAATGTTAACAATGTTATCATTTTTTTTTATAAAAATTCATCAAAATTTTCAAACAAAACCCATAAATTTAATTATATTTTTTAATATAAAATCAACTTTATCAAATTTGTAGCTCAAATCTTCAAATAAACTCATATTTGTCATTCTTTATTTGATGTTATTAGAGATTAAAATATGAGTTTATTTAAAGATTTAAGTTATGATTTGATGAAATTGCATTATATTGAGGATGATAATTAATTTTATGGGTTTTGTTTGAAATTTTTTATGAATTTTTTGAATTTTCGAAAAATAAGGATAACATTGTTGATATTTTAAAACATAAAAGATCAAATTGTCACTTAAAATAAAAATAAATGACCAAATCGAGAAGAAAAAAAAAATAAAAGACTAAAACATTAACTGAAATTAAATTAAAGGACTACAATTGGTATTTAGCCTATTTCATATTTAAATCTAAACATTTTTAAAGTAGGTCACTCAAGTCTTACAAAAATTAGTCCAGTCTGACTTTTACTTTCCCCCTTATTTGCAAATTTAACTTAATGATGTTTGTAGACCAAGCATTCAGATATTTCTTTTGGGGTATTTTGATTATTTATTGAGAGTTACTTATAACCTATAAATAGAAAAGTATATTTTTGTCCAGTAGTAGACATAAAGACATTAAACTTTATAAGTATGTGAACATGGATTCAAACTTTATGAGTATGTGAACATGGATTCTCAATTTCTAATCAAGTTACTTCTCTCTTTTGGTTTGAACAAACGGGCCTTATTGTTATATTCCAAATTTGAGACCTTCGTAACTTTGAATTGAAATTTGGCCACAGAAGCACAATGGCAACACGAATCGGTCCCTTAACTCCCAACAAATTAATGATATTTTTAATAGTTTTTATGAACTTCTTTTTCAAACTCAAATCAAACACGACTTTAGAGTATATGGGGTTCATCATCATTTGAAAACATTTAATTTAGTCAAAAAAATATTATTAGTCATGATCAAAATTATACCCCAATGCTTAACACCCAAAGTAAACAATTAAGAAGGAAAACAGAACAGAGGTTTGTCCAATGTATGTGACTCATTAGCTGGAATAGTCAAAAGGGCTGCTGCAATTTGTAGCAAGAATTTTGATGCTTTGGACTATGATGTTTTCTAAAATAATTCTCAAGTCAATTAAGAGTGATGACATTTCTCCTTGTTTAAGAAGCTTCGGTAATTTTGGTTAAGAGGAAAGAGAAGAGGGCATATACATATTGTCGCTCAAAATAATTTTTACAATGATATCCAATGTGTTTCTTCATGCTATTTTACTGATTTACATTTTAATAGTATAACATAAAAAACTAAATAATTTGGATCAATTGTGACATTGCATATTTATTAAACCATGATTCAATTTATAGTTAGCTAAAATGCAATATTTGTAATTATTGATTAAAATATAATATTTATTATAACAGGCATAAAAAAATTTACACAGATATTTACTGTAAATTTTGTGGATATTGAGAAAGAAGAAAATAAATTTTTATTAAAAAAATATTTTATTATCTATTATATGGGATAATATTCACTTGGTCTCTCAACAAAAAATTATTGATTTCCTTTTTTATTTTAACAGAAAAAAGGTATTTATTTATTTAAATTAGTTTAGTATTATACACACGTCCAACCTCGTTGAAGAAAAATATATAAATATATTCACAAGTCAATAGTAAAACGTAATAATTTTTATAAATAATATAATAAAATTAAAGTAATTAAAATATTTATTTTTCTATAAAACAAGAATATTGTAACAAAAATAAAAAACACATAATTTTGATGTGATATGATAAAATAGTAAAACAAAAAAGAAAATTTATAATTAGCATGAGTGGAAACTATTTATTTAGAATATAACATGAGAAAAGAAATATACAAATGATTTTGAGTCGAAAATGACTCAAATTATATATTTTCACTGAATTAAAAAAACTTAAAAAAATGAAGTTTTTAGAAAAGGTTATCATCGTGTGTCATGATATTTAATTAATTATTATTATTATTATTGTATAATTTGACAATTGTTATTATACACTGAATAATTAATGAATATATGTTGAATATTATTTATGAATAGATTTTGATGAATTCAACTATTTTATTAATTTTAACTAGAAGTTTTTGTTTTTAGTCTAGTTATGATGTCTAGAATCCTAAGATCAATGTTCTCGATTATAAGCTGTAACTAAGTATTGTTTTTCATGTTTTATGCAAATTATGTTGGAAGAATGTAATCTCTCTTGTGAACTTAAATTAAAACATTAATTTTGTACTTTTGACTATACAAACAAAATTTTGGTTCAAAACTTGATAAAATTTCATTTTTTGAAGTTGTACTACATCATATATAATTATAGATTTCAGGTATAATTGTTGCAAATGAGATCTCGAAACATTGTGTGATTTAAATAAATATAAAAAAAATAAAATTTCATCAAGTTTTAGACTAAAATTTTATTTGAGAGATCAAAATTGAAGAGAAACAAAATAAAAAGACTACTTTCGCAATTCAGTTAAAACAGAGGAACAAAAATTGCAATTAAGCCTTATTACTTCTATTCAAGGATGTACTTAGGAATTTTGAGTGAAAATCATATACCATATATAAAATATATATTAATACATAATTATATATATGTGCAAAACTAATTATATAATCTGACAACTATTTTTGGTTAATAGAAAAGACAAAATAATTAATGAATTACATAAAATATAAAACAATACAAAATTATTAAAATTGAAATGGGTGAGATTGGCCCAACTCTTTAATCTAGTTTAATTTAGAATTAGATGTATGCCAATAACAAAAACCTAATAAAATTCACAGTTTCTCACACATTCAAATCCCTAAATTGTCTCTTTTTCTTTCATCACACACATGAGCACAGTAATGCTTTAACGTAAATGTAGTTTTTTTTATCACAATATTAATGCAATGCAGTGTCCGGTATTCGTTTAAATTAACATAATAATTTTAATCGACTTACATGTTTCAATTAATGATTCGTCAACATTATATATGTGTTTAGATAAATATTTTGGAGATTTTAATTTAATTTAATTTAATTCAATAGAAATACCATAATTCAACTTACATGTTTCAATTAATGATTTCGTCAACATTAGAAAAATATTTTGGAAAATTTTAATTTAATTTAATTCAATAGAAATACCATAATTCAAAGTTAAGTAAAATATAATATTTATTACACATACATACAAAAATTTACGGAAATATTGTCGTAAATTTTGTAGATATTGAAAAAAAAAATATATATTTTTATTAAAAAAATATTTTATTATCTATTATATAAGAAAATATTGATTTCACGACGTAAAAAAAATAATATTCATTCTTTTAAATTAGTTTAATACATTATATATCCGTCCAAACTAGTTAAAAACAACAATAATTAATTAATATATAACATATTCAACCAACGCATACTTTTACTTGTGTTGATTCTATTTCAATTGAAACTCGATTTTCCTTTTCATAACTCTGATATATAATTTGATAAGTAGTTAACCAATGTTAATTAA
>JBBPBS010001017.1:13430431-13442790 GCA_037974835.1 Cicer judaicum | reverse complement strand
AAACTTATAAAATGAAATTTATTAGGGTTGCCAAACGGTAATGATATTTAATTAATTAATTATCAATTCATAATAATTAATTATTATTATTATTATCTTGTACAATTTGACAATTTGTTATTAAACATTGTAGAATTGATCAATATATTTTAAATATTGTTTATGAATAGATTTTAATAAATAAAACTATTTTATTAATTTTATTTACAAACATGAACGAATCATTTTATACATAAATTAAAATCAATATTACTCTAAAAAAATATAAATGAAAACTTCTCCCCTCAAAATAATATATACTAAATCCAGATTTTATCATGATAAGCAAAATAAATAGCAAGTGTGTATCGGTAACAAAAACTATGCTAAAGAAAATTCAGTTTATCTCACAAATTTAAACTATTTTCTTTAATTTATCTAAATGAATAATTTTAATTTTAATTTAATTTTTTATTATTATAAATTTATTGTGTTGCGGCCGTTCATATTGGTTTATATTGATATAATAATTTGAATTGTTTATATATTTCAATCGTCAACTATTGAAAAGGGAATTTTATGAGATAATTTTAGGAGGTCATAAAAGTTGGGAAGGATGCCAACAAAATTTTGGGAAGGGATAATTTTATGACAGCTTGAAGAGAAATCTTATGAAAGCTTAACATGATAATTTTATGACAGTTTGAATAGGTGATAATCTTATGACATAAAAGTGAATAATTACTAGTTGTCACACTTTTCAGATTTTACTGGATATTGCAATGCTCTCTCGCTTGACTTCTCTTTCTCTTGTAACTAACATGTTGCTAAGAAGTTAACGGTATGTGAATTAGTGGAGAGGATAACAAATTTATGTGATAGCCGATTATGTAGTTTGGATGTGTAAATTTTGGCATGCGTAAGAGTAGGGATGAAAATAGGTTATACCGTCAGTTAGGATGGTCTAGCCTACTTATGGTTTAGTCTGGCATGACTTATTTAATAAAAAAACTTTTAAAGCATATTTATTTAAATAAGTCAGATTTAAATTTATAAAAAAGTCTATTAGGCCTAACAGGGTCGGCCTATATATATTTTATTATTTATTGATATTATTTTTTATTATTATATTAATAATATTATTTTCTATTTTAAATTCTATCAATTAGGCAATCACTCATTAATCATTTCATATTCAGTAGTTGATAGCAATTCTATGTTTGGTAGTCGTTTTATATTCAGTAAGTGTTCAATTAATCAATCACTCAGTAATTGTTTCTTATTTGTTTAAGAGGTAATAATTGTTGCGTTTGATTTAGAAAAAACATCTATTATTTAAAAACAAAAATTATTTTTTAGAGTTTAAAGGATATTTATTTCATATTTTGAAAAAAAAATTGTTAAAAAAATTATTTTTTGTTTAATATATATATTGATATTGGTATGTGGAGAGCATCAAGTAATATGAGTAGAAGCCAGACTATTAAAAAGACCCGGTCAGGCAAAAAAAAAAAGTTTATGATAGACCATAGGCCGAAAAAATAAATTGTAGGTCAGACCAAAACCTTTTAAAGTCTGTGCTAAGTTGGCCTATTCCCACCCCTATGTAGGAGCCTATTACCTCACGCTGTTTTTGAGTGGCTTTCTGTTTTGAGTCTTTGCCTTTTTGTTGTCACGGAATAGTTTTATATGACAAGGATGATTTAAAGTTAAGCGTGCAATGTAAATGTTGAAACTAGAATAAGATGCTTCCCATTGAGTTTTGTTATAGATTTAATTCTACTTTTAGTCCTTTTATTTTTACTTAAGATGATCACAAATTGACCATCCTATGTTAAAAATCAACACTTTTGATTCTTTTTAGAATTTTTGAACTAAAAAATAACGATTTGACATATTTTTAATAACGTGACATACAATTATATAATATAGAATCATCTAGATGTATTAATTATTCATATGTTATTAATTAAATTAAAAACATGAAAATTTTCTAAAGTTGAAATCTAAATTTTTACGAAGTTATTTGAATTTCATAGGTATTAATCATTTTAAATCGATGTATAATGTATCACATTATTTAAACTATATTACGTCGTCGTTTTTTAGTTAAAAATTAGAGGAAGAATTAAAACTGACAACTTTTAAAATTGAAATGTTAATTTTGTAAATAAAAAAAATTACAATTAAAACTACAATTATATTATTTTGGATTCTATATCTGCACGTACTTGTTGGTCAATACATAGTCGTTTACATGAATTACTTGTAATATATAACCGACTCTGCAATTTATTGAGTACCTCGCCAACATATATAAAAATTCTAATTGTTATGTGAAGACCCAAAAATAGTTTTATAGTTATAAGAAAACTATCTAAACAAGGCCCCTATAGGATTACAGCATGGATAACCATTATTTTAATTATGCTGAAAGTCAACTATTAAAAGTGGGATTGGTAAGGATGTAATTTTTAATCACTGAGTCTTTGAGGCTCTTATACTGAGCCAAAGACTAATTAATTCCCTTTTAGGATTTTGCTTATAGTTATTTAAAACACGTCTTTTCAATTCAAAAGAACTTTTTCTTCAAGAAAATCACAAACAAATGGGACCAATATCTGTAAATAAATTATGTTTAATGATTATAGGGCTTAACAGAAAGAGAGTGACACTTAATGTTGTTGTAGATATTGTTGTGTCAAAATATGCTTCTGTGTGTTACGTATGAGAATATTTTGTTATAATCTAATATGTAGGCGGTGACGTGGAGATGATTTGATTATTGGAACAAGGCTTAAACACTTTATTCCTAATTTGAGTTTAGATCTTAATTCAAATATTAAACCTTGAAATTCCAATGTTATTAAGCTTTAAATAATCAAAAGGAAGCAAATGCAACCTACTAGAGTCATATCAATCTGTCATATAAACCTATATATGCACATCCTAATGTAAGCATTGTGATAGAAAACTTACAAATAAGGTGGGAACAGCAGCACAAACAAAGCCCGCAAACGCGGCTAAAGTCTGTAGAAACGATAATCAAAATATCTTTTATGAGCTACAAACAAATTTCATCAAAATGGAAAGGAGAAATTCAATGAACTATGATAAAAGATAATGACTCATTAAGAAGATATGCACTGAAACACCGAGTAATTAGTTAATGTGGCATTTACATTAGTGATTTCTTATTTAAGAAGATTTACAATAAAGATAACCAATACACTACTACACGAAAAAAGATTAAAAGATGTAGGGTGCGTTTGGGCAAGCTCAAATATTTTAGTTTAGCAATTGTATAATCAAATTGTTGGGATAAAGAAAGCTTGGTCACTTAAGCTAAAGTTGGGGACATGAGAATTGAAGGAAAGAAGTTGAGGGTTAAGGTATTGTTTTAGTTGGATGGTGATTGTTTTCCTTTGTTTCAAATTCAGCAACTATTTGAATTCTTGCATGAATGCTGCCGATGCATGCAAGACTTTCACCCTCTTCAAAAATAGATTATCACTTGTTCTAACTTCGTGTTTAAATTTTTTATTTTTATGTCCTTTAACCAAACTTACCTAAGAGAATTGAGAGAAAGAGTTGCAAATGGTGGGGATCCCATAAAATTGCGTGAACCACCAGTTATGCAGGACACTCAAGATGATGAACTAAGTATGTTTTCTGCACTTTGGAATTCATAAGACCTGTGTTTATTATCTTAGAGAACAACATCCAATAGTAAATTTAATATATTGCATATTATTTTCATATCCAATTAGAAACAATTATCAAGGATGCTGAACAATGTATTTGTGTATGTGTGTTTTTATTTTGAAAGAAAAATAAGCTTAATTCATTCATGTTAAAATAAAAATAATACAATTAGATTTAAGGACTAAGAAGACAAAAAACCTGTTGACGATACTGATAAAAATTGTACAAACTAATGAAATATGATCAAATTAAAACCTTAATCATAACAATTAAATTAATATCTTTCATTGGGATCTACTTCCTTGTTAATCAGGATCCTAACATTCATGATCTCTTTCCTTTAGTATTAATAGTCTTTGAAAAAACTATATTTAATAAAACATAGCTTGACGTGACAGTTAAGTTTTTGGAAAACAAATTAGTATCTACATAAAAGATCGTCACGGAAGACATCTCCACTCAACATTGACTATATTTGAGGCATCTAAACATTTTTTAATAAAAGGAAGTTGCTAGTGCTAGTTGAACTGAGTGTCGACAGACCCATTTGACATGCCTGAGCCACCTTTGAGTGTTACTATAAGTAGGGGGTGTAATTAGTAACCTTGTAATTTTGCATTGAACCATTCTCAATAATAAGCAATATGTGTGGCTCTTTATTTCTATCTCTCTTTAAAGTATCATAAAAGTGACAATGGAGTGACTAAGAGAGAAGGAAATTTAGAGTTTGAGTTTATCAAAAACATTGGCTCATGCCATAGACAAAATACAAACAGCATTTTGTTACATTAACTCAGCAGAAAATATATAAATAAAAAAGAAGGACGATGCTGAAAAAGAAAAAAGACAGCTAAGTTTAATGCACACTTAATTATTAAATACAGAGAGCAAAATAAAACTTACCTTGTATAAAGGAACAAACGATTAGGATCAGCTTCAAACTGTAGTTGTCTTGGATCACTAGCAAAAGTGGGACTTCTTGCAAAGGGTTTTCACAGCCTGAAAACAAAATTTAAACCAAGATTTTTGTGATAAACTTCACATGATGCACAACAGATAAAAACAAAACTTTAGATTAGCGTAAAACCATGAAGAATTGATAAAACATTAAAACTGCAATAAGTAAGATATAAGACTTCCATAATATAGGTTTCTTCTAGTACAATAGATTCCACATTGGCCGGAAAAGAAAAAAAAGATATTATGCTCCAAATGAACTTTGTCACTCAGTCAAGACCACAAGTCATTTATCAGGGCAACAAGATTAAAACATCATTTTTAAAAGTGTTGTCATTTCCATATTTTTTTATTTTTAGTAAATGATTAGTAATAACTTAAACATATCTTGGCATATTCACAGCAAAAAAGTATTCACTTTTCAATTCATACATAATATCAGGAGATACATCTTGAAATTTTTGAAATAGAAAAATCATCTGATTTGGAGGAAAAGGAAGCTCCTATTGATAACCACACATGGTTTTTACGCACATTGAATTTTAGACACTGGAAATGTACTGCCAGATAAAAGAGTAGCTCAAAATCAGTTATGAATGCTACTTGTGTAAGAAAATAAGTGACATCAGCAGAAAAACAATTTGGGTTCTATAAATCAACGACTAGCTCAAGTGGAAAGAAATAAACTGAAATACCAACGACAAAAATAAGAACTATACTTGTATGCGGAAACAATACATTTCTATAATATATAAACATCTTATAAGGAACCTATCAATATGAAACACCTCTTTAATAACCCTTTCTCCATTGAAACAATTAGGATCCCACTTATATTGTCAACTAGCGGATATATAACATAGTAAAATTTGAACAAATCACTAGTTCCATGATACACAATTTAGTATAAAGTGATCTCAAAAACGGCTATATCATTTCTACAACTTTAACTTTAGTGTAGTGGATTTTGGACAAAACACTATTTTCCACAATTGGCAAGATTGGCTGCTGCTCACTGCAACTCAAACATTCTGAATTACTGGAATTGTTGATCCATCAATAATAGGTTACTCAATGAGTGTTATTTTTTCTAGCAAATGCAAGGTAAAACCACTAGTACCTACAATATATTCACAACGAAATTTGACCCTTCCCTTTACCCCATTACGGCAGCAGCTCTATATTATCATGTTTCCCTTTCGTAACTGTCCCAAATTTAACAGCATACAAAAATCCCATCACAATGACGACCTTGTCGAAGTGAGTATTTACTCTATGTATTAGGAAGCCTAGTGATGAAAAATTTATTGGCAATAAACTCTTGAACAACGGTTGCATTTAGTTCTATTACTTCAATTGGGAGGATATTTATTTCTAACTCATTCTCACTCACTTCTCCACTGTTTTGATCGACTTATTTGAACTTATCAACTAGGATAAACACTTGTGATACTATTTGGGGGAGCTTATGCCAACAACTTATAATATGTTCATAAGTTTTTTTCGAACTAATTTTCATAAACTAAACTAGAATAGCTTATGAAAATAGTTTCTAGCTTATATAAAAATAGTTTTTTATTGGCTTAATTGCACTTTTAGTTCTTCTATTTTAGTTGAATCGCGAAAGTAATCCTCCAATTTAATTTTCCCCAATTTTAGTCCTCAAATCAAAATTTTTGTTCAAAATTTGATGAAATGTCATTTTTTAAAGTTGCACTACACCGGTTGTGGTTATAGATTTTAGGTACAATTGTTGCACCACGAGATCGAGCAATGATCTGATTTAAATAAATGCAGAAAAATGAAATTTCATCAAATTTTAAATCAAAATTCTATTTGAGGACCAAAACTGCAGAAAAATAAAATTAAAAAATTACTTTTGTAATTCAATTAAAATAGAATATCAAAACTACGATTAAGCTTTTTATTTTATTTTATATTGTGTTATAAAAATGACTTAGTAGATAGACAGTTATACTATAAGTTGTTAAATAAGCCATTTATCAAAACATGACTGGCCCAAATTTTAAATCAAATATTTCAACATTCTTTCACCTATTTTTGCTCATATGTCAGGACAAAGAAGTATTTTATCTTTATTCATCATACACGTAGTGTCATTGTAAAATTCATAACCTAAAACTTCAGAAAAATGAATCCAATGCGATTCGCCTAAAACAATATCAGTATTGTTGCTCTGAAACCACATTCGTTCAAAACATCATTTTCACCTTTTTGTACTTGATAATGGATTAGTTATAAAAAAAAAAATCAACAGTTCAAATGGACAGTAAGAACATCACAACAAATTTAAGAAGTAAAAATGAAAAACTAGAAGTTGAGTATTAACTATAATGTGAAACAGAATAAAAGACGGAAACAAGAGCTCAGGGAACAATCACCATCGTCGTCGTCCTTCACGGCAAAGGTCGTCAAATGAAAAGGGCGAAAACAACTGTTAAAACGAGCTTAGGAATTTTTTGTTAAAATTAGGATTTACTTTTAGTTCCTCCTATTTTACTCATACACCTTCCTTCCTTCTTTTTTCTTTTAGAAAATATATTCCCTCTCTCTACTTGTTCTAGCCTTCCAGGCTTATTTTAAAAATTTAAATAAATAAATATCGAAAACTTTTTTAAACTTGATTTCCATATCAAAGACTTGAAATTCTGAAATTAAATTACGTAATTCATTTTTTTTATATGAAATGCATATTTCTAAACTTAAGTTCTCTAATCCATTTTTTATTTTTTGTATCTTACTGAAATTTAATTTCTTGAATGTATGTATGTATTTTCTGAAATTTGACTTGAAAAATGCATTTATTTACTGAATTCTAAAATGAATTTTTTTTATTTGAAGTTCTAAAATGAAATTTCCATAATGCTGCAATTACATTTTAGAATATGTTATATCAATAAATCTAGCATACACTATTGATTTGTGTTATGGGTAATATACTGAATTGGATTACTAATTAATATATTATGGAAATGTCAATTTATATTAGACATGAAATATGAGCTCAATTTAAAAGTGAGAAATTGATTGAAACCAAATGTAAAACAGTTGAATCACAAATTAATTAATATGTTTTTTTTTTCTGAGACATAATGTTGAAAATCATATTTGTCGCTTTGTGAAGAGGTCACTGATGATTGTATAGTTTTAATTATTCAACTAAAAATGTAATGATGATGATAATTGGGAATAAGTTGAAGATTCCACCAGATTAAAAGTTTTCCTATGGTGGTTTGGTTTGCATATTATTTGTCGCACTAATTATTAGGGATGACAATTAGATTCATACTCAATGGATACCCGCAAAAAAATCCACAATAGATAGAGTAAAATTCCGCATAATAGGTATGGATATGGGAAGAGATAATTACCCGCAAAATTAAACGGGTATGGGTGCGGGTACGGATACTATAGTATCTACCCGCACTTATATAAATATATTATTTATTTATTTAATTATTTATTATATTAATATTTGGTTTAATTAATTATTTTCTTTTGTGTTTTAACATATATTAATATCATTGGACAATTACAATATTTATAATTGAAACATAAACGTTTGCAAATTTTTTAAGTATTTGATTATGATAAATAAGTAAATAATTGTGATATAACTAATAGTTATATCTTATTAATCGTGATTTTATAATTATACTTACAACTTTGTATCAATTATCTTAGACAATATTGTCGTATGACTTGTAAGTTGCAATTTCACAAAATATTATTATGCATATTTAAATATGTATTGTAACGAGTGTTCATTTGAAATGTTTTAAGTTAGAAAATATTTGATTTATAATATTTTATGATTAGATTTAAGATATTTGAATAATTTTAAATTTAATTACAATAATATTATTTATTTATAGATTTTTGTAATTGAAGTGTGGGTAACGGGTTTGGGTATAGGCACTTAAGAGTAAGGGTACTGAAATTAAAGTTAATACCCAAAAGAGTTCAGACACAAGCATGAATATTTTTTTAAATCGCATGTATGGAGACAGTTACTATAGTATCCTACCTAAATCTACCGATTGCCATCCCTGCTAATTACGGTGAAAAAGAAAAATTGTGAGAGGGACTTTCTCTTTATATTCTTATTAAATTGCAAAGAAGAAGACATAATTTTTTTTTTTGTGATTGGATAAAAACACATAAATAAGTTGATAGTGTAAAATCTAAAACTAGAAATTGATTATTATTATAATTGACAACCACCTTCTATTAGTTTTAAAAAATGTAAACCATGATGCAATTTTATTTTCTTTCAAAAGTAAGGTAAAACTAGTTTCGGTAATATCTACTTCTTTTTTCGTTTATAATAATTGACTCATTTTAAAAAAATTATCTTAAACAATAATATAACTCAATTATTTTAAAATAGAGAAAATCATAATTATAAAATATTAAAATTAATATGACATCGCATGCAGCAACATTGAAAATACTAAAATTAAGGTAGAAATGGAAAGAAAATAACAATCTCAGTAACATGAACTTTGGAAATAACATTTGTGTGTTTCCAAGCCATTTTGCAACACTGTTCATATGTGTTGTTGTATTAGGTGAGCAACATTCCCTGCGCGTCACCTACATTCCTTTCCCACATCAATTTAATTCCTAGAAAAGCACTAACATTTGGAAAAAGTTTACTTTTAACTTATGATATACAACCAACTATGTTATGACATAATTATAAATTTCGAAGATAGAAGATGAGTAATAATAATAAAAAGAGTTTTAGACTAAATCTTTTTCAAACAATAGTGACTTCAGTTGAATTTGAGTATCAAAATGAAGAAGATATATTTTTTTTCTCAATTCTGATTTGGTGAAAACCTAAATATGAGTTTTTGTGGGTGTGTGATTTGGTTACGGACGAATTAAATAAATTTAAGATTTATTTTTTTTAATTAGAGAGTTTTAATTTTTAAATTTTTTATTTTTTTTTCTTTAGGAATAAAATGATGAATGTTATGATGAAGACGACAAAGATCATAATTACATTATTTTTTTAATTTGAAAAAATCTTTAAAATAATTTATTAAAAAATAATCTTTTGTGGTTTGATACATTAATATTTTTATAAAAATGATAAATAAAAAATCAATTCATGCCTGTTTTAAGACATAAAAGGAAAATTTAATATATAGCAAATAAAAGATAAAACTATTAACAATTAAATAAGATGAAAAATAAAAAATATAATTTAATCAAAATATTAAAAATAGAAGTTATGTTTTACCAAAATATTAAAAGAATTTAATTGTTATATAAAATTTTACATTTTCAGCATATCACATCCATTTATATTATGACTTTTGATGTAAAATAAAAAAAATTAATAATACAAGAGCTGAAATTGACCCACAATAAACAGTACATACAAATTAAATTCATATTAAAAATAAAAACTAATGGCGTAAGTTACTCAACTTTAAGAGACATGAGATATTTTTTCAAAAGGAAATTCTTCAAAAATAATTTATATATACAAAAAAATAATATATTAATAAAGTATCAAATAATATATAAAAAAATATATTTTATCTTTATGTACATACTCTCTTCAAAATAAAAATATAAAATAAAACATTAAAAAATTAGTATATCTGATAAAAATTAAAATTAATTTTTTAACAGGTTAATTTTTTAATTATTATATATATATATATATTATACATTCGAGACTAATAGTGGTATTTATAAAAATAAAAATATCGGCGTATACAGAGTAACACAACATAGTATCCTCATTAGTAGTATATTCTTATCTCAAACGCATAGTTGAAGTAGGCAAATTTTACACGAAACAGCTGACGTGTAGAAGACGTTGGTAGTTTATTGTTTACCCCGTTACCCTTTACTAGCCTTGTGTCTTCATCCGTGCTTCAACTATTCTTTCTTACTTCGTTATTGTAATTATTCATGCAACAGTCAAAACTCTTCAATTTTTCAAAGATACACTCCAATACTTTATTTTCAACTTTCTAAACGTTTTTGTTATTTGCTAAATAACTAAAAAAGAAATAAAACACCAAGTTTTAATTTTTTTTATTTTTTTTTACTTTTTTTACAATTTTAAAGAATAAATTTCACAATTTTTTTGTTAACATTTTTTTTACATAATTAATCTATCTTATTTATTATTGTACGAACTTCTTTTCTCTCTCAAACTATATATTATTGTTGTTCTCATATACTTTATCCATATTACAATAAATGTCAATATTTTTATATATTTATTAAAAAATATAATAATTAGAAAAAATAGATATGTTATTTTATCAAATAATTCATTTGAATTATTGGTGAATATATCATTATTATTAATGTAAAGTATAATATTTTAGAAATTTTGTATATAGTAATGATTAAAATATAGTATATAAAAATAATAATCAAGATTGCATTAAAAATTGTGAATGAAATTTATTTAAAAATAAAATATTTTTTGTTATAGTAACATTTATTGTGACACATAGGAGGTATAAGGCATTGTTAACTAAATCTCGAAAACTCGAAAACTTAAAAAAGATGATTGTAATGTGAAATCTATGAACAATTTTAATTGTTTTGCTGGTTTATCTTTTAAGAGAGAAAATTAAAAATACATATTTATATAAGAGAATAATGTACTGTAATAAATAATTAATTATTTAAAAGAAATAATATTATAAAATATTTAAAAATAAAACTTTACAACTAAAAATTCTTTAATAATAACAAATATTTAATAGTTAAACCCAAAATAAAATAGGATGGAGACACTATGTATTTATATTTGATCTACTAATATAATTTAAATAGTATCTAAAAACAATAATTTAATGAGAAATTAAATTTTAATTAATAATACACAATTTTAAAACAAATATCGTTCTCAGTCGGCACACTTGATACGATAATAAAAAAATCGATCAGGACACGTGTATTCTTCCAAAGATATTATTTAAAAATATATATAATATAATTAAAAAAATTCTATCATAATCAATTACTTTCAATAATTAATAAAAACTCATCCACTTAAATTAACAATAATTTACATCTATAATAATTAAATAAATTTAATATATATTTATTTTATATAAAGTAAATCAATAAATTTACTGACGACTCATTGTTATATGGAGATATACAACATATACGAAGTGAGTATTATCTTATCATATGAAGTTTAAAACCCATCTCATATGAAAATTAAGATCCATCTATATGGAGCACGTAGCTCATTTGGGCAATTAATTGTAGAGTACTAGACCCAACAATATGTAACATAAACTCACGTTAAACAAATATAATAATAACACGTAATAAAACAATTTTTTAAAAAATATATATTCAAAAAATTATAAAAAAATAATAATTCAACGAACAAAAGTCATAAATAAATCAATTAATAATTTAAGATTATATTTTAAAAAATATCAATTTTAACAAATTTAATTTTTTGACAAATATTTTTATAAAAAAATATCTTTCAAAATATCTAACTATGGTCTCAAATTCACAAAATAAACGTACCATTGAAAGAGTTCATAAAATATCATAAAATAAATACTATAAAAATAATTAACCGTATAATTATGGCTATTGCATCGCAAATACTTTTGCTACTCTTTATTTTGGTATAGTTTTCTCTTATAGGTTTTTAATTCAATTTTTTTTTTTGTATCTATCTATCTATA
>JBBPBS010001017.1:13407288-13430151 GCA_037974835.1 Cicer judaicum | reverse complement strand
GGATTAATTCGTATCACTTACGTATTAGAACATATTAGTCGATAAAAAAAAAAAAACTAATAAAGAAATAGTTTTTCTAGTTTGGCATTTAACTCACATTAAAAATTGAATGGATTTAGTATGTTATAGACTAATTTGCTGCAGTTAAATTTTTTTTTTAAATTATAAACAAATTTAATATGACTCAAATAATAGTTTTTATTTTTTATTTTTCTTATATTGTTTTCATATTTACTTTAAAAAATGGTCTTTTTAAGTTGGTTTTGAAAAACAAAAATTATAAGTCAATCATAATTAACAAATAAAAGAAAACATAATTTACAAAAACACTAAGAAAGTGTATTATGCTGAAATTCAACAATAATTTAGCATTGTTTTGGTGCTTTAGCCGCCGATCAATTCTATCAATCAAACATATTTATTGGTTCAGCTCTGTCCTATGTCGACAAAGTTAAATATCGATTCAACTTAAAAAATCGAACGCAAGGTAGTGGTGTTAAATATTATAATTTTATTTTATTATCTATGTTGTCATACTTTAACTTTATTTAAAATTTTATTAATTAAAATAAAAAATATTGATAAAATATGAGCTGGGCCGGCGTTGGCCCACACAATCCATAATAAACACAACTCTATAAGAAAGTGAATCCGATCAAACCGACTCATTTATGTGTACGAGTCATTGGATTTAGAGTAGATCGAACTAGACCAACACATTTGAGAGGTCTAATTATTAAGAAGACCCGTTACTAAGAATACAAACAAAAGAATAGACATTATTGTGTCTTAATGGTATATACAACCCTTTCTCTAATAAAAAATTATTAAATAATTTTGATTTATCTAAGCATTTTTGGGTTTAATTACAAACCATCCTCCCTCCATCCCTCCATGGATTCCAACATGTCAGGGACCCCGACAATGAGTAGCTTCCTCCTCTTTCACTTTGTTTCAATCAATCAATTAACCATTATTATAAAAATTCAACAAATCATAAGGAACCACAATTGGTAATGTGAATGATTTCTCACTTATATTAATTCACTAACTTAAAAGATTCTCTTCTCTGCCAACCGTGTCCTTTCTTGGAGTTTCACGACAGAGAGGCAGGAGAGAAGCTAATCAAGAGTTAGCTGCTCCCCCGCCAAAGACACGCACTATGAACATCATCAAGCTGAATTCAATCCGCGTAAGTAATCAAATCAGACGGTTGCCAAGCAGACGCGATCAACAAAGAGAGATCCTTCCAACCAAGCTTCAAAGAACCATTCTCCTCAACAAGCGTATACCCTCTCCATGGGAACATCCCCAACAACAAGCTCGCTTGTGAAGCCGGGTTACCCCGCAGTGAAACGGGTTGAAACCCGACCCGTTTCAATTCATCTCCCCATCTCTCAACTTTAACTTCTCCAGTCCTCTTGGGCCCACCCACGGCGATAATGTTCCTTATCTCACAGCCCAACAGCTGCTGCTCCACCAAATGCCTCTCAACACTGTCCGCACCCAAACCATCTCCAAGCGCGTCGAACAACGCGCTGTAATAATGCAAAGCCTCTACAAACCTTGCTAAGAAGCTACCAGCGTGGCTAAGATCTTGTTCAACGGTGGTGATTAGCTTTGGCCTAAGCTGACTCAGCAATCTCAACGTTCCTAAATCGCTACCAGTTATATCGTACAAGCAATGGTGCATCCAGTGAACCACGATCGCTTCGTTTGGCCTAACACCGAGTTGACTCGGCTCTGTTACACTTCCGATTTTACCCTCCACGGGATGGAACTCGAAAGGAAGCCCGAGCGAACTCGCGAAATCGGCGAGTCTCCTTCCCGTTGATTCTAGAAGCTCTGAGGAGGATCCAAAACCAGTGATTCTCACGGAGCGGATCTTCTTGGATCGTGAAGCTAATATGTGGAACAATCCTGGCCATTGAAGTCCCTGCATGATATCGAGATCGATGATGTGGACGCGATCTTCACCGTCTACTGCTTGGAAGATTGCTTGATTCGCGGTGAAGTGTGAGAATTTCACCAACGGTGAAACAGAGTTGTAGGATTGGAACGCGTTGAAGATTCTCTGCGACTGAGTTAGGGTTACCGATTTAGCGGTTAACGGCGAGTAACTGCTGAGGCAAGAACTCACCACTCGCGCTTGCAGCGCCTGTGCGAAGTACGCGCCGACGCGCTCTGGCGAAGTTCCGAACGGCGAAGACAGTTCGGTGATCTCCGGCAAGAGGTCGTTGGCGAAATCGAGGTTATCCATGGCGACGCATTCAGCGCATTGGAGTAAAAGCCCTAGAAGTTTGAGACCAGTTGATTCGCCTTCAATTTGAGGTTCAAATGCTTGAACCTCCTCGTGTCCTTCTCCTTCCGCCACCGTCTTATCGGCGGAGTAGTTCGGTCTCTTGAAGGAAGGCTCCTGAACGTTGGAATCACCGTCTTCGTGTTCGCGTTCGGCGCGTTTGGCCTTCATTGAGTTATTAGGTTTTGAAGTGAGAGGAGGTAGAGGGACCAAGCTTTGAAGCATGATCGAATAGAATTGAAGAGGGAGAGAATCGAAAACTTTGGAGGATAATTTTGAGAGAAAAATGACAAAATTGAGAGGGAAAGATAAGGAAAGTTTGTTCAGATACAGATAGGTAGAAGGTATGTCAGAAAAGGAGTGTTGAGTTCAGCGTTTGGAGAGAGAAAAATTTTTAGGAGTAAAAATAAAATAAAAAAAGGAGACAGAAAGGGATATGACTTTGTAGCCCAGAAAAGTTTAGGTGTTAAGCTATTTTATCATCTTTGGGTACTCCGTTTTGTTTTTGATATGTCGTTACCTTCGTTTTACATGTACAAATTGTGTCATTAGAAGTTGTGGATGAGGATTAATTAAGGACGATAAGTTTCCTATTAACGTCATCTTTGGATGCTTTAGGACTTTGGTTGTGCCAAAACCTTTAACTTACTAATCTAATTTTGTCCTCTGTCCTACGAGTAGGACAAGCAGACAATGATATGTCTTCTATTGTTTAATTATTGATCATCTTACCAGAATTATAATATTCCCTACCTGACCATGACGTTTTATTTTATTATCATTACTTGCATGATAGCTTCTCTTTTTCTTTTCACCTAAATTGGATTTCTTTTTCATAAATTAGTATTAAACTACTTGTTCACGTGTATAAATAAATCACTGTGTTAGAGTATCTCATGGTAAAATTGCAAACATCTCATTTTACATTCACTGGATTTATGTTATCATTTTTTGCGAACTAAAAAATATCAAAAGAATTTTAAGTATATTTTGGGTTTAAACTTAAGAAAAATTAAAATAATTATTGATTTATTAACATTTATTTATATACAAAAAATGAGTTTGTGTATGACAATTCAATTTAACGATATTCACACAATTTTTAATCAAAATTAGATTAGATCGACCAATGTGACTGGTTTGACTAGAAATTAAGTTACAAAATTAGGTCTATTCAACTTCTAAATCCATTAGGGTTCAAAATTGGTATTCAAATTGGGAATTAGAAAAGAAAATAAGAAAAGTAAAATCCAAAAAAATGTCATCCTTCTTCTTCTTTGTGGAGGATGTCTTTTCATATCCTCTTCATGTGAGTTTTTCTTTCTTTCTATTTTGACTTTTTATTTAGTTTTCATGTTGTTGTGATATCATTTTTTCTTCAATAGTATAATTTTTAAGAGTTCAAAATGAATCTCACAATTTAGTTCACATATTAATAATTCACTTATATTTAATTTTACCTCAGCTTAAACTATTAGTTCAAGTTTTTCAATTAATATGCATAAATTTAAAAATAAAGTGAGTTTAAAATTTTATGACAATAATAACGAGTAAACTCTACGTTCAAGAGTTGTCTTGAAAGATGATTGGTGTCGACAGATACACGGTGAATTTGTTGACGGCAAGAAAATTGAAAATTTTAAAGAATTAGGATATATTGATAATTATATAATTGTCTTTCTCTTTGTCATCTTTTTCGCTGCTTTATATACATGGTTGTGTAGAAAACTTTTGAGGTTTAAGGCAATTGTTTTATTGATAGTCAATCAATAGTTGGGTTTTTTGATGGTGTGGCCCTGCATATAAAATATATGTCAAAAGTGAGTGTTTTATTACCGGGTATTAAAGGCAAATGAAGTGACAGACCAAAAAAAAGGCAAGTGAAGTGGGTATGCATCTAGAATAAAAACTCACTTCTGTTTAACCTTTCTTTTTGGAATATGGTCGTTCCATTTTCACGTGACAAACTTTCAAATCAGCGAATAAACAAATTAATTCTTTAAATTTTATAAATTAATAAATTTATTATTAAAGTTGTAAAATAATAATTAAAAATAATTTTTATTTAAATTTTTATTGATAGAAATTATAATATCACATGTTAATTGAATATTTAATCATATATAATAATTTTATATTAATATCATCACAATATAAACTAATTTTTTTATAAAATTTAAATATTTTATAAATTAATTTATGCATAGTTACTAATAAATTTATTTATGAATTAACAAATTTTATTGATAAATTTAATTTTTATAAATACAACATTATATTAAATTAATTTGAATAAATTATATATTCGATGATTGTGTCACATCTGAATATCTAATAAATTTTTTTACATAAAAATCATTTTAATTAATATTTTTACACTTTTAATAATATATTTATAAATTTCGTATAATTAAAAAACTAATTTTAGCGACCCAACCGGTTGAACTGAACTGGAATCCAACTTGTTTTCGATCCTTATGATTTTAGAAACTATCCCGTAGTAAAATCGGGTGAGAATCCAAAAATTGGTAGTTGAGCTAGTTTTAGCAATTGGACCGCAACATAACAAACGACGACCTCGTCACAAGAAGTGGTGTAACTAGACAACGTCACTATCAGTGACACCACAACAAGACACAAAAAGTGACTTTGGTTGTTGAAAGGGGTTATCCCTAGTAGTGTTATTAGGACCAGTCACATAGAAGGGTGGGGAGAGGGAACCAAAAAGAAGGGAAGGTGTTCGTGGTGGTCGATTAAGGGTATTTAGTTTTTACGTTTGGTTTAATTTGATCATCCTTACAAAACGGAGTTGTCAAATGAGGTATGTCTCTTTTTATAAACTTATTTCAATTTATTTTGAATATGCTTATCAAAAACTTCATTTGAATATTTTTACTATGTGCAAACACAATTTTGTATCCTACACTCCAGATATCAGTTTAGAAGAAAAATATACTCCAAAGCAAAGCAACCGCAATCAAATTGTAAATATTCCAAACTATAAACAAAACATAAATCAAATCCATTTTTTTTTTGCACACGGGCAAGGGATAGACACAAAAAAGAAGTTCCCTAACCAACTCAAGACTGGAGTTTGAAAGCATATATGCACAGAAAGCTTTCAGTCTGATAGAAAAACCATGAAGAAAAAGAACATGAGGATTTAATACCCATAAGAAAATATATATTGCCATCACTAGTAGCGCTTTCCAAGAACTATGCCTATGATAATGGATACAAGAGCTACTCCGAGGATGAACTTGTAATTCACGACAGGCGAATCCTGGCCAGTTTGAGTCCGAGTCTCCGATGAAGAAGATGATGCTTGAGTAGTTGTTGCTTCTGATTTTTTCTTGCTCTTCCTTTTAGATGGAGCTGAGAAGTTAATGTCCCTCGATTTCACTTCCAACCCATCCTTGTTATGAACACCCTCCTCTCCCTGGATCATCATTAGAAAATGGAAACATTAAATTTTGCTGACAGATTATAACATGACATGAGTTCAACAATTGCTATGCTAACAAGTGTAAATTTGTTTTGCATAAATGTCCGATCATATTTCTCCATCGTGATTCTTGTGACACATCACAATATTAACTTACACTGTGATGAGATTGTAAACTATGATTTGACTCACATATAAAATCTGTCTATATTGTTATGTTGTAATCCTATACCTTAATGTTTATACTTTTGGGAGAATAATTACCTGGACTGAGATTTTCTCACCACCCTGTTGCAATTTCTGCTCAAAATCTATTACTTGTTTCTGTAGAAGAGAGATTTCATTTTTCTTAGTTTCAAGTTCTTCTACAGAATTCTTCAGAGCTGCCTCTAGTTCCAACCTCTCAGATTCTGCGCCTTTCTGCTTTTCATTTTAAGAAAAGAAAATCAGTATGAGAGACATCACTAATATAAGTTATATATTTTCATCTAAATCTTAGCATACAAGAACACCATTGGTAATGAGAGAATTAAGTTCAAATATTAATTGTTTGAAAGAAAAAAAATACACGTGAAATCTAAAAGATTACTTTATGAATGGGAAAAATGATATCGTATCATTTAGAGTGATAGAAGCGAATTTAAAATTAAAACCACCAAGGAAAAGTTTCTGAATTTAATAGGCTAAGCTTCAAAATCTCATTTTATTTTTCTTACTTTCAACATAAATTGCAACCTTGAAAGAATGTATAATTTGATTAGTGTTCATGAGCCCACCTGGTTAGCTATAGTAGCCTGTGCAAGTTGCAACTCTTTCTCAAGTTCTACCACCTTTCCATTCAGCACAGTAATTTCATTGACTTTTTGTTCATAATCTTCAAATTTTGAACTCAAATCTACTTCTCTTTGAGAAGCAGCAGCCTGAACACTTCCAACCTGCAAAACATCATATTAATCAGCAAAGCCCTTTCAATGTAATTTTATATTTATACTTTAAATTTGAAAGTTATTTTGGTTCTGAATTTTCACTTGTTTTACAAGATATAGACACTTTATCCGTACCTCTTCATTTAGTCTAGATTCAGCTTTCACCAATTGCCCTTCGATTTCTTGCAGCCGACTTTGCAACACAGATTTCTCAGCAATCTCAACATTGAGAGTTTCAACTTCAGATTTCAGAGATTCTTCGTTTTTCTGATGTTCCTTCAACTTCTCTTCAAGGTCAAGAATCATAGTCTCAAGTTCCTTCTTTAAATTCTGATTAGTCTCATCAAGCAAGTTCTTCTCATCTATTACTGAAGATATCTGCAAGTTGATAACATTTCATTGAGATCAATTCTCTACTATTTAACCATGATTTATACAAAATGATCATTTCATAAATAATAATAGAAGAAGAAAAGAGAATTAAAAGAATATCAGTGTGCTTTGTGTGCATCTGATGTACCTGTGACTTCAATGTCTGTACTTCTTCACTTTGCTTTGTCACCAAGTCTTCAGCGGCATTCTTCGATGTGAGTATCTCTTTAACTGTTTCGTCCTTCTCGACAAGCGCTGCAGAGAGCTTTGACTGTAAATCACTTAATTTGGATTCATAGCTGGCTATGTCCTGAATAAGTTTTGATTTTTCCTCATTTATTCCAGCACTTTCCCTTTCATGGTGAAGTGACTTGTTTTGAAGCTCCTCAACTACTGATTCAAGATTCTTTAATTTTATGAGACTCTCCTCCAGCTCAGCTTTATGAGTTTCAGAGGTTGCAACACTTTCACGCAACTGTTCTTCATAAATCTTTATCTGTCCTTCAAGAGTATTCAGCTTCTCATTCAATTCTTTGGTTTCTGATTCCTTCTCAGTGTGCTTCTGCAATGCTTTTTGTAACTGTGATTCGACTTCGAGGACGCGTACTTCATTGGCAGAATGAATTTCGAAGGATTTTGATTGCACATCATTCAATTCAGCAAGTAAGTTCTTATGAGACACAAGTTCTTGAGCAGTGTCTTCCTTCTCTGATAGAACACTGTTCAATGACTCCTGAAGTTCATTAATCTTGGTTTTCAGTTGAATGTTTGTTCCAACAAGTAATTCATTCTCAGAAAATGACTGTGAAATCTTGTCCTCGGCTCCAATAATTTGCCTTTTCAAATCTTCATTTTCATTTTGCAATGAAGCCAGTGTGCTCAAACTCTCTTCAAATTGATTCTTCAAAGATAAAGACTGTTCCCCAGCCCCCGCAACAAGTTCCTCCAAAATCTTAATTTTCTCAAGCAGAGATTGAACCTCAGAATCTTTGCTGTTGAATTTTTCTATAGCTTCTTGGAGCTTCTGTTCGGAATCTCTCGTCAGAGACTCGTGTAATGATTCAAGTTCCAAGTTTCTTGCAGCATGAAGTTCTATATCTCTTCCTCTTACAGTAAGATTCTCTTCAGTAGCATTAAGTTTTTCTAATAACTCACTCTCTCTCAATTCAGCAGCCTTGAGATCTGTTTCTGTGCTTTGCAACTTAACTTGTGTAATATTTAAATCATCCCTCACAATTTCCAATAGGTTTTCCGCCTCAGAAAGCTTCACACTCAAATTGTTTAAAGCATCTTCTAAATTTTTCTTTTCATCTGTCACAGCATTTAAAGAATCTTTCAACTCTATTTCCCTTTCATTAGCTGCTTGCAGTGTAGTTTTGAGGCTCGAGGTCCGTGCTTGAAATGCTTCGAGTTCTGATGTCAGATAAGACACACTGTCAAGATTTTTATTGGCATGTTCTTCTGAATCAGTACATCTCTTTTCTAATGTGCTTATTTGTTGTTCAAGTTCCTGAATTCTGTACTTTTCTGTTTCAAGTAGCAACTCCAACTCACTCACTCTCTTTTCAGCACCTTCCAATTTGGAATGAGAGCCCTGAATCAAATCTTCTAGTTCGCGGCTGCGCTGATTGTTCATTGTGGCTCGGTCTTCATGCTCAGAACATTTCTCATTGACTATCTTCAGCTCCTCCTCTAATTGTGAATTCTGCTTGGATGATTGATTTAAGTCTGATTCAAGTTGGCTCACCTTATCCACGTACTCCTGCAGTTGGCTATTAAGAAGATGCTTCTCTTCCTCGGCCTCTTTCAATTTAGCATCGAGATGATAAATTTTCTCGGAGAATTCAGTCACGTCTCTCTCAGCATCATTGGCTTTCAATTGTGCTAAATTCAGCTGTTGCTCAAGCTCTACATTCTTCTGCTCCACGGCTATGAAGCGTGACTCCAGCTCTCTTAGCTGCGATTTTGCCTCTTCTGCAGCTGCATTCGAAGCTTCAACATGTCCCTCAAGTTCAATACTCCTTTGACTAGCAGTAGCTGCAACAGCCCCTGTTTCATTATGAAGATCCTCCAAAGACTTCACCTTCTGCTCAAGCTCTGAATTGTTCGAAAGTGCCTCAGATAAAAGAGAATTTGTTTTATTAAAACTTTCCTCCGAAAGCTTCAGTTTTTCCTCTAAATCAGCGGATAACTCCTTAAACTGTTTTGTATTAATGGTTAGATCTTCAACAGTTTCCTCAAGTCTTACTTTTTCTGTATTCAGCTTAGTCAGTTCCTCTTGTACAGAGAGAAACTGTGCTTCTTGACTCTTGGATGCAACTTCAATTGATTCTCTCAATTTTTCTTCCTCCTGCAACTTGAGCTTTGCACTTTCCAACTCAGAAACTTTTTCTTGTAGCTCTTCCTTTGTTGAGACAAGGAGATTTTGAAGTGCAGATATGTCTTCTTTTATCTGTGTTTCTGAAGTCTTTCTCAAGTTTAATTCCTGAGTCAACTCGTCTACTAAAGAGTCTCTTGAAGACAGTCTTTGCTCAACTTCCAATATCTGTGTTTTGGAGAGTGTCAACTCCTCTTGGATAGTAGAGAGTTCTGCTGCAGTTGTTTTAAGAGCTTCTTCAACTTTATGATTTTCAATAATCTTATCATTAAGTCCCTTCAATTCTTCCTTCAAGGAAGCTATCTCGTCTTCCTTGCTTTTTGCACTCAATTTCGCTTCTTCAAGTTGTCTCTCAAATTCTATGGCCTTGTTTCCTTCAGATTCAGCATGCGAACCACTTTGCTTATGCAGCTCCTCGAACTTCCGTGCCTCATCGATAGAAAGTTGCAGCTCACTCTCCAATTCCTGTGTCCTCTTTCGTGAGCTTTCGAGTTGAACATTCAAATCATCAAATGCTTCCTTCACTTGAAGAAGCTCTTTCTGCTTAACTTCTTGACTTTGAAGGGCCTCTTCAAGAGTGTTGAGCTGCAGATTGTATTTATTCTCAGCATCAACAATTTGCTCTTGTAGTTTCTTGTGACTTAGTCCGAGCTCTTCGTATTTCTTTCCACTTTCTTCCAATTTCTCTTTTGTATCCGAGATGTCTCCCTTCAACTGAGCATTTTCATGTTCAGAGGTCTTCAAAGATTCTGCTAGTGTTTTCAGTTCAACCTCAAGTTCCTGAATCTTCTCTTGTGCTTCCAGATATTCTCTGTTGGGAGCATCTAAGCTTCTTTCTGTTTTGTGTGAAGTATCATCCAAGGTATTCTCTTCCTTCTCAACTTTAATGAATTCTCCGTCAGAGGCATTATCTTCCTCGTCTTTCTTTGCTTCGCCTATTTCTTTAGGCGCCAAATCTCCATTTGTTTCCTGCAATAAATCATAAAAAAAGGATTGCTAATCAGATGATGCTGGCTTATCAAACATTGAATTAAGATAAGATATGATTGTTTATCCTATCCTGTTTTTCTTATTCTGGCCACCAAACGGGCTCTAATTTCCCCCTGAAGAATAAGTGAGCAATGCAATAGTTAACCAATTCGGGTTATGCTTGAATGATTTTATGTAAACTTATTAGGTCCAAGTGGTGATCAACTAAAGGAAAAGACTAAAATACTATTTTTTAAGTATCAAACTAAATGAAACACCTTAAGCTTAGTAAATATTAGGTCCTATCCCAAAAAGTGAAATTGAAGTTCTAAGCAATACTATTAGGTTTATACTCTTTCAAGCGAATAATAACTGTAAAAAAAATATAATAACTTCTATGCCTCATTGTCTCTAATAATCTCAATACAACTGCATAGTTGAAATTTATAAATATACAAACGTGTATTCAAAGAAAAACCAGAACAACAACGTTTCTTTTATTTCACCGTCCTCTAAAATAAGTGGATTTACATAGAAATATCCCAGATGGAGCCAGAAAGCATATTGATCAATGTGATAATAGTGAAAGATATGCCAAAAAGAAACTTAATAAATAACTTTTTACATAATACATAAAAGGAGTTTTCAGCAGAAGGTCTAGGGTTTAAATCTTGAAAACTAATATAATCACTGATTAACAATGGTTTCTCTATAAAATAGTATTTTATAGTGTAAGCAACCTCTCAAATAATGAACGAAAAGAAAACCATACCTTAATGTTATCAACTTTATGATCCACCTCTTCAACAACCTTTGTCACTGTGACTTCTGAAATGGCTGTTGTCTCTGCCATGTTTGTTTCCTTTTATTGACTTCTATAGAAGAAAAGAAAAATAATGAGTGAAGATAATGTAGTTAGTGAGAATAGGCTTGGTTATCATTGTGGTTTTTTTTTTCTCCATAAATGAAATGATAAAAGAAATTTACTAACAACTGGGAAATCATAAATTCGAACTTCGGATATGATATTCACCATAACAATATCATAAAATCATGAATTCGAATTTCGGATATGGTATTCAGCTTAACAATATCATAAGATAGACCTTATGGATATTAATGGTAGTTATTTGAGTAGTTAAGTGAAGTGAAATTAAATAAATAAAGATATATTAGTAACAAATGATAATAAATGTTGCATTGGTATTGTGATAATTATTTTGAGACCCAAAAAAAAAGTGCAAATGAAACATTTTTTTTATGAGGCTGGAGTAACATTTGTAACAGATTCCACAACTTTTGTATCACTCGGAAAAATATGTATAGAAAGAAGTAAACACTCAATTTTTTTTTTATAGAATTCTGGAATAGATCATCAAGATTCTTGGTTCTCTCATTAAAATGGTTCAGGCTTTAGGAGTATCGGATATGGTATCACAAATTCACATCTGTGAAGAGAAACAGAAGACATAGTAGAATTGACCAAATATTGTTTGTTTATTGCATAAAATCTTTCAAAATCCTTTTTCTACATGTAATGATGAATTGGACTTGGCTCATGTGGGTAGGAATATGCTGCCATTTTGACAGAAGATTTTTTATTTATTTCTACTGATAAGATTATAAAATAGGGTACTATGCACCTCATATTCTCCACACTTTATTTATTTTTTTATTTTTTTATTTCTCTTCCTATCACATCATCTACATATTACATTGATTATAGCGCACTCTTTTATCTCTTAGTCTCAAAAATTTAAAATGTATGTATAGATCCAAAGGAGGTGTACACAACATTTTTGTATAAAATATACACAGTCAAATAATGAATTATAACTATAATAACTATGAATCAAAAGGCATATAGATCTTGTCGAGAACTAATTAAAATATAACACTTGTACACAAAAACAATATAATACTATTAAAATATTCTTAATGTTTCAAAATGATCTCAGGCGAATGGCAAATGTTTGGTTGGTAAAAAAAACTAAAAAAATAGGTTAGAGGAAATCAACCTTTTTATTATTATTATTATTATTCTTATTATTATTATTATTATTATTATTATTTCAATTTCACGTCCAGACTCATTGAGAAAAACAATAAGAGCAAATATTTATATACAATATAGATATCCGTTTATTTTTTTTTTAAATTTGTTTTTTTTGGAATATCTAATCCCAGGAGCAAAACGGTCAGCAGCATAAGGTTAACACCTCGTACGTGTAAGCAGAAATGACAACAAATGGCTTATAAAAAAAATAAAAAAATAAAAATGAAAAATTCGACACATAAAAAAGATCTAAAAAGGTATACATATACACTAAGGCAATAATATTAAATAATTACATTAATTTATATTTATATATTATATAGAATTATTGTGAAAATAGAGTTATTTTATACTACTATTAAAAGTAGTGCTGTGCAGTTGCCGTGATATATTAGATGTACATAGCAAAAAATCTCATGAGTTGTGACCATGTATGGAAAAATATTGCTTTTTAGATAGATTTTATGGAAAATGTAGCAGTAGTATGACAATAATATTTATTAGTTAATTAATATCTATAATGTAATAAATCTTGCAAAATATTTACGATATTGTGTGTTTATGTTTAAAGTGAACTCTAGTAAAAGTTATTTATGTTTAAATAAAAAAATATTAATTATTGAAAAAATAACAGAAAAAAAAAAAAACAAAAACATCTTATGTGTCAACATCTCACTGTTCCAAATAATAATTATCCACCATCTCATACTTGATCACTCAAAACTTGATTGATCAAAATTTATATTTTATATATTATTCTCTTTCTTATAATAATTCTTCATAACAAATAGCACTTTTTATCTAAATATATTTACTAAAATTTAACAATAAATTTCAAAACAAAAATAATATTTACACTAAAAAAATTTAAATCATAAATTCAATGATAAAAAATCAATTTTACCGATGTAACTTCAATTTTTTTATCTCCAGCAAATGGAAGCAAACATGGACTGTCATGACACGTGGTAGAAACACGTGTGACGGTCCCTCAGTGCTGTTTTACAGCTAGATCACGCACATAAGACATTTTTTCTGCAATATCACCTCCTGTTCTTTTCCTTTTATGCCTTTGGCCTATTCTCTGATTTTTTTTTTTTTTTTCTATCTTTCTTTCTTTTGTATTTCTTTTCTCTATTTTTCTCCTAAAATTAATTCTACTGTTTTTTTGACCCGAAAAGAAAACAAATTCCACCGTCCAATTTGAAGAAGGTTGCATCTGGAACGTGGTTAAGACTTAGACATCATGGGACCCAAAGATCAACATTCATTCAAAGATAAAAATGAATTTTGTAGGAATGAACTTTGATTCCTTTAAGGTGTGAGTGGGCCCGCTTTTGATGGTAAGCTACTACACGTCTACACCTCCACCAAACCTTTTCTTTTTACGGAGGAGTATATTAATTAAATAGTCAATAGTCTTTTGTTTTTCTAAAACAATATATTCAACAAAGTTTTTTTTTTTTTTTTTCCTTTAATACATTCAGAAATTTTTTTGACCAATATAATCGGAAAAGTTAAAGTGCGTTAATTGCACCCTTTCATTAATTAATGGTAAATTGTAAATCATCTGCGTTCATCACGCTGTTACTATGTAATGTAATTTCGTTTTGATATCGTCAACAAGAATAAAATGTAATTTCGTTTTGAAATTCAAAGTAATTTTTAATTATGAAATAATTCAATAAATTATATATCAGTTTATTGGTAACAATAATTTTAATTTTTTTAAGTAGGTGTTTGTTTTCACAAGTGAATAATAGTAAATTACGTCTAGTTGAAAGCTACACAATATGTAGCTTCTTAAATTTTGCTGTGAAAAATGGGAAATGATTCAACGTGTATCCAGACATAATAATTATTATTTCATGATAGTACACGGTACTAAATCAATTAAAAATATGTTTATAATGATAAGAAGTAAATTATTTTCATTATGTTACAATAAATAATTTTAAAAACAAAGAATAAAAAGTCAAACATTTTTTTTTATCAAATTTACTCTTTGAAAAAATTTAATGTAAAAAAATTATGATGTTTTTTTCGATATCAGTAACATTTTTTTATATTTCGTGGTTTGATTAAAAAAACTATTGTCAATGGTAAATATCCTTTTGAATTTTAATAAATCTCAATATTCTTAAAATGGGATCCTCAATCTTTCTTTCGAGTAAAAAAGTGAATGACACTAGATTCGTGTTTTACGAAAAATGTAGGGGTAGTTGTGAACTTTTAAGAATCATCAAAAATTGCCAACAACATTGATGCTGGCGGAGCCAAGATTCCATATTAGACACAGTGGCAGTGAGAGAACACTACTGCGTCTTTCTTCTTTTTATGTTTTTACAAATTCAAAGTATTATAGTTTAATGTTAAAAAGAAAATTATCTAACGCCTAAAAAGCCGAAGTCAAAAAATCAATTAAATCAAAAGCTTCTCAAGACCATAGAGAATACTTTTTTAATTTAACTTTGCAGAAACAGAAACGCCTGATAATACTTTTATACAGAGATGGATCTGATCATAGACAATCAAAAGATTCAAAACCATTGCTTGATAAAATTAGGGGGAAAATTGTATAAAAAATTAGGAACAAATTAAGATTGAATGATCAAGGAAAAAAAACATTGAAGATGCAATTAAATTAATTCTGATCAGAACGAAACATTAAAATATTGTATACTATGCACAGAACAAAGTAATTAGAACCATGAATCATATAAATACAGCATCATATATAGTCATAGACATGCAGTTCAGAACAGATTCTGATCTAACCGAATAAATAACATAACAATCAAGTTTCAATAGATCAAAGATGAATTGATGCATAGAATCAAAGCAGCACAAATCACTTTTCAAAATTCAGTATCAAGCAAATGAATAGCAAAAATAAAAATAAAACAAATTAATTAAGCGTAAATAAAAAGGAAAAAAAGAGAGAGAGATAGAATTCTTGCCTGAAAAAAGTTGAATTGCTTTGTTTTTTTTGTTTGAAGAAAATGTTTACTTGTGCGACTTGTTGCTGAGTGAGATAAATAAATTTGATGATTGGGAAAAAGAGAAGTGAAGATGGAAATTTGAAGAAGAAAAAAAGAAAAGGAAAGGTATATAAGTTGAGAAAGTTGAAAAAGAGGAAAATGAGAAATCTAAAGAGGCCACTATTTCTTTTTTTTAGTATTGGGCTATGACAATGTTGGTGGGGCCCACGACAGCCAATCCGGCAATAAACGGGCCGGAACGCCGCTAGTTTAGATATTGTCCTGCCACCGCTTTTTCAATATATGTCATATTTTATTATGCCACGTAATCTTTTGTTGGTTACATATATTTTAACAACTAAATTCACATATACTAATATAAACAAATAGTGGTAGTTTGAGTTTGAATTTTCGTTTTAATCTATTAAAATGTTTATATAATGTTATCATTTGAACTGTACACTTAATTTAAAAAATTTATCTTTAATATTTATAAAATTTAAAATTTTATTTAAATAAATAGAAATTACATCGATAATATATATATATATATATATATATATATATATTTGTAAATTGAATCTGACATCAAACAATATTGATCAATTTTTTTATATTTTAATGTCAATCAATGTAGAAACGTAAATTTATAAACTAGTTTATTATTTTTGTAATTTACATGTGAGCTAACTTATTTTTCTAGTCTAAAATTGTAAATTTGTGAGAGTTTAAGGAGTTACTTTGAGAGTTTAATAACTTTGTTCACATGTGTTTCAACTCATTATATGTGACGTTGGAATTTGGAATATTTCATTATTCAATTTAATCCTTTTACGTTACGTAGCTTCTAACTTAAATTTATCTTTATGTTATGGTATTTGATATACTACAAACAAACCTAATTTTGAAGAAAAAAACACTTTCACATATGAAATTATCCATAAAACTTGGAGTGTCATTGAGAACTACAAGAATATGTTCAAAAATAAGTTATAAATTATCATACACAAGTCTCTATTTTTCCATTTGTTTGCTCTTCCTGTACAAGTGTCTTTAATAAAGTTTATGCAAGGGATTGATGAATAATAAATTGAGTGTTCGAGTAGTTATTTGTGATGCTAATGGCTTGGTGACGACTATAGTCACTTGGTGTTTTGACACATTTATATATATCCATGACATTGCAGAAACACTAGGTTTAAAACTGGTCATTTAATTTTCTCTTGACATTAGATTTAGGCAAATTATTTTTGAAGGACACTCTCTTAATGTAGTGTGAGGAATGCATGAAAAATCCAAATAATTATCCTATTTTAATTGGATGGTCATTGATTGCCAAAAGACTAATAATTATTTTATTTAAATCATGTTAAATGGATTATTGATATTTCTGGTCATCATTTAAGTTATTTTGCTTTTATATTATATAGACTCGATTTGATTTGAGAGTTATACTCGTTGTTGTTGAGACAAAATCTTTCAAATGATTTTAATGATAACAAAATTACTTACGAGATTATGATTGTGGTTAATGACTAATATGTGCTTTTGAGTGTATTCATATAAGAAAATAAGTTATTAATCATTAAGGCAAAAATAATATAAATTTGATTCAAATATGAGGATGGAAAATGCTAAGGATGGAAAACGGCGAGGATGGCCAAATCTTCAAATCTACACAATATGTATCCTCACCAGAACAAATATTTTTATTCATTAAAGAAATGCACAACAATGTCAAAGAATGAATAAATAAAAGTAGTTGAAATAAAGAAGTTAGAAGGCCAAAAGGAAAAGGACGAGAATAGCCAAATCTAAGTCTAAATGATGACAAACTAGGCTGAGGATAGTTCAGCAAAGTTGAAAGTAATCCATCAAACATGTGCAAAGGCTAAAATCAGACCATTTATTGTGCTTGCACGAATGAATACATGAAGAAGTCAAGTTAACGAAAGGAAACAACAAACAAGCCAAAAATGGAAGATCACGTGTTGATGGCAGATCTGATCGTCGGACTGGAGGATGACAGTCCTATGTAAGAGGGTATATTTCTCTCTTGTCAACATCACCCTCAAAAGTTGAAATCAACCTAGTCCTTAAATTTTTTGAAAAGGTTGTAGCTCACATGGTCAAAGAAACAGCCTTGCACTCTTTGAAGAAAGAAAATAGAAAAGGACATCTAAAGATCAAGTTTCAAGGAAGCTGATTTGCATGCGCGAGGATGGCCTCTAAACAATTGAATGGCAGTTCTGTAATTATGATGAAAAACCTTGGATCTTTTGCAATGAATTCCAACGGTCATCAAAGAGCTTGGAACTCTATAAAAGGTAGCAAGCTCTCTATCATAAGACACACAACACAATTGCACAAAAAGATCAAACATCTTAAAAGCTATCAAGAGCAATACTCATCCTCACTTCATACTTTCTTTAATCTTACACTATATCTTTGAAAATCCTTTGAGAAAATATTAAGAATCAATCACTCTCATATTACTTTGTAATTTCCAAGTGAGATATACTTGGAAATAATTGAAAATTGATTGTAAGCTTGGTGAAGCTAAAGAATACACATTTTGTAATCATCCTCGGTGTGAGGTTGATCAGTTTGAACTTTAGTAACTGATATTTTTCTCTCACTATTTTGCTCAACTCAAAATTGAAGGTTTAAAAACCCGTCCTCGGACTTACCATCCTCAGTGAGAGGATAGTTTTAAAAACAGTAGAAAATTATTTTTAAATAACAAAATCCCTATTCAACTCCCCCTTCTAGTGATATTTAACTACATCAGTTGTATTATTTATTTTATTTTAATTAATTTAAATGATTAATAAAAATTATTTTAATATAAAAAATAAATAAATAAATAAATAACACCGATTCATATGTCAATTTTATTTTACTCGTCGTCACAAACGGTAGAGAGTAGTCAAATTAATTTTATTTCACTTGAAAGAGTAAATTATTAATTAATAATTATTGTCAATTTATTTTTATCGGTTAAATTATTAATTATTGCATCAAGTTTTGTGTCCAACTCAATTTTTTTCCAAAAGTAATGTGTTGCATTAAAGGCATAAGCGACTTTTGCATTGAGATGTGTTAGAGAGACTACTCTCATTTGCGACCCACCACTTTAAATTCTCTTCTCAATTTTGCTTCATACCAAACGGATGATAATTGTCATCTCTTCTCTATTTGTCTCTTAGCTATTTTTGTTAAACCAATAAAGGTATAAAACATTGGGTAAAGAATAAATACATGAGACCAGAAAGAAAAAAATCGATAAAATTCTATCAATTTTACATCAAAGGTTGATAATTCTTTTGAAGATTTTTTTATTAACTGATAATTGGGTTGACGATTGAGCTAGTTAACAATATATATTGGTTTTCATTATTTTTCTCACACTTTTTAATTTATATAGTAAGTTTATATCATTATGGTCGGTAGAGGTGATTATTATAATGTTCATTTTTTTATCCGCTTTCAAAATAGAAAAAATATTAAAAAATTCTTTTAAAAAAAATAATATTTGAATTAAATTTTGAGTTCTGAAGTCGATTATGCATAGAGAAAATAATAGCATATTTTGATTTCGACCTCCGTTAAAATATGATTGTCTATAATTAATTGTATAAATTTAATATTAACTTATATAAATTTATTTATCCTTTTTAAAATACAAATATATTTTTTTAATAGAAATAATTTAATCATAAAAGTATATTTGAAACATTGAGGAAAAAATAAAATTTTCTTATTATATTTGACAAGAGAGCGATCTTGCTCCAACGTATCTTCCGATACAATTGAGAAATTGTCTCATCTCAATAAATTTTAATATTGTATTGTTAATATTTTTATTTTATTTTTTAGAAGAAATAAAAAAAAAACTAAACATCCAATTTTAAGAAAGTAAAATGAAATTTAACTTTAAAAATAAATTTTAGTCAAAGAATAATAAATAAATAATTAAAAGAGTGAACTCATCAAAAAGAAAGGGAAAAAAATTACATAGTTAAATAAATAAAATAAATTGGGTTTGGAGTTCAAACTTTTTTGTAAAAAAAATAATATACATATAAATCTATTTTTTTTTTAAAAATAAAAACAAAAGAGAAAGAATGAAAGGAAAGAAAGAAAAAAAAATGGATTGATTATGATAAGAATGTTTAGTTGTTTATTTGAATTTAGTTGAAAATATTTAAGATCATATAGTTATCACAATTCATGCAATTTAAATTAGGACCGATAATATGTCATATCTTGATCAATTAAATTTATAAAAGATTATTATTATTTTGGAATTTAACATCGTCAAGTGATCACAACTCATATGTTATAAATATCTCATATTAATAAGTTGTCTCATCTCAATAAATTTTAATATTATATTGTTAATATTTTTATTTTATTTTTTTAAGAGAAATTAAGAAGAAGAAAAAAAACTAAACATTTAATTTTAAGAAAGTAAAATGAAATTTAACTTACAAAATAAATTTTAGTATAAGAATAATAAATAAATAAATAAATAAAAGAGTGAACTCAAAAAAGAAAGGGGAAAAATTACATGGTTAAATAAATAAAATAAGTTGGGCTTGGAGTCCAAGCTTCTTTTTTTGTAAAAAAATATATACATATAATTTATTTTTTTATATAAAAAAGAGAGAGAAAAAAAATCAAAAGGAGAAAAAGAGAAAAAAATATGGATTTAGCTTCATCTTCTTTTTCACTTGCAATTGTTTGATCATTTTTTTATGCTATTTATTCGATACATGGCCGATTTAGTTTCAAAAGCCTAAATCGAATATTCAGAGAAAAATATGAAAATGTAAGTTCATCGAAAAAGTGATTATGCACACAAGTACTCATTGATGACAAAATATATTTTGGAACAAAAAATTAAATATAGAATTGTCCACAATGAAACATCAAACATTTTTGTATTCTTGTTACCTCTTTTAGGTGTTGCAAGTTTAATTTTGATATCTTACCTCCCACATATTTGGATCACTTAGTCATTTAGTTATAATCTTTCTTACTTCTTTAACAATCGATTTTTTGATTTTAATTCTTTTTTGGGTTCTTTTTAAGAACTTAAAAGATGAGTTTGAGTGGAAAAAGAAAGATTGTAGATAATTTAAAAAAACCATCATTGAGTGATATACACGAGTGATATATTTTTTGAGTGTAAACACTTAGTGAGTGATGAGTGTTTTATTTTTATTTTCTTAACTTGTTCTTGTTATTTGTTTGATTATTGTAGTACTTGTTGATTTGTTATTTTTTGAAATCATGAGTGGTAGTGAACAAAACTCTTTTTCTCCTAGAATCACTTATCTTATGGGTCCCTTTATAAAAATGTTGAGTACTCAAATGAATGTTTTGAGATAAGAGTTTATGAATCAAAGAGATAAGATAGATATCTCACCATGGAAGATCTTCTTAAAACAAAGATAGGTTCGAAATCGAGAAGAAGAAAAAAAGATATAAAAGTTATGATAAAAAGAAAAGGAGGTGTGAGAGGAGATTCAGAGAAAAAGAAAGAAGGTGTGAAGATTATGATGAGGAGGAAACGAACTATGAAAGGAGAGACAGGGAAAAGGAAAGAAGATATAGCGATTGCGGTGAGGGTTAAAGGATATATGAAAAGAGAGATAAAGAAAAAGCAATCAGACAAAAAGATTTTGAGAAGAATGATATGAGGTATGCAAAAGAGAAAAGACACAAAAAATATAAAAAGGAGGGTCAAGAAAAAAGAAGGAAGGTATATCATATGAAGAATATATTATAGACTTTGTATTGGATTCAGAATAAGTTAAATATCTTTAGGAAAATGGATATACAAAAGAGGCAAGAAAAGTATAGAGACTAACCTTGAGAAAGAAAGAGAAAGAGGAAAACAATAAGTTAGCCTTGAGGGAGAAAATAAAAATTTAAAAAAAAACAAAAAGAAAGATGAAGTGAAACAAAATTCGAGAGGCAAAAAGCAAAAAATTGAATATAACTATTTGCCTAACTTTGTTGATTCTTATGTTCAAAAACTTGAAGATAGGTCTACAAAAGAGGAATGCTCTCAATCCATTGAAGTTAAAGGTAATTGGCCAAAAGTTTTCTCAAAATGATGTTTGCAAGGAAAACTTTTGTTTGAATCCTAGCAGCTTTAATTCTTCTACATATTTAATTCATGTTTCTCTTAAATTATTTGATAAGTTTCTTTCTCATATGATTGATAGGTTTGCAAATATTCATGTTGAAATGTCTAACTTGTGTTATTTCTATAAGCCTCATTTGAAAGTTGAGCCCATGATGCATCAATTGTTTAGTCCATCTTATTATTCTAAACTTAATTTGAGAATTATGAGTCAAAACTTGAATGATTTTCTTGATAAATATGTTGTTGTACTTTCTAACGTAAATTTGGTTCATGACAATTATTTTGAAGAAAATGTTGGGATTCTTAAGAAAAATGTGTTTGATAACTTGAATACTTTCTCTCCTGTTAAAAATAAAGTTAGTATATATTTTCTATGCTGGGCAAATGTTTTCATGGGAAATTAGTTGATAGTTGCACTACTACACCTCTCCTTACTCTTTATGTTATTGACAATCATTTTAAACTTCCATATGATACTTGTAATTTGTTTGAGGAACTTTTCTTGTTTTAAAAAGAACCTTCATTTGTTTATGATGAAAGGAATGTCCATAAGACTTAGCTTACTTTGAAGCCTTTGGAAATACATAGTAACTTCTTGTCGATCACCAATTCCAATCATGGGAAGATAACTTTGGTACTTAATGTGAATTTCAAGAGATATAATTTTTATCTTTATGTTGATAACTCCTTATATTGGAAATGAATATGTTGGATTGTTGAATGCAAAAAGTGGAATTGTGCTTAACCTACTTGACATATTTAGTGATTTTTTTACAATTCCCATTTGATCCCGGTGGTAAAGTTAACATTGTTTATCATGTCTTTGACTTGTGTTTTCTTCTTTTATGTTATCATTGAACTAAATTCGAATCGAATTTCTTCTAAGAATGAGGTAATGATGAGAATCTAAAATGAGCTAAGTAGGAGGAAAAATAAAGTATATTTCAAGTCAAGATTTTATAATAATTTTTAGTTTTATTTGTATTTAATTTGAATTATAATAATTCTAGTTAAATGGTGTAAGCCCAATATAGGTTGACAAAATTGATTTTTGACCCATTTTAGGAATAGGGCAAATAATCCTTTAAATATCTTGTAAGAGTCTTATTTTAGATAAGTTTGAAATGAATTGAAAATTTTCTAATAAGAATTATGAGTAAAATGTGTCTCCTCTTTGAGTTATTAGATCATAACTAATTTGAATTTTATCAATGGTTTATTTATCATTGTGGCGATTCCACATTGGTTTATCAATTATTATTGATTGTGATGTCTCCC
>JBBPBS010001017.1:13378626-13404991 GCA_037974835.1 Cicer judaicum | reverse complement strand
GAATTTATATAAAATTTTGTATATTTAATCATTAATACATTATGTTAATAATCAATTATTAAATTAATAAAATTTATTATTTATATTAAATTATTAAAGAGAGGAAGTTATCTTAAATTTAATTTTTCAATCAACATATCTCCACCTATTAACTTTCATTAAATATGAATTTAATTTTTAATTTTTTAACTATTTATAAAATATGAAGCGTTTATACCGATTATTAAGAAAACTAATAGTTTATAAAATCTTAAAAAGTGAATTAAGAAAATTAATGGTCTTACACGATGAATAAATAAAAGAAAACAAATTTATCTTTAAAATCTTAATTCGTAAACTATCACCAATTACGTTGTCGTCTTTAATTATAAAATCATAAAAAAAAATCATTAAGTGATACTTTTAAAAGAATTTATGGATTATCATCAAAATTTCTAATAACTCTTAAAAACTTGTCAACAATAAACTAAAGGTGTTATACCGTATTATTCTCCATAATATATTTTAACTTTAGAAAAGTTTAATGTGCCTATCAAGTACATAATATTATGTCACGCAGAAAATATTTTAAGAAGAGAGAAAAAGTAATGGGTCTATTGGCTCAAAGTGGTGGCCACATACAACCGACCAAACCGCCCTCCTATTGTGTGCAACTGTAACACATTCAATTCATGACTGACGACTCCTGTCTTTTCTTGGAATCTATCAATGTCACACGCAAGATATCATGCGCTTGCTATTAGGGACCCGGATTCATTGGAGTAGCCCCACCAAGATTAGATGGTCTAAAATGATGATCTAAAATTTTAGTTAAGACTGTTAATTTAAAATTAATTAAAATTTACCTGATCAAATTTTAATAAGACAAATCAAGGTAGTCGATTGCATTGTAGTTGACTGTAGTGAATTCAAATTCTGCTATTAATTGTCTTCGTGGTTCAATAATTCAATTTAGATATATATGACGACAACTTTAATGAATGTGGATCAACACAACATATAATTTATTGTTAATAAGTGTTTAAACAATACTTCAAACTCATATAGTAGTAATCAACAATATTTTTAGAAGTTGAAGTTCACGGTTCTTCTTATTATTACAATCAAGATGGGACTTAATTGAAGTGGTTCAATGAATTTAGTTTTGACCGACGCATATTTATTTTTCTTCTTCTTATTTTTATTGAATATGTATGTATCAATTAAGTCATTGTCTCAGTCGTAAGAAAGAAGATGATTATGTACTTATACTTCTATGAGACAATGGTCATTGTTGTTGGAATTTTTGTGTAAACCCGAATTAGATTTCTTAAGTTAGGTTTTTATATTGTTTGATCATAAATTTTAATTAACCACAACTAATGACGCATGAGCAAAGCTAAGAAAGACACGCAAATTTGATAGAAAGAACAAAAATAAATAATGAGAGTATGTCATGAGACCAAAATAAAATAAAAATTAATTAAAGAATTAAAGTGAAACTGAAAAATAAGTTGAGGGACCAAATGTGTGATTTAACTTTAATTATATTATGTTTTTTGTACACACCTCACAATGATATAATAAAATATATCATATCTAAATGACAAAATTACATTTATTAAATAATTACATATATTTTTTTAAGTTAACTTTTAAAACTTTTAAAAATTAACAACAACAAAAAATACTACAATAAAGTGCACTATTAGTAGTGCCACATCAACCTTCAATGGGTGGTTGCCACATAGTAGGATTAAAAAACAAAATAAAACATTATTATAGGTACTAAAAAAAATTATAAATTATTAATGATTCCCAACAAAAAAATAGACATAAACTTATTTATTATCTTCTTTTACTTAAATAAGTGACTTTTTATATATATTAAATTTTTTTTTTCTGTATTTAATTTTTAATTTCTTCATCTGAATGCGACGCTGCTTTTTTCGTCATCGTGGCATAGTGTTTGTTGTTTTTTGTATTGGTGCAGTGTTTATATATGCAAATGACTCTTTTTATCGGTACTATATTTTGAGTAATACGCTAATGGAGGCTACCACCAAATTCAACACAATTTCAATATTATAGATGATTTGTCAACACATAGTTGAATTGACCTGTAGCCAGTATAACCGAATATCAACAAATATTTGTTTTAAAGTATATGACATTAAATACTGCAAATCTCGCAATTTTCTTTACCATAGTAGAAGACATTAGTTTGATTTTAGGATTAAAATTTTGATTTTGATTATTTTTTATTGACTTGGGCAATTTTTATGTATATCATTAACATGATTTTTTGTTTTCTTAATCTTAATATCTTATTGTATTATTTTTATTTTAGTACGAACGAATAACACTTATGTTTCTCTAAAAACAAAGAGATAAGAAAAAAAAAACTTAAAGATATTTTTTATAATAGAAAAGAGTGAAAATAGACCTTAAAAAAATCATAATTGTACAACAATGACACACTTATATATACATTAGTTGAAGTTGGAAACTAAAATTAACAATTTTTTCTTGTCATTATTCATCCTGTAAATTTTTTGTTTTTCTTTTGATCATTGTAATTATGTTTTTTGTCCATACAACATGATAGTCACTCAATGAATGCAAATGTGACACAAATTATATGATGACTTGGTATATGGCACCAAAATTTCATGTGGCACATGTCATGTCATCTAAGTTAGATGAAAAATGATATCATTGACTAAAAGAGGAGAATATTGAATTACGAAAACTAATATCTAAATTTTGTTGTCGAGGGACTAAAATTAGAAAGTCATAATATTTCAAAGGCCAAAAGTATAAAATATCTTCTCTGTTTTATCCAAACAATAGACCACAATACTGCTGCATTTTATACAACTATATTTCATCTCATACAATTAATCCAAACAAAATCTTAATGGTGTTTTACACAAATCAATAAACAACTTCTTCAATTAATGACATCGGTTGTCAACGTTACAAATTTAGAGATATTGGTATTTCAGGCACTTAAATTTGATCATCTTTGTTGACGTTTTGATTTTTCCATTATATGTTGTTAATTTAGATATTATGAATTTGTTAATAGATTTATCATTTTTTTTTATTTTAGTGACTTTAAATTTGTGTTTTTTTAAATACTTTATCAATTTGAATAAATGAATATATTTTTATATTAAAAAAACTAATTAATGTCCTTTTGAAATTGAAAAACAAAATATAAATAGAATAGTTTTCCCCCCAAAATTTTGATGTTTAAAAATAAATACAACATCTTATACTAATAAATAAAAATAATAACTATTGTAAAATAATTGATAAATGAAACGCTAGATCACCCCTTTCTTTAAATTTCTTCTTATATTAATCTTCTTCTTCATCCACTTGTAATGGGAGGTTTTGAGTAATTTTTGGCTTGAGATTTCCCCTTACAATGTTTTTTTTTTAAATAACTTAATTCCACATAGGTTTATTTTCTTTTCGTATTTTTGTGAGTTAAATTTAGTGGTTATGTTTAATTTTTTATTTATGTGTAGTGTTTGTTAGTTCATATTTTCATATAAATCCTCTTTTATTACAAGTTTAATCAATAACATCAGTTTCATCAATGTTAGAGATATGAAAACATGAGTATTTTGAACACTTTGATTTGGTCACATTAGTAAGTACTTTGATTTTGCCATTTTAAGTTAGTAACTTAGATGTTGTCAATTTATTCACATATTCATCTTTTTCAATTTTTGTCTTTAAATTTGTGTTTTTTTTTAATATATTCTATCAATTTGAATGAATGGATTTTATTTTAGTAAAAAAAATAGTTGATGTAATTTTGAAATGGGAAAACATAAGATAAATGGAATAATTTTTTTTCAAAAATTTGATATTTAAAAAGAAATACAACATCTTGTAATAATAAATAAAAAAAGACAAAATATATTTTATGATCTCTTAACTTAATTTTAAATAATAACTTAATTATTTATCGTTTTTTTTCTCGATTTAATTTATATTTAATTTTAAGTAACGATTTAATTTTTTTATATCTTAAAATATCAACAATGTTATCTACTATTAAAAAAAATCATTTTTTTATGAACTGAATTTTCATTCAATCTAATTTGTAATATATAATTTATTAATTTTATTATAATTTTCTTAAATTCATTAAAGTTTATTGAAAATAAAATGTATATATGAATTAATTCGTTTTCATGATTTAAAATCATAAACTAATAAAAGTCTATCACATAAGAATATAAAAGACATTCAACAATTATCGAATTTGTATTGTTATTTATTTTTTATTTAATTAGCTTAGATGTGACCACTCTTACAGTTATTGAGCTCTCTAATTAAGCTGTAAGGACGTTACTAAAATCAATATTTTGATCTTTAATATTATAAAATTCGACCGTTTAATTATAAATATTTATATATATATATATATATATATATATATATATATATAAACTCTCCATACTAATAAAATAACAATTTAATCACTTAAATTATACAACATAAGTCAATTATAAAAAAATATGCACTATCTCAAATACAAAGAATTTTAACAACAAAATTCCTCTTTGTAGTTAGACACATACAAGCTATAATGCTTAATTTTTTAACGTGAATGAAACAAAAATATACACGATGCAAATGAAAGTGAAATTTTTAATTCATAAATATTTAAATACTTATAAATTTAAAATAACTTTCAAGTGAGACATAATTAAACTACGACTCTAATCTCGACTCAAGACGTGATCCGATTCTGACTCATGACATTGAAGGACTGGTGAGCAAATCTGAATATTCCTCAGACTTTTAATGTTTACCTGTTACTTGAAAAACATCACCTTCAACATAGTAAGCATAAAACTCAATAACATAGATTTAATAAAAACAATTATTAATGTTTCTCAGCCATGTCGGTGTGCTAAACATGGAAATCATCTCGGTAAACTATACTTCAAATTAATATAATACTATTTCTTCGTAAGCTATATTCAAATACCTCTTCTACCTCCAGCCTCAAATCTTTCAAACACTTTAAGCCACTAGACATGAGTAATCTAATGACTTAAACTCAATATATCAAGTAAGTCATAAAGACTACATTGGTTTCACCCAATGTCCTCTACTTGAATAACCTCTTTTGGTAAGATTGGACATAATTAAGTTCGTAAGTGGTGCCCCACTTATCTTCGCTTACCCCTCGCTTCGGTCGTATATAGGCGGAGAGTTCATCTAGCTATGAACCCTATATATATATATATATGTGTGTGTGTGTGTGTGTGTGTACGCGCGCGCAACTATAATAATAATATAGTATATATCTAATCATAACATATAAGTAATCTCCATTCACATCATAGAACATGCGCTTAACATACCAAACTTCCAGAAAAGAGTGTTATATTTAAGCTTTCAAATACAATTGGTTCTACTAAAAAATGAGTTTCCTAACTTAAGATATAGATATTTCAAGATGACTAATGCACATAAACTCATAATACAAAACAGTCTACTTAATAAAATCACGAAAAATTGTAAATTTAATATAAAATTATAAAAGTTTACAACAACAACGTAATAGGAATAAGCTTTTCAGTCCAATTGATTTCACTCAAAATCGATTCATATTGCTTCTGTTATACTCATCTTAACTTAGTTACATCATCATCTTTTTCTGCACAAACACTATAACTTCGATAATTTAATTAAAATATCAAACGATATCCGAGTTGAATAAAGGATAACATTTGAAAAGCCTAAGATGTCTAGTTTATAAATATAATGCTTATTATGCGTAATAGGCATTCAATTTGTACAGTTTAATAAAATAAAGTATACATATACAAAAACATAACAATAGATTATTTTCCAACTTGTAACTCAATTTTCTCTACCAATTCTCAATGAAAATTGGTGAAACCAATGCATATTTCGTAGGTAATTAGGTCTATTTTCTAATGGAATAGAAATCAATTCAAAATACTATCTATGGAGAAAGTTATGAACAAAATACCAAAGATATACCTATACGGGTTCGAAGACAACACCATACTATTTTCACTTCAAACTTTATATTTTCAAGTTAATATGATCAACTAAGTAAAATACATTCAAAATTCAGTATAAAATCAAGTAATTACCAATATTATACGGTCATCATCTCATTACAAACCCAACCACAACATTCAACAACAATAATAAAACAACTCTTCATAGTAATTAATACAAACACCTAACATGCATTATTAATAATCAATGATACAAAATTAAACAAGATTATCTCAATACCCAAACATGCAAAACATGATCATTAAGCACACCTAAGAGAGGTTTTAAGAGGATTCTCTATGTTACCTTAACTTGTAGATGTGGGAGAGTTCTGTCTTTTCCTAAGGTTGAGTTTTAATTCTATTCATTGATAATAATCCTCATTTGACTTCCATCTTTAATCTTCTTTGTGTTTCTTCAAGAGTGAAATTTAATACTCTTTATTTCTATCTTACTCTCCTCATTTGTATTCAATATTGTTGTAAGAAGAATATATTGAAAAGAAATGATGTGGGTTGGCTTGGAGGTAAAACATATTATAGTGTTTTGTCTCTTCTTTTTCTTCGTATTCCCTCCTCTTCTGTTACATTCTTTCATCCTCTCTTTCTTTCTTTCATTCATTTTTTTTTATTGGATTTTTAAGCAAAAGAAATGTGATGAGAATTGTCGATTACGCCCCTCCAAATCCTTATTAATGACAAGTTTTGTTTGACTACAAAATAAGCTATTAGAAGTTGAACTTGAGATTTCTATTAGGTTTATTTATAATTTATTTTTCAACTATAACAAACATATTAGTATGAACTTCATAAATTAAACTTCATTTGAATAACTAACAATCATTTTTTATTAAATAAAATTTAAGAGATTAATATAAATATATAAATTATGACAATAAAAATATAAATAATAGAATTATTAATAAAAAAACTAAAAATAAATGTAATATACAATTTTCGGAGCGTTACACAAGCCAAACCAAAAAACTTCTCAGGTATAATTTATGGTCTGTCTAAACAGGTTACCAGGGGTAGGACCGTAAAAGTGCAACTGTAGAGTAGAAGCATATCTTATCTAATACAAGTATCTATATTATCCATGTATCACACAAAATTACTATAACCTTAAAGTTAGTTAGGAAATAAAAATAAAAAGAAACACAAAAAGAGAGAGTTATCAGATATGGATGGAATGCAAATAGCTTTACCAATTTTGGGCATTGTTGCAGCTGCAGCTTTGACCTTCTATGCAGTGAGTTTCAATGAGATCAGAGAGGTAAGCAACATTTTCAACTATCTTTGTATATAATATTCTTATTATTTAATCAAATTTTGAAATTGAATTATTACAGAAATCATTACGAGATTATGATGAATCTGAATCCGAAAATGGAGGTTATAGGTTAACATCCAGCTCCCGAGAGAGGCGAGCTAGAAGACAAGCTAGTAAAAATACCAAAAACTAACTTCCACTAATTAATTATCATCACTTTTTTTTATTTCTTTATTTTGTGTTTCGTTCATTAATTAATTTTTATACTTGTTTGTTATTGTGCTGTCATATTGTTGGAAAGTATAAATAAAGACCCACGTTTTTAGACTCATTCAATTCAATGAATAGTCGTTAGTCCAATGTTTTTTTAATTATTTTTTTGTTATACTCAGTAGTAGCAGTAATTGAATTAAATGTAAATGAATCACATGGTCGCACAATTACTAATTTTTTTTTTAAATCATCGAAATCTTTGTAACACTGTCTATGATAGTTGAATTGCAGGATTAACTGAGATTTATAAAGCTAAGTGAGAGGTTGTGATTTTATTAGGAACACGTAACCTCACATGTAAGACTAATATTCACAATAACTAAAAGGTTGGAACAAATTTCTCTTAAGAGTACTTTACCTGATAAATTATTACATAGCATATCTTATTATACCATCTCCATCGGCTTCAGCTATTTGATTTTGAGACTTGACCACCTGTACTTTCTTGTGTGTCTCTATTTACAGCTTTTCCATACTCGTTTGTTAGTTAGTTATAGTTCTCAAATGTGTATTTTGTTTGTTAATTTAGTATTGGAATGTGTATTCTATTTATCAATTTGGTTATTAAATTTATAAAGAACATACAAGTGAATTTTGGAAGTTTCAATATAATCATATGCTACATTGACACATCTCACATTCAGGTTAGTTTCTAAGTCAAACAATTGAAAATTAGCTTACAATTGTTTTCTGTGTATTTGTATATATGGCATGATAATGCTATATGACCAAATGAAAAGGAATTTTGAGAAAGGAAAAAATGGTTGATGAACTTGGAGGCCATTTGCTTGCACGTACATTGAGATATTTGGATATTCTTAACCCATATCCCATCTCGTTAGTTTTTGTTAAATGATTTTTTATTCGATAAAACAATTTTTTTTTTAATAATTATAACTAAATTTTAGTTTTAATTTTTTTTTCAGTGTTCAAAACCATTTACTCTTATTTTGAGTGATAACAAGATTTCTCAACTTCAAACACTAACTGATATAAGATTTAATTTTTTTTAAGTAGTTAACGACAAAACTAATAGATTACTATAGCCGAATAATATTAAAATATCATGTGATATAGTCATTAATTTTTTAAAGCCATTTTTTTGGTTGCAATTGTCTTTCCTTTTATTTTTATTGAATCTAATTTTACAAATGATTTTAAGAAATTTGTTACATGTGACATTGATTTAAGTATAGAATTAGATAAGTTTTATATAAAAAAATATATATTTATGTTAAAAAATTTATAAAATAAATAATTATTAACTGTGACAAAAAAATAAAAATAAATTTACATAAATTTACAGGATAATTGTAATTTGTGTGATTTAATATAGGTTAATAAGATTTGATGGATTTTGATTAGAACTAATCAAAATAGATATGCTCATTAATATATGTATTATCGTGAATGTTGTTGTAATTTTGGACTCAATAATAAATGTATTGTATGAGTAAAATTATTTTTTGTGAGTAGAATTGATAAATGTATATTTGAGTCTTATATCTGAAAGTGACATGTTATATGTGCATGTTACATTTTTGTTACATAAATTAATCTAACCAAATCATAATAATGTAGATTGATATGCGTGCATGTTACATTTTTGTTACATAAATTAATCTAACCAAATCATAATAATGTAGATTGATATGCGTAGATTTATGACACGTAAGTAATGTGTATGACTAAAATTTATTTTATTAATTTATTTTATTATTAAAATTGAATATTTTTTATTACATTCAATTTTTAAAATTAGAATTAGACCTCCAAAATATTTAAGACGACGTTAGTCTAAATAAATCGTTCACAAAAAATTACTATAATTATAACATAAAATAAATTTTTTAGCATAAATTTCAACTATTTGAGGTGTGAATTTTATCTAAATTATAAAAATCAAACCAAATAATTACATGATCGCAATAATTTAACTTTGAGTTTAAGTTGAATTAAACCAATAAATCCGACATTTATCAATTTGAAATATAGTTACACGTTTTAAAATAGCATGTTTAAATATATTTTAATAATTATATATATATATATATATATATATATATATATATATTGTTTTTGTTTTTATAGTTAAGAAATTTGTATTAAAATGTAAAAATTTGAATTTAATTTAATGTACCGACAATTTAAAGATATTTTATACATGTTTGTGATGTTTTGATATCGTAAAATTTTTCACGGTGACAAAACATAACGATTAAACTCTAAAAATTATAGTGTTTGAAAAAAAAATTAAATATTTTTATAAATTTACAAGTTAACATTTTTATCCAACTACTCAACCATAAAGATCAAAAGACATAATTATATAAACTTTCATGCTTAAATTTGGAATTGCACTTCTGCACAGTTTACTTTAACAAGGATCCAAATCACACATAGACTAATATTTACAATAACTAAAAGGTTGGAACAAAGTTCTATTAAGGATAATTTGTCTGATAAGTTATTACAAAGCAGATTTTATTATGCCATCATCATCGGCTTGAGCTACTTGCGTTGAGACTTGAGCTCCTCTACTTTCTTTTCCGTCTCTCTTAAAGCTTTCCCATAAATGCTTATTAACTAGGGAAAAAATGAATACAAATCTCACTTATAATAAAGTTTGTATGGTAGTATCATATGGCATAAATTGTGTACTTTATCACTATAAGATGAAAAAAACTATATGTCCTAGACTTTGCAGTTGCAATTAGTTCAGTTTGAGAAAACGGAGTTTCCCTTGATGGGAATGAGCAGAGGCAGAAGTCCTTGTATGTTTGGAGGTGTGGCTAATTTTTTTCCAATTACTATATATGTATAATTTTTAAAACAAGTCCACTAAAACAAAAGAGTATGTATATCTGTCCCCAACGATGAGATCTCTAAAGAGCTTGAACAGAAAAGTGTGTTTCTTCATTAATGTTCTTTGCAATATTTCTTTTAGATCCAAATGTCAAATTTATTGATAACTTTCTATAATTTTATTAGACTTAATTGCAGTTTTTGTCCTTTATTATTATTATTATCAATTCACGAAATTTGTCTCTTTGTTTTAAAAACCGAAAGTTTTGGTCTATCTCTCAAATTTTTGAATTAAAAAACGAAGATTTGACATATTTTTAATGGCGTGACATACAATTCTATAATATAAAATCATCTAGATCAATTAATTATTCATATGTCATTGATTAAATTAAAAATACGAAAAATTTCCAAAATTGAAATATAAGTTTTTACGACGTTTTATTCCAATTTCATAGATATTAATCAATCTACATCATCTTATCATATGTCGTGTTATTAAAAACATCTTACGACATCATTTTTTTAGTTAAAAAATTATATAAAAGGATTAAAAGTGAATGACCAATTTCGTGAATCAATAAAATAGAAGAATTAAAATTGCAATTAAGCCATTTTATTAAGTGGCAAGAAGAGGAGTTTGTTTGTGAAGTTACCTCGTCAACTTCTTCGGGTGTTATAATATATGGTGGAGACATCATGATACTATCTCCAGCTACACGAACTAACATCCCATGCTTCTGACATTGTGCTCCGAAATAGGCACCTATTCCTATAATGTACATCATAGACAAATAGTGTCAGAACAAACTGGTAAATATGCCCACATCCACATAAAAACAGCATGCCTGTTAGAAGATAAGTCATCATAGATTTAACAACAAATTTATCTTTCGTTTTCTATAGACTCGACGATTGAAATGAGGCAGCCCCCTTAATGTCAGACATGTATTACTCAGATTTTGTGTCTGTTTATCAAAGGATAGCCATAAATTAGATAATATGCTGCTTAAATTACTGACAATATCACCATACAGAATAAAAGCCATGTTATATTAATTAAACGGGCAAAGGAATGGGTGAAAAATAAGTCTTGAACTTGCCCCATTCAGGAGGAAATGGATCATTAGGCGATTTGTTGTCTGTGAACTCAGTCCCCAGGATCAAGCCAGTTCCCCGTATCTGCAGATACAGAGGTGTTATGTTTTTCATGCATTAATATAAACCACAAACTTAAAATTAACTAGAAAATAATATATACCTCTCCGATGATGGGACTGTCAGAAAAAGCTTTTATGCCATCTTGGAACCTTGGAGATATCTTGTTCACTTTCTCAACAATATTTGTTTCCCTGTGAAGATAAGGAATTATCACAATCCATAAAGCGGATACAACAAGCTTCATATTAGTTTTAAAACGCTAAAAATAAAGGAGCAAACTTGTAGATTTTGAGTGTTTCAATTGCAACGGCACAGGGTACGGGTGATCCAGAATAAGTGAACCCATGAGCAAATGAGCCTAAAATAAGCAAAAAATGTGTCAAAAACATTAAACCTAAAGATGATTTGTCGAATAAATGAAAGAATGAAAATGAACCATTATACCAAGTTTGTTGCTTTGCGAATGTATAACTTCTGAAATTTCTGGGCTCACAAGGACAGCTCCAATAGGCATATATGCAGAAGAAAGTGCCTAGAAGTCAAACAGAAAAATGAGGAACAGTGCAAACTTCTAAAATATAATGAGGTGAATCTGTAGTTAGAGCTGTTCCATTTTACCTTTGCCAAGGAAACAAGGTCTGGCTTAATGTTATACTTATCACATCCAAACATTGTCCCAAGCCTGCCAAAGGCACAGATCACCTTCAAAAGAGATATAACACAGCAATCAGAATGGAAAGCTCCAAACAGGATATCTTGTATAATAGTATCTGAAGAGTTAAGGAAGTACCTCATCCGCAATAAAAAGAATGTCATACTTTTTCACAACAGCTTGGATCTACATAAGAATTACATGTTACAAGAAAAAATGTTGGTTTCCATTGTTTGTAGAAAAGCAAGAATTATGTCATTTAATGTCACATACTAAAGAAACATTGCAAAATGGAAATTTTGGAAAGTGCAAAATGGCATCAGTTCCATGTCATTCATCCTGCTCTATTCCCATTTATTCCACCTTTTTTTTATAAGTTTTTTCAGAGTTTAGACAAGGAAAATCATAAAAAGAAAACTACAGCCAACAATGAAGTATTAAATAGGTAGTAGCATGTAACACATAAATACACCTATTTATATACTTAGTAGGTCAAATACTAGTATTACTAGTTCAAGCAGAAAACCAATATTACCATACTAATAACCCTAATATCATTTAACTGTTAAACTAGAAATATTTTACAAATAATTCCTTCTAGTCATTTTTCATCTCTTTGGGAATGAGAATAGAAATGAAAAGGCATTACCGCCAGACAAGCAACTTTTAGGGCCTATTTGGTTTGAGAAATATGAAAAACATTTTCTTTATCTTATTTTTGTTTTCACTATGAAATCCTAGAAAACAGAAAATAAGGTGGAAACAAAGTGATATTCTATAAGTAATGAAAAATGGAAATGAATAACGTTTTCTCATGCCAAACAGTCCTTGTAGTTGCATCTAGCTTGAAAATGTGGAACTCATGTCTGAAATATTGATGATGAGAAAATACCTTCTCAAAATAAGTTGATGGTGGAAGTATTACACCTCCAGCCCCCATTACTGGTTCTGCAATAAATGCAGCAATCTGTAATAAAAGAAAACATATAGGTCAGTCATAATGCTGATTTTCCAGTTGAAGGAAACACTTTGTATGCATATTAATATATAATTACTGTATCCGGTCCCTCTTTCAGAATTAGCTCCTCCAAGTTGTTGGCCAATCTGGTTGAAAACTCTTCCTCTGTCTCACCTGAGATGTCATAAGCACACATAATATTTATACCTTAAGGTAAATGTCTAGCATATTACTAAAAACATGTCCATCTAAATAACAACCTGGAAGATGATACCGCCAGTAGTGTGGACAATCAGTATGCAAGACAAAAGGAGCTGGCAAATCAAAATTTTGATGCAAAGCCGGAAGACTGAAATGCACATTGTCCATTTAACTGAATAAAGACTTCTTTTATAAATAAAATAAAACTGTTCTACATATATACACAAGTTTACTGGAAAAAGTGTTGGTTCGTAGTACCCGGAAAGACTGGCTGCTATCAACGTTGAACCATGATACCTGACAAAGTGCGAAAATAAATAAGCAATTATGCATACTTTTCAGGTATATTAGAGACAACAGCATTGTTTGAGTGATTGAGATGTCATACGTACGATTTAGCACGAGCTATGAATTTCTTTTTATTTGGTCTTCCAAGTGCATTGTTATAATACCATACAATTTTTACCTGTCAGAAAATATATATTTTAAGGTGAATGAAATATGGCTACCATTTATTCTACATAAACTATGTACTTTAATATATATTGACATGACATCTACTTCAGCCCTTATATAGACGTGTTATATTTATTTTTTAAGAACCACATTTTCATTGAGAATATATTTGATTTTGTCTTCTAATATTTTAGGTGATTGACATCTCACAGATTTTTCCTGTGGATGGTTCCTGTTGCATGCAGTATATTTCTTGGAGATTTTAAGCTAAATTACTATTTTGCAGAGAAAGTGAGCATATTTGAAAAATCTATCCTAAAGTTGAATGAAATTTTACAGTAGAAAATATGAGGTGATAACAAATAAAAGAGGATAATTACTCTAACACACCTGAGTGTCGTTGGCTTCTGATCCACTATTAACAAAAAAGGCTTTAGCCATTTTTCTGGCTGTAAAAAATTGTAGGAGCTCCTTGGCTAGATCCTGTATGTGGAAATATATCTTAATTAAATAATCAAAGTGAAATCGAGTAATGCATAATTCAACATCAACTATGTATGTGACAGTAAGAATATTATAAAATATAATATTTTTTATACTAGATTCTAACAGACAAGAATGTAATTGATTTTTTACGAAAAGATAATATCATTCCCTACCCTTCCCCTCCCACCCCACAATTAAAAGGGTAAAATTCATTTTCCTCTGTAGAGAGCCAAAATTACAGTAGCTTTCGATCTAAAAAGTGCAACTTAGTATAAGAAAACTCCCGCCATAGCCAGGTTCAGTGAAGGATCTAATTCACTGTGAATCTAACTTCCTAAGGCTAGATTGGTCATCTTTTTCCAATAGGTCTTACCCACACATTTCCTCCAATGAATTCATTCTTAATTCTAACTCGACTTGTGTTCATTGTGGTGGTGGTGGATCTCTTATATAAAGGGAAGAACAATTGAAAGAAAGAAATCATGTAGAGGCAAATTATATAAATAAGAAAGGGAAAAAAAAACAAGGATAAAATAATGCTGAGTTAGCTATAAGAGATTGACATGAATACCAATGAAGGTTTTGTGGTTCGATTCCAAAAAGAATGGTAAAATGGCAACTTCTTTAATTGTGCAGTGGCAGCATCAATAAGGCGCTGCTCATTCCCCCCTGCAAAATAAAATGCATTTTTCAAACTAAGAAGTTTGGTTTTCCATTTGCAACTCTAAATATAATTTTGTAATGGAAAAGTGGTTTGACATTTTGTTCAGATTCTCTAGAAAATTAATTCCACAAACTTAATTTTGCTCTGAATCCACGTTTAGCCAAAAGTAACATAATGAGTACTATTGTATTGCCCATATACGGTTTAGGAGGAACAAAATTCACATTATATTATAATCAAATATATAATGTTTAGTAAATACACATTTAAAAGTACATTTAATTATATAATCCAAACAAATTTTATTTTGTAAAACATTTGAAGAAAAAATGTTCAAACATAAATTACAGTTAGAGAAAACTCAATTTTAACTAAAAGTACATTTGTAAAATAAAACTTACTCAAAAATACATTTGCAAAGTTAATCCAAACATATACTAAATCCCTTTCATTCACACAAAAAGATAAATAAATAAATAAATTAGCAGAAAGTAAATATCAAATATACCTACAAAATAAAATGCATTTATGTCAAACTAAATCCTTTTCATTCACACAAAAAGATAAATAAATTTGCAGAAAGTAAATATCAAATATACCTAAAGCAGTGCACCATAGACCAGCAAGTGGGTCAAGATATTTCTTCCCAGTAATGTCATATACATAGCTTCCCTGGATTCATTAATCAAGTAAGTTACATAATTGAAAACTAGTTGTCTTTCGAATAAAAACAAAGGTAACCTTCATTTATCATCATATATTACATATAGTAACAATAAAATCAAAAAAACATAGCATGGAAGTACACCTCAGACTTATCTATAATCAACGGATCCAAATCAGTAGTCTGCCAGCCAGCTGTGAAAGGGGCAAGCATATCATGGCTCTTGAACCTGAAATAATCAAAATATTTCAGTAGATTTACACGTATCAAGCTTAAACTTAGACTAATTCATTGCTGTTTTCTTTTACAAAAAATAAAACTTCATGCTTGGACTCTCCACCAGAATATTTTTTGACTAGTGGTTTTTTATAGATGCTACAAAAGGCATCAGATTATGTATTCCAACCATATTCATGAATGAATCAGAATTATAAACACTGGTCCACAAGGGTGGATGTCCCAATCATTCACTTCTCCCAGTGGATAATAAAAGGATATTACACCTCATGCTTTAATACAATTAGCCTGTTTGAAATCTCAGCATAAGGAGAGAATGATAAAATTTAGCACCATAGTTTATCATAGAAAACGGTGGTTGTCTTATCAGATTCAAAGGCACCAATTTAAATTAATTCGAGATAGTGCTACATTCATTTCTCAAAACCACACATGCAAAAGTGGCAAACAACTAACACAGAAGACAAGAACCATGTACCCTTGATCAGGGTTCACATCATCAGTTGAGTTATCCTTTGCCAAAGACGATTCTGTACTACTTGACCTAGACCACAAGGGAGCCTGGAGTAGATTTTCCTGAAAACCTTTGGAAACCGCTGCACACGCTAAAGCTGATGCAGTCTGTAAATAGAAAATAAAATAACCATCGTAAGCTCAAAAAGACCAAGAGTAACAGACCAGATTATTTTTGGACCATCCATTAATATGGAATCAGATGAATAAATTAGCATTTGCAGTAGATCACCGTTATGAATACAGCAATACAAACAGACAAAACAACCAAAATATTGAAATTCAGGACAACATATTCAATGCTTTCAAAGAATTTCTAAAGTAAATTGCTTCTTATTCAGCATTCACAGATACTTGAATCCTCGAATTTAATGAGAATGATACATCCGTGAATTTTTTATTTTAAACTTATTTCACTAATAATGAAATTTTTATTAAGGCTTTAGAAAAGAAAAGAATGGCGAAATTCAAGAAATCTACAAGCATGTAAACTATATATTATCATGATGTGACATATAATCGATTCTTGGAATTCCTAGAGCAATAATTACTATTAGATTTGTTAAACAAAAGGTATAAAAATGTAAATACTGTTGTAAAACTAACATAGTATATGATGAGTAACCAAAAATTCCATTTAGTCAAGTAGAAGAAAATCAAACAATCTTAAGACCGTATCCCTTTTCTTTTTCATCACATTGCATCACTCGTCATATCACTCCCTTTCTCTTAATTATATTGCAATTATTTTCCCTTCCAATTACTTATTTTCTATCTTCGTTCTCTATCAAGTTTATACACAGGAGCGTGTAAAAAAAAACAGCAGCAAAAGGAAATTAAAAACCAATTAAACTGAAAAGAAACGTGGATTTCTAAAAAGTCCCTGAAAAGCTCAAATTTACAAAATATAAACTCCAACAACATAATTAGTATAATAATCACTGGATTTCCACTTTCATAAGCTTACATAATGCTGAATTTCATAAAACTCCAATTCACTTTATCGTTCATATACGCACGAAATGTAAATGCAATTTGTTTCACGTTGCAATCGCGTGGAAAAGTCCTACTATACACAATAAATAAGCGAGAATAATCATAAAACCAGATCCAAATGTTAAATCAGATATCAATCAAATTCATAAGTGCAAGTCGAATTAGCAGAAATGGAAGTAAGAAACAAAATTAGAAGCAAAAAAAAAAACGAAGAAACGGAAACATGACAAGATAGAAACACGTGCCTTAGTTCTGAGAGTGGATCGGATGAGGCTATTCATGGTTATTAGCTTTAAGCGAGAGATCAGTTAAAAGCTAAAGAGCGTAGATAGAATAGAGTGGAGAAAAGAGGAGACAGTGAACCTGCTGAGTGATGAGTGAGTGTGGAGAAGAAAGAAACGAAGCTTTGGATTTATATTATCATACACGTAACTCTGTCCTAATCATACCCACTACCAAAACGGACCGAACCGGGTGGCTCCACTGAACCATTAAATAATATATTTGTCTAGGTGGATTTATTGTTTTCATTCGTTACGTTAGGTACTTACACGATTCTCAATCCCCATTTTTAATTTTTTAATTAATTATTTTTCCTTTATATGTTAGTATTAATTTGGAACTTATGAGTTTCTTTGTAAATTTAATAATTTCGAATTTGTGTTGTTTTAATCCACATACTCTGTTGATTTAAATAATATTGTATTTAAAAAATAAAATAAGAATTCGATTTCGAATAATTATTGAAGTATTATGTTAATTGAATTTCGGAAGATTATCATGTTAGTATAACCTTCAAGATTCAGAAAGGTTTATAGAATTTTTTTTAAAAATAAAAATATATTTAAAAAGTTTATATATGTGATTTAGAATTTAAATTAAATATATTAATTTTTTATTTTTTTATATATTTCATTTAAGATGATGTAGAATTAAGTATATATATCTTGTAAAAAAATATCCAGTATTTATTAATTCACCTAGAAAAGTTCTTTGGAAACAAATATTATTGAACATATAAATATAAAAATATAACTTTTTTTATCAGAATAAAAAAAAAATTATTATTTTTTCTTCTTATCTTCACATGTTTTTCGTATGTGTGTATAAACCACGTGTCTAAGTCTTTTTCTTCATGGCAAACTTTCTTTTGATAAAGATCCACCATTAATTCTAAAATATTAGTACTAATAATCCATCATTCGTTACATAATAATTGATTGATGTAATAATTAATAATTGTTGTAAGCCATGAATTATATGGTAGGTGGATTTCCTGTACTATCGATCAATCATTCATTATTACTTATTGATGGTTAATGAAAAATTAAATAATTAAATATGAGTCGTTAATTTATTTCAATTAAACGTGAATCGTAACTTGAATTTTTATTAAAATAATGTTGATCAAATGTTATTTATATTTTAATCAAATTTTTAATTATTAAGATTTCATTCTCTTAAAAATTAATTAATAAAGACACCATTATGCAACTATTCAACTTAAGCTTACTTAACGTCTACGGCTGGAGAAAAAAATGTGCACTCTAGATCTATTTTTTTTACCATATATATTCCATTTTAATTAAAAGAAATAGTTTTTTCTTTTTTGAGTTAAATAAATTTTTTATATTTATAAAATATTAAATTTTGGTATTTAATTTTATGAGAAAAAAATGCATTTTTAATCATATAAATTTTTTTTACAAGTATTCTAGTCTTTGTTGAAAATAACCATGTTTAATTGTGGAATTATTAAATTTGTGAATTAATTTTTGTAAGGACGTTTAAACATTCTAGAAATTAAGAAATTCTGAAAGGTATTTTGTTTTTAATTTTTGTTTGCTTTAGATTAATGAAAAATATTTCTTAATTTATTTAAATTTATTTAAATTTATTTTATTTAAAATGGAACCGAATTGTCATCACATTTGATACACCTGACCTACTATTTTTTCTTTTTAATTATTTTCTAAATTAAATAATGTAGAAAAAAAATTAAAAGAGTGGAGGTTATGAAATCAGAAAGGGTAATGTGGAGACTAAATTCGCTCTTGAAGTAAAATTGTACAATTAAAAAATTTAGAAATAAAATTGTTCATTTAAAATTATAAAACAAAATTACACAATTAAAAAACTTCATAAAAAGCAAAATTATACTTAAATCAAAATATTAATAGAACACTTGATACTAATACTGAGTATTAAAATTTATATAAGTAATTGGGTTTAAAAAATATTGAATTTAATATTATATTAGCGATTTTCACAAAAATATAACTAATAATATTTTATTTTGTATGAATTTTTAATTTTTTAAATTTGGTTGCAGATTTTTTAATAAAATAAAAATATAACTAATAACTAATAATATTTTATTTCACATAATAAAATAAAATAAAATAAAAATCACATAAACAGCAAAATTAAAATTTATGTTTTATGTATAATCAAATATATTTTTTTACTAAAGGAAATTTATAATAATTTACCAGATGCATGTTAAAATATCGAAAGCTAGTTAAATCTTTATCAACTATGATATTTAGCACCCAATCCCTATCAACTTCTTTTATACGCAAATCAACCCTTATCAACTTGATTAAATATCCTTCTTTATTCATTAAATCAATTATTATATTAAATATATATTATTAATATCGAACTGAAAAATTAAATTTAAAAGGTTAATGAATTTCAATTAATATAGATTATAACAAAAAAATGTTATTATTCAAATTTTACTTATCTTTCAATTAAATTTAGAACTACTAATCTTTTTTAGACATGGCAACAGGTGAGACGGAGACGGATTTTGTCTATACCCAGTTAGTCAAGGAAGCTTCGTATCTGTCTTCATTTTTTATAAATTAGATTCTCATATCCGTTTACGAAGAGGTTCGAATTTCTCCATATCGATTCGTATATATAAAATAATAAATTTAAAAGTTATATTAATTATAACTAATATAATAAAATAATTATTATTATACGATAATAAAATAAAATATTAAAATCATATTTTATATAAAGAGATGATCATAATTTTTAATGTTTAAAAAAAACTAATCTACATGTAATAACATTTAAAAATGACAATAATATTATTAGTATGGCAGTTTTGAGTGTGGGGAAGATATCAACACTCTAAAACCTGTGCTCGCCTTCAAATTTTAATTTCGAGAAAAATCCGCACTAAAACTTAATAAAGGCATATTTTCTCTTCCCAAATTTAAATAGAAGAATTAAAAAATTATGTCAAATTAAAAGAGTTAAAAAATTGTGTCAAATCATGTCAAATATAAAAAATTGATTGAAAAAACTAATCTCCAAATTTTCTTTTTCCTAAAAGTAGAAGAGTTAAAAAATTAAAATATACTTTATGATTTTATTTTACAGTGAAGTAATATTATATCAAATATATAAATATTAAACTATGGACACTAGAATATATGATGTATCTAAAACTAAGAGAACGACTCAAAATGAGAGTGTTTGAATTAAGTCTATTACATTTCAAATGGATACAATCAAGTACATAGAAAAATCATGACATTACATTAAAATGATTCATCTATGTAGGGTGATATATGTGCATTGAGCAAGTGGTGCGTTTGTGCACCTAGTTAATTTTCAAAACTACCAAAGACTTGAGATGGAGTAAACGAGTCTCGTTAATTTTCAAAACTACCAAAGACTTGTGATGGAGTAAATGAGCTTCGATCAGACAGATTAATTTTCAACGAATATTTAACTATAAAAGAAGAAATTACAATTAGGATTGGAGATCTTTAAATATATTTTTAAATAATATAATATTTTTTTATAGAATTTAATATCATATTTCTTATTTACACATACGTGAACCGCTACATTTTAAATTTTGCCTTAAAAATTATATTAATCGTCGACATGGTATAATTCAAAACTAGTCTAGCTTTTGAATTGTAATTTTTTAAATAGTCACCATACTTTTTACAAACTCAATTTTATAGCAAAGATACACGTACTTTTTGCATCACAATCACAAGCTAGATAGGAAGATATAGCGGTGATTGCTTTGTGGTTTGTGCATTATATACATCGATTAGTCAACAAACAATTACATCGCCGCCACCTTATTTCATTGTACAACCAAAGTCTGAATTTTATTCTACAACCAAATTGGAATAAGATGATTCAAACGTTGTAAGTCTCATTCTCATTGTCCGTAGTATAGCTTCGAACATCATAGTTAAATATAAATAAGAATTTATGCTAGCTGCAGAGTCCAACCTAACCACTATTTGGAACCCAATAATCATCCAAAAAAATAGATGCTTATCTATTTATCGATTTGCCAACATAAATTACAGCTCAGAGATTCCAAGTGCCACAAAGTCGCCTCCAAAAAATTAAATAGAATCCTTTGACTCAACATTAATCATGTTAAGATATTATTTATTTATCACGGTAGAATTGAGTCAATTGATAAAATCATTTTTAATTATTTTGATTTTGCAAATACTATAAAGTGTGTTTGAATTGTAAAAAGAACAAGAAACATGACAGAATAATTCATGTTGTATTATGTTTGATGTAAAAACTGGTTTCAAACAAACTGACAAACAAAATATTAAATAAAGATAATAATTTTTATTTTTCGTCTAATTATGAGATGATTTTTTATCATTTGAAAATACTATTTAAAATATTAAAATACTCTCACTCAATCACTCTTCCTCTCATCTCTTACTTTGTCTCTCTCATATTTCTTTGTTGTTGTATCTCTCATATTACGTAAGTAGTTAAACAAAATGAAATTTAATAAATAAAAATATATTAGAGAATAAATAAATAAATAAATAAATAAATATTGCAGCTGCATTGATACTCTAAAGTAGCAATTAATTGGAGACATAAAAAAAGTGAAAATATAATATTTAATATGAGACAAAGGAAGTAATCGACAATTTGAATCGTGGATTGATTTCGCTTTGCTATGTAATAATTTGAAGGTTTGAATATATGTTTAACTCTCACAATTATGGCAAAAGAAAATATATATTGGTCGATATTTTTCTTTTTATCTTTGCAAAATCAAATGTCTTCTTCAACTTTAGTCTAATAATGCAACTCACTAATAAACATGATGTGGCAAATAGAGAACAAGATATCATTTTCATGTAAAATGATAGTGACACGTGACCATTTATGGGCACGTCAATGAGCTAAAAGGAAAATGAGAAGGTGGTGGCCACATATTAATTTATGGAGATCATAGTTCATCGACGAAAAATTCACATGTAACACCAAATATATTCAATTTACATATTGAAAAAATAAAATAATTACTAGTAGGATATGACTAAAAAGTTTGGGATAGATACGTAACTCAACGAGAATCCTACACCTGATTTGCGGGCTACTTATTTGAAACAATTTTATTCTCTTCGCCATGGTTTAAACATATACAAGTATAATACTCATTTCACCTCCATTAATGTCTCAATATTATGTATCTTTGTGTATGTTTTCAATCTCTTATTTTGAAATTTACATATTATTCCTATCAAATCAATAAGTATTTAGCAATAAGTTTCTATGCATTCATTCGTCTATCAAAATTCAAACCACCAACAATAATGTCTCTAGTCAGCCTTTAAAGCTATCTCTCAAACTTTTGACATCATATTTAGTTAAACTCTCAAATGATGGTAGTTCCTCTAGATCACTTGATTATAGCTAGCATGTTCGGATTGACCCCCAAATATTTAATATTTGTCTCTATTATAGTACACGGTTCATATCGTACCAATTTGTTATAGTAAACTATGAAAAATGTGTGTATGTAAGAGATTTACAAGAAAATAGAGATGGTGAAAGACACAAATTGTATTGTTTTAGAGTGATAATATACTTACTAATGCAATAATTGAATATGATATACTTACAAATTTTATTGTGTTAGAGTGATCCTGTACTATATTAGAGTTAGTTCTAGAGTATAGAGGTCAACAATTTTTCGTTGGTTATTATTTGTACGATGACATTTACTATTATTTATATAATAATATGAGATTTTTTATTTATTATGTGAATTTATTTAAAGTATAATAAAATCTTTATAATAATTAGTTTCTTTAATAAAACATTAAGTGTGATTTATTCGTGAGATCCCATTAAACATAAGGACAATATTTGTAAAATATCCAACGTCAGATATTATATATCAAATCTTCACGTAGATATAAATATTATGAGTAATACTTGTAATATATTCATCCATTATTAGAACACTACATAATAGTTATCCAAATGTCATTCTCGATTTTCATACGACCATAAATAGTAGTCATTCAATTTGAAGTCACTACAATCCCTACATGGAGAACTGTATACTTTAAAGTCATCAAACATTGTTTGTAACACGACAAATCCTAATGGTGATAATTAAGTCTAAAAATTAATCATGTAGAGGGATGTGAATGATGTAAATATGATTCACCGCTCCTGCATAACAAGAGTTATGTCATAGGCCTCTCAATATAATGATACATGAAATATGAGTGGCCACCGAAATGAACCAATATAAAATATTGGATTCATGAGTGATTGCACGTATACTCAAAATTGAGAAATAAATTACTGGATCTAATAAGGATGACATTTTATATGTCTTGTGTTCAATTAAGACATTTGAATAAAAGAACATGCATTGCTAGACATCACTCATTGTTTATAATATTTAATATTAATTTTATATTTAAGATTATTTTAATTTTTATATATGTATATATTGTGCCTCTTGTTAACCTAATTCTATAAGCATCCATACTATAGATGTCAACTAACACCGACGCATTGTAAGACAACCGTTCACGTAATTGAGTAGAGACACTACGAGATTGTGGTGTTGATGATTTGTGTGATCTTTAACCATTAAGAGCTAAATACATAAACACGATGTGAAGTATTGTGTTCGTGTGATTTATGACAATGAATAATTATTCACTCGTAAGAATGATTTTAAATTATTTTAATATATTTCTTGATTTTTCAACATATTAAGCAACCAAAGTCAACACCAACACCAACACTAATAATAGTAATTATTATAATAGCAATAAATAAGAAAAAAATATTATAAATTTTTAAATTTAAAGGTAGAAAGTAAAGGTAAAAAACACATATTTCCAAATCAAATAAACAATTTCAATGTATAAATAATGAGTGAGAAAAAGTCTTTTTAATAATAAAAAGAATTTAAAATCATCAATAAGAGAATATCTCTACCCGTGTATTATAAACTGACTCAAATAGAAGGCAAAATTACTAGTGAAAAATATAAGAATATTGTGTTCAAAGACATGAACAACATATTAAAATTGAACAACATATTAAAATTTGAAGAGAAACCCAAAAAACATTTAATGTACAACCATCTACCATAAGGAACCAATGTCTTTTTCTCTCACCTGAGAGAGGTGTTCTACTTTTTTTTTTTTTTTTTTATGTGCACAAAAACACATTGGCACACACTATTTAACTTTAGGGATTTAATCCTTTTTATTCCCCAACATGGATCAATCGAGTGTAATGTCTTTTTTTTAAGCTTATTTTTATAAGTCCATAATTTTTTTATTTAGATTAATTAATTTGAAAATATAATTTTCATATCTTAATTGATCAATATGAATGTGATCCATTTAAATTGACCAATTCGAACATATATTTAAATAATATAGAAGAGTAAAAGAAGAAATTATTTATTTTCTTTTTTATATGACTTGATGTGAGTTCATTTAGGGAGTGACTCATCCAACAATTACTTGAGAGTTATCCATTAAATTTTATGCCATATGTCAATACCACGTGACCTCATTAATACCACATGATGTTATAAATAAAATAATAGTTTAATATGAAAATGAATTTAAATTTTTTTTCTTTCATTGTATCTCTCTTTCACTCTCTCTTTTTATCTATCTATTTATCTTTTATCTATAATCCATATTCATTAAAAAAGTAAAAACACAAAAGGAAGAGAGAAAGTAAGATTAAAAGAGAAATATAAAGAATGAAATAGTGATAAAAGAAAACTAAAAAAAATCAAATTCAACTTATTATTTATTTATAAAAGTGATTACTTCCACGGATTTAAATCATCTGCAATCACAATTGCATGCAACTCTCCAGTTAATGGGTCATTACATGAGAGATTGTGGACAATTCATAAAAAAAAATAATAATAATTTTTTGAGTTTTTTTTTTAAATTTTTGAATTTCAAACTTTAGTTTTAAAAAACAACTCGATTTTGATCCGTCGATCATGATATGCTAGGTGCACGTCTGCATGCAGATGTGACTGTATGAGATCCGAATCCCACTTCGACCCTAATTTTTTACTTCAATAGCTCAATGTTGCCATTTGGTAACTCCAAAAAACACCTACATGACTTTTAAAAAACACCTAGTTCACGTTTTGACATTTATATTGATCTTTGGCTGCATGTGGATACGAAAAGTAAAATGATATTTTGCTTCACCAAAGATTGCGCTTTTACTTTTAATTCAATTTAATTATATGCCAAAAGAGAAAAACAAATTGTTGAGTTGATGGTAAATGAATATAAGAACTTAAATAATGCAGATACAATGTTACAAAACTTTATTTCTAACTCGTCTAAATGGTTGAGTAAAAAAACTGTTGTAAATAGTACTTTTAGTTATTTTAAATAATTTGCATTTAAGTTAAAAACTCATAGTTGATTTGATTGGCATCATGGTATAATAATTTTGTTTTAATTTTGTTTTTAATTTAATGTTTAACGAATAAATATAATAAAAATACTAAATTATATATAGAAAATATAATATGATAAGTTAAATTTATTATTTAATAAAATATAAATTTATTTTTTTCATTTATTCTTATAAAATAAAATTTTAAATATAAACAATGATTTGAAATTTATAACTGAATTAAAATATTTTAAGTAA
>JBBPBS010001017.1:13356835-13378585 GCA_037974835.1 Cicer judaicum | reverse complement strand
TTATCATTTATATAATAAAAAAACCTAAAAGTTTATTGAAATAAAAAGCATTTTAAAAATAAAGAAACAAAAGTTAAAATTTTAAAAATAAATAAAAATACAAAATTTATTTAAATTAATAATTAGATGTTTGATTACTGTATTAAAATTGATTTTGCATCTGAATTTAACAAATAGCTTTTGCATTAAATTACGAAATTCATGCTAATTTTGAATCAAATTTATTTTTAGGTAAAATCCATCGAAACTCAAAACATATATCACTTTTTTTTTTGGGTACAAAACATATCACTTTTCTTTTAAATTAGATATATAATACAATATATTTTTTTATAATTCTTTACGATGTACAATGACAGCGTAACTATTTTCATATATATATAGTTCAGTCTGGATAAATTAAAACGTCATTTAATTACTTTTTTTTATAATACTTAACTAAATAAATTTTAAAAAATCTCCATAAATTAAGTAAAAAATAAAAAATAAACATATTCTTAAATATTTACATGATAATCTCTATAATAATATTTAAAGATTATATTAAAATTAAAAAAAAAAAAAAGCTATATCAATTTGAACGAATTACATCAGAAATTGTCTTTCTCAATGACCCGTTCAAGAATTCTTCAAATATTTGCTTAAAAAATAAATAAATAAAAAATAGTATTTTTTAGGATAAAATTCGAAATAAACGAATCGTGAGAATCACAAACGCGTCCTAGTAGTTGAAACATTATTATTTCAAAAGATTAAATAGTTAATGAAAAAGAAAAAAACAAAGAAGTTGGTATATTATTAGTGTGTAAGAAATGTTTCTATTTTGGGATTAGGTATATTTTGTAAATATTTAATTAATAAATAAATTTATTGTTGGTTTCCTTTCCTATTATTCCTTTGTCTCTCTGCTGCTGGAAATAGCAAGTCAGTGCGCGCGCTTGTTTTGTTAGTTTTAGGTCACTGAATGAGTGAGTGACACTCTCACAATTCACAATTCACAATTCTCAATTCTCAATTCACCAAAGCTTCAGACATGGTCAGAAAACATGGCTGGCAATTACCTGCTCACACTTTTCAGGTTAACCTTTTTCACTTCTTTTTTGTTAGGGTTTTCTCAATTCCTTTATTATTCATCACTATTTTGGTTCCGATTTAATAACATCTATCTTCATTGCGTAGTTCCTCTAATCGCTTGATTTTCCTTTTTTAATTTTTTTGTCGTTTCTATGATTAACGCATGATTTAGCTGCTATCTTAGAAAGGTTTACTTTCTGGTAGTTGAGTTAGGAATTCATTTTTTGTTCAGCATCTGAAGACTCAGGCTGTGTTTCATCTTGATTAATTTTCTCCCTTTCTTTTTATGAAGGTTTGCAAAATTCCAAATGAAAATAAAGGGAATTCTTTTTGTTGGATAAAATTATTTACTAAGTGTAAGTTTGGAAATATAGAGATTCACGGTGAAAACATGCGTATAGTTAAACACTAGAATTTGTAGCTTCACAAATTCACGGCAAATCTTGCCTTCGAATGCGAAATTGGCATAGTTGCTGTGAAACCAAACATACCATAAACGGTTTTTTTTTTCTTCGAAACTAAAAAAGAGAAAAACTATTTGGAATAAAAACAATCCTGCAAATTGTCTTTTTCGGGGTGGGTGAAGATGAGATATAAAAATCGAATAGTTTCACTTTCCCCCTTTTATCTATTATGTCTTGCATAGATCTTCATTTGGTTATGAACTAAATGAAATAGTATAGACTGTAGAATTTGACATCTGTACATTTCTCATATTCCGTGTCTTAATTCCGAAGTTATAAACTTGCAAGTAAGTATGCAATGGCAGGTGTGTTGTGTGTTGGTTGTCAGTTGATAAATTTGATGATGCAGATTAGAAATGTAATATCTATAAATCTTATTCTGGTAGACTGGACTGTAAAAAATTTAATTTTGGAGGATATAATAGATCTGTGGGCGATAGGGGGCTGTCCTTGAAAAGAAAATGTGCTGCAAGTTTTTAGGATGCCAATTATGATATCGTTCATGTTTGGTGGGTGTGAAAAGTGATTTTTCTTTAATCAGGTTAATATTAATTTTTGAGTAAAAAAAGTTAATATTAGTTTTGCAAAATCAAGTTCTTTCAATATCAGGTTTCATAAATACTCACAAAAAATACACAAATATAGTGTTATTATATGTAGGAAAAATGACACTACTTTTCCATGCAATACTCAAATTGCATTCTTTTCCCCTCTAATTTGTAAGGCACTTTTATAAACTACAACCACTGATGTTATATTCCATTATATTCAACGAATTTTATAACAAAATTTATTATAGAACTACAATTTTCGAAAGGTCAGGAACTTGTGCATTTTTAAAGTAAATTGTGGAGGATCTCAATTCATTTTGAAAAGTTACCCTTTCCTTCTCTCAGAAATGAATATGCACAACCGCTTCACATCATTCTAGTGTAAACATAATTGTTGGCAGTGACGAGAAGTCATCATGACTTATGATTAAGCCTCTGAGGCTCTTAATGTCACTTTCTGTTAGTTTTAAACACTCCTATAAGACTTTAGAAAATGAAAATGAAGTTTTGAATTCCTCTACTATTTGGCTTTATCTCTTCAACCGAAATCTTTATTTAATTTTCTAAAGTTCCAATGGCAGTGTTAAGGGGTTTAAAACAAGCTAATGATGATGCTTAGAGAGAAAACCCTCCCCTAAGAAGTTCATTCACATTAATATGAACTGTAAGTGTAACACATTTTATATCTAAGGAAGGAAGTGTAGTATTTCAAAACAAAAAATAATGTAAGCGGGGTATCTCTCACAGGCAGAGAACTATAATTTACCCTACTATATATAATAAGTAACATAATGTTTATTGACTACATGGTCCATCACCCATGCACTATTAAATGATTTTGATCCTTGCATCAGGAAAATAAAAATGTTATTTTTTCATTTTCTTGTTGATTTACTCAATGCTCAGTGTTTTGATTACACTGACTCCAGTGACTTATATTTTATCAGTTGCAGGCATGTCAACTTATTTTTCTAAAATTGTTGGTTCTTACATGAATAGGTTGTTGCAATCACTGTATTCTGCCTGTTGGTGATTGCTTTCTATGCTTTCCTTGCTCCATTTGTTGGAGGTCATATATGGGAATACTCCTTTATTGGTATCTACTCTCCTGTGGTATGCAAACTGCCTTTTTATGAATCCACCTTATATCGCCTATATTATTTACTTACCTACAAGAGGTATGGCTTATATTGTCTCATTCTTGTGGCATTGCAGGCACTCATTGTTTTCATTCTTTATGTCAGATGTACTGCAATTAACCCTGCAGATCCGGGCATTATGTCTAAATTTGATCGTAGAGTGGGAAATAAGTTTGACTCTGCCCATGGTTTCTTGGGTAAGCACCAATCTTCTGAACATGGCGATGTTGCTGCAGGAGAGCACTCTTCCTCGTATTCTGCCGCTTCCAGAAGGTCTGTGACAAATATGAGCAAGAAAAGTTCAGTGGAAGATCCCAGCAGAGTAGATGATTTGAGAAATCAGAATATTCCAAACTCATGTGATGTAATTGGAGGAATTTTCTGCTTTGTGTTTTCTCATGAAGATTGCCGGAAACAGGAAGCAACAGCCGATGAGCAGGGTGGTGGGGAAGATGCTCTGTTCTGTACTTTGTGCAACGCTGAGGTATTATGTTGTGATTTATGACTGTTTGATACTTTGCTGAATATATTTCAATTTTAGTTCTTTCTGTTTCTATCACTTTGGTTGTTAGTAACACTTGTTACATTTTTCTTTTATCCTTGTTTTGCTATTAATGGCATTGCATATACTTATGTCACTAGTTCAACAACAAATCCTGGGATGAATAATCACTAGAATAGTACTTTTTTTCCGCCTTTGAACACCATGATTTGTTAATATAAACTAAGTCTGAGGCTTTGCGCAAATCATTAAGATGATATTAAATGATTTTTTATGTAATAATGTATTTATGGCATATTCTCCTATGGGATTTTCTTTACCGCTTAACACATTCTCTTATATATTTGCTTCTCTTCTCATCAACAATATCTCTCTATTTTGGTCTATGAAATTTTGGCCAAAACTTTTTATCTAGTTGAGGTGCTAATTTAACTTGGGACTTCCACTTCCTGGTGTAGAGGTGCTACTGAATTATGAGCCCTTTTGCTTTCATTCCTTTATCTATTTTTGGAAATTCCTGCCACTAAATATTTTGGACACAATTTTGGTTTATCTAATTTTATAAACATTTGTGGTTGCATTCAGTTGCGAATATTAACATTTTAGAGAAGTAGCTTTAAACCTTAGATCTCTGCTTCTACCTCAGTTTGTATGATTTGTTTCGCATGATGTAGGTGCGCAAGTTCAGTAAACATTGTAGAAGTTGTGACAAATGTGTTGATGGCTTTGATCACCATTGTCGGGTATGCTTTGTTTTAATGAGTGAAAGCTTACATCTTGGAGTGTCGTTAAATTCTGGTTTAACATTTTATTCATTTCTTTTCAACTTTGATCTTCACTTGATACATCACATTGCTGCAGTGGCTTAACAACTGTGTGGGGCAGAAAAATTACCATTCTTTTATTTCTCTTATGGCCTTTAGTCTTGCATGGGTACGTATGTTGGTCCACAAATTACTTATTATTTAAAAGCAATCATTTGTGTAGTTGCTAATAATGTTTTTTGTACTTATTCTTCCGCACTTCAGCTTGTTATTGAAGCTGGAGTCGGCATTGCTGTTTTAGTGCGTTTCTTTGTTAACAAGAGAGGAATGGAATCTGAAATCATTGATAGACTTGGAAATGGATTCTCTCGTCCCCCATTTGCTGTAGTTGTGGTATATCGTCTATCTATTTATGTTTTATAGTAATCTGAATATGGTAACGGGCCATCATTAAGTATATTTGAAAATTTATGTTTCTCTGTTCAATATGTGTAGGTCATATGCACTGCAGTTTCTGTCTTGGCTTGTGTGCCTTTGGGTGAGCTTTTCTTTTTCCACATGATCCTAATCAGGAAGGTCAGTGATTCAGTAGCTGAGATTCTGAGGTTGTTTTTCTGTTCTTTTTTATTCCCCACCCCCATTCCTTTGTACATGCTTCTATAAAACCTATACTGCTTTTCTAATCTAATTCAATTGAGGGAACTCTATGCAATGAATCTTAAGTTACAAATATTGGAGCTCTAGATTTTTTTTTCTAGAAATAGATCAATTTTTGAATGAGTTGGTATATATAATTTGTTCTCCCATAATTGAAACCCATTTATTTGGAAGAGAAAATAGCAGTATGGTCACTGCATAAAATTTTTCTGGGATAAGTTTCAAAAAGGATTTCTGGATGTAATTGTTCGCTTAGGAATGGAAAGCTGATTTTATTGTTTTTCTATTATGAAAGAAGAAAAACTATATTTAACTTACGAAATTAGAATACAAAGACAGAGAATGGTAAAACATCCTTCTAATGAAACAGCTGTATACATGGTGCACAAAGTTGCAACAATAGAAGCAAAATTTCAGTGTTTGTGAATTGTGCCTGGGATGTTTAGCTATTACCCTGAGATTTAAATATCACTATTAGCTTTTAAGTTTCTGCCCATAATTTTAGTCAGTTCACACATAGAGTGGTACTCTTATCTTCTACCCTTTCTTCTGTTGGTTCAGGGTATCACAACCTATGAATATGTTGTAGCAATGAGAGCCATGAGCGAAGCACCTGCTGGGGCATCTGTAGATGAGGATTTGCCAAATGATGTACTTTACTCTCCAACAGGCTCGGCCACAACTGGTTTGAGTGGAGGAAGTTCTCTTGGGTTGCAGTACAAAGGGGCATGGTGTACCCCTCCTAGGATATTCGTGGATTATCAGGTACTTAGATTGAAATTTATTTGCATCCAAGTAATTATTGATTGAACCATAATAAATTATGATGTGATATTAAGTACCCAAAGATTCTTTTTGACTTTAAATTATGCAAGCTGTTCTGTATCTAGTTGCTTCTTCAAATAGATGACAAGTAACTCACGCATGTGCCATTGAGAAAGCTTTTAGACCTAATATCAAGAAAACTGCTGCATTGGCTTTACAAGATTTGTAGTTAACAGTTAACACTTTGTTGTACCGACTACAGTTGTACTCCACTCTCTGTAGAAAATTGAATCATGATAGTACAAGTAACAATCTTATAAAATATATACAAAAAAAATTCACATTAATATGCCTTATTAGTTATTTTTCATGTCTTAATCTATTTAATTTAAATCTTTTATACTTATATCTAATGAACCTTTAATTATGCAAATTAAATGTTAACACATTTGACTGTCTTTCTTGACAAGAAATAATTTTAATTTTGCTCTTAAAAGGTATTTTTGTGACTTGGTTTATGGAGTTTGCCTTAATCGATGGTTTTAGGATGAAGTTGTGCCTCACTTGGAGCCTGGAATGCTGCCATCAACTGTTGATCCAGATGCAGCTGGGATTGCAGAAAGAGGTCAAAGGATGCCAAAAAGGCCTGTTCGTATTAGTGCTTGGAAGCTAGCTAAGTTGGATTCTCAAGAGGCGGTGAGAGCTGCTGCAAAAGCGAGGGCATCTTCTTCAGTTTTGCGACCTGTAGATAACCACCGTCCACCTGATGCAGAATTAAGTTCTAGTGGCAACATGAGCATGAGAAGTAGTATGAGTGCAGAGACTGGAACTAATAAGGAAATAAAATATGAGTCGAGATTGTCTCCGGTGAGGAATTCAATTGCTCCAAGTCAAGGAAGTCGTGACGAGTATGAAACTGGAACTTTAAGTATGAGTAGTTTCAGTAGTCCAAGCCATGTTCAGGAGGCAGTTACACTCAGTCCTCTTCCACAGGGGCGCACGTTGGGTGGCTTCAGGGCTGGTGCTTCAGTTCCTAGTTTGGTGCCTGAGCGCCCTTTAACTTCTAAAACAACATTCCCGAACTTTAGGAACCCAATATCCAATCCTTCTCTTGGATTTGATGGAACATTGATGCCAAAGGGAACAAGTAATGACCCGTTACTGCTTTCAGCTTCTGGCCCGTCCATTCTAAGAGATGTGAAACGGACATCAGTTGTTTGGGATCAAGAAGCTGGTAGATATGTATCGATTCCTTCATTGCCTTCAGAAGCTCGAAATAGGTCATCCCTACAAGTAGAATTGCCAAATTCAATTACTGAAACAAGCAATATTGGAAGAAAACCAGTGATACCGCCACAGGAGTTGTCGTCATCTGCACCTAAGTCTCCAAGGCAGCATGCACAGAATCTGATGTATACAGGAGATTCTATCTTTTTTGGTGGTCCATTTTTGAGTGTCCCTGCTAAGGATGGTTTGAAAAATGAAAGACATTTGGGTTCAGTGGAGGCCCGTGATAGCACAACAGTAAACTTGCCCCAAGAGCCAAGATATAGAAGAGATTCACATTCAAATCAGCTTCCAGTGTTTGTTCCTGGTGGTTTTGAGAATATGCTTCAACCTCGGTCCGGCATGAATTAACTTAAGATGTTTGAGATTCCAATGAGTTGGACACAGTTTTTGTTGGAGTCAAGAGGATAGTGAAGAAGAAGGATTTGATGTTCAAAGGAACCTGTAAACATCATGTTGGCCTTTCTGACTATACATTAATGGCGGGCAACGACAGTTGACTCCATCAGCTATAAGCGGTTGTTTATCAAATCAACATTTAGGTTTGACATCTGTCATCTGACAGCGTGTATGTTTGAGCTGCATCTCAATGCCACTGAGCGTTTGAGAGAATGAACTTCATTCTTCTTTCTGCTGAGCATGCCTTGAGAAATGTGAATCTTAAGTTTTGTGGTAGATGAAACCTAAAGCAGTTGGCATGGAACTTCATTAAAGCACGAGTTCTTATTGTAGTTTTTGTTTCACTATATAGATGCTAAAAGTGAGTGATGCGTTTTTAAAAGTAAAGTGTTTTGTGCAAAAAATTAACCATTTAGATTGTGAAAAAATATTTTAGATTTTAAAATATATTTCCCGTTACACAAGGAAAGTTACACCACTATGTACTGGTTTAATGTTTTTATGTATGGAAATTTTCCTTTTTGTTTAATCTATCTAATTGTTTGATTTTTTGCATTTTCTGTTAGATTTAGATTCTTTGCTGTGGATTCAAATTACTTTTAATTTCCCTATTAAACCAAACACTTTCGTTCAACTTCAAGGTCTTCAATGAAGATAAAAAAGTATATCAAATTCTTTTTATTTAAAGGAATTAAAATTTCTTTGATTTGCTTTCTTATTTTGTTAATAACTTTTTATTTATTGAAAATACTAAACAATGTATATAAAGCAATACCTCAATTTTTGTAAATAGTACTTGTTTCATAACGTAATTTATGAAGTTAGTTGTGTGTTATATTTTTCTAATTGAATAAATGGTTTTTTTTTTCCTTCTGATTTATAAGAGATGATTGATACCAACTTTTTAATACTATATATTTCTTATATACCCATTTGATTGAAATTTAATTGAGATTTAGTAAATTTGACCAATAGAATAAAATGTGTAAAGAAGTATGAGCTTGTATGCCATGTAAGAATGCTTGTTTTCTCTTACGTCAATGTCTTATGGGAAAAAATCCAGGGTTTGGAATTTATGAGTTATATTTCGTTTATTTAAAGAAAGAAAGACTTTTCATAAAAATATTTGTGGCATCCTTGATGCACTATGATTTATGAACCAAGTATCGAAGGATCCACTCTAAATTTACTATTAAGCATGTTATTTTTATATGCATAAACTATTATTTCACGTATATTAAGAAAAATACTTGATAAATTTAATGTATATATTTTATATATGGATGTTCAGAAGATAGTTTTTGTATTTGAATATATTAAAATTAATTTTTTATATTTTAAAATAAATTAATATTGTTAATAAGAGATACGTGAAAAGAATAAATATACCTAGTAAATTGAAAGATCTTAATATTTAAGAACACTTTTTCTAAATATTGTTTATAATTAAGTACAGAAGTAATATTAGTATATGTTAAGTATTTTTCATCTCTTGCCAATACATTAATTAATCGCACACCAAGGGAGCTCGCATGTTACTATATACTCATTGCATCTAAACATAAATGTCTTACTTGAAAAAAACAAATATATTCTATGACTTAGTATCATTTTATGTTTTAGTTTCATATTAATTGTTTTTTCTTTTCTAATTGTGCTATTAATATTATGAATATGATCCCAAATTATTGTCATACATTTTGAATTTATGGTAATAGTGAATTGATAGGGTTATTCGGTAAAATTAAGATCCTATTTATTTTAATAATAATTTAGCCTTAATTTATGTGGAAAAAAATTGATCGTATGTTTATTTCGTTATGTAGTAGTTAAAATTAATTTTCAATAAATTAATTTTATAAAATTAAATTTAATTAAAATTAAATTTAATATAAAATAATTTATATTTAAATAAAATTAAATTCAACAATAAATTTTAATATAAAAATACTCAAAAATACAAATCAACGTCAATATATAATTAAGTCTAAATGTAGAATCAAATATGCACTAAAGTAACATACACAAATCAATTTAAAACCCATAAATTGATCAACCCCTCCAACCAAAAGAAAATAATTCATCAAAAGCATAACTTGATTGCGCTCTGTTCATCGATCTCTGTTTTTCCTCTCTAAGTTCTGGGTTGTAGCAATAACACTCTCTTCTCTCTCAAACCTCCTTATTTCCCCGAGAGAAAAAAATCCAGATATATTTTCAACAACAAAAAACTTAAATTTCTCCAAAATACCAAAGCAAAACAAAAGTGTGAGGTGAGAAGATAATTTTAGAAACCTAGAAAACTACAAAAAAAATTAAGAAAATAAATCACACATTTCCCTTTTCCTCTCAAACCTCTTGATTTCTTGTTTGTGTTAATAATGAGAATTTTAGCATCGTACTTTGTTGAAATATTCAAATTTGTTGAATGAATAACTTCTTGCAAAACCAATTAAAAGCAAACAGAAAAGTATCACCACTATGAATAGCATATAGATCTTGTTTTATTGAAGATATTTTTAGTTTCTTCTTTTGGGTTTGTTTGTTCTTTTTATGGATTTGATTTTTTTTGCGTTATTGTTTTATGGGTGTGGGTGAGTAGATTTTAATTTATTGCTCTGAGTTTGTCATTATTTTTTATCGATTTTACTTTTATTTTTTTGAACAAAGATTCAAAGAAAACTTCAAATTTTTTATTTTTTTTAATGATTATTACCACTTTTAACGATTTTACTTTTTGAGTTTTTTATAGAAGAACATGAAGAAATGAACAATCAAATAAGTTTTTTTTATTTAATATTAATTAGTTTTAAGTTTTTAATAATATAAAATAAAAATAAATAATTTTAAATAAAATATAATCAATCAAAATCATTGGTACAATCAGCAAATATCAAATCTTTAATAATGGCAAGATGAGACACGTGGAGGACTAGAAATAAAAATAAAATTAAAACATTTACAAAAACTATTATTAAAATATTTTATATTTACATAAACAAAGAATATATTTAAATCTTAATTTTAATCCTTTAAAAATCAAAATCAAACATGCATTAGATGTGACATTTATAATAGAAAGAAAGAGTATATATTAATTATTTCTGGCAATCTCCTATGAAAATGGGGAATTCCTGTGAACAACGGCATGGTGTTAGGGTTTCCGTAAGGAACACCTAAGATTCCACAAGTAGAGATAAATGTTGAAAGTCATTTTGGAGTGATCCTTAACTCCATGTCTGTTTGTACTCATAGAAGAGGATAATACCAATTGTATGGTCATTCTTTTGAAAATAAAACAAAACAATAGTTTGGAAGCATGTTTTGGAGCCTTCTTACCATTCTCTTTCACACACACCCACCCCACTCACAAGTAAATCTGACGGCAATGTTTGTCTTTGTCCATTCATATTTGGATTCACCTACTCATTTCGGAATATTTTTAACTATTAGGCCACCCCTGATTCCCTACCCACCTAAGATGAAAGACACAAATTAAATACCTACCAACAAAAGTTACTAATTTTTATTTTATATAAATCATCCGAATTAATTTTAAATTTTAATTTATTTGATAAATATCGAAATTATTAAGTTGAATATTATAGTTTAAATTTGAATATAAAACTTTATAATTGTATATGTTTATCATTTCATCTATATACAAAAATAAAAAATCATTAAAATTATGAAATTTGGTCATTTAAATATATGACCAGACACCTTTTGTCAAAAAAAAGTTGTACTGAGCAACTTAAATATGAGTTAAGTTAGATCCTCTCTATTTGATGTGAAAAAGATAATCCTCTCTATTTGAATTGATTTAATTAATTAGGGATTTTTAGAAACAAATTGATCTAATTATGTTAAACACAATTAATAGAGCAATTTTTAAAATCATATAATATTAATTGAAATTCTAGTATAGAAAATAAAAAAACACTATATTAATCTTGATTCGATCAATTATATTTTCTTGTAACCTGCGTCGAATGTCATGAAGAAAAAAAATGAAATTTTCTTTTCATTATAGTAAAAATAAAAATTCAAAAGCTTTGGAACTACTACACTTAGCCTAAGTATATCAAAGTTAGACTTAAAGTATTTTTACTTTTAGTGCTTGAAGAATTATAGTAATTTTATCTAAAATAAGATACATTTGAGTGAGTATAATTTCTTTCAGTTACTTAATTTAAACGATGAGTATATATTTTATAAAATATAGAAAGTTGTGATCACTCTAAAAATTTTATTCTTAATATGCATAAACATAAATTATAGGAATGAAAATCATTTCTTAATAAATTTTAGTTGCATTGATATATTGGTCTACCCAGTTGCGAGTATTTACAGTTAGATTTGGATCAACTCCTTTTCATGCTAGGAAAGATATAGAGTCAAAAAAAAATTTGATGAAATTTACATATAAATAAAAGCGAATAATCAATTGTCTGTGTACTCAATCAATTTAAACGAATGAACATCATTTTAGTAAAAATATCTAATATGAAAAAAAAAAAGAGAAAAAAAAAAGAGACAATTCTAATATATATTATGGATCCATTTGTTTAATATCTTTAAAAAGTAATTTTGACTTAATGTTTTTAAAAATGATTTTCATGAGATTTTATTAAAATATAGTAAAAATTATTTTAAACTCATTTGTTACCGATTAAATAAAGAAATTTTTAATATTCAATAAATGTTTATTATTAAATATTTTAATATAATAAAAAAACTATTTTCTTAAAAAATGTGTCTTTCAAAAGTGATTATTATAAATATAATAGCTTTTAAAAATAGATTTTTTATTTTAATTATTTTTTAAAATTTTATTATCTAAAAATAATTGTAATAAATAGATAAAATATTTAAACTGATATTTTTAAGATAAATTATTTAATTAATTTATTAACTAAAATTATTTTATAAAAATATTATAATGAAAAGATGAATAACTTAAATTTGTTTTTTAAAATCTTAGAAAAAAAACCATAGAATTAAGATAAAAAAAATGGTGGTCTAGAGGAAGAAAGTGTTTTTAGAGAGAGAAAGATAGAAATTTAGAAGACCTCTATAATATATTCTCACAAATTCCATGTTCCACTAAAGGACAAGAAAACAGTAAAGACAAAAGGGACCCTTCACGCTTTATCGACAGCGTAGCCATGAAGAACAAGTCTTTGACACCAGAAAAACAAAAAACACTCCAAACATTTAAACTCACTCTAACACAACAGTTACAAAGTAAAACAACTCATTAAAAGGTTCTGGTTTTTCATTGTTCCAAGGGGCAAGCGTTGGAATTTTCTTGGGGTTTCATCTCCATTATTCTTCAATTTCAAAACCCACCAAGGGATATCATAGCAGTTTCCTCTTTAGACATGCTTTTGGTAGGTTCCTCTTTTCTTCTTGTAACTGATTTTTTCCATTTTTTACTCCATAACTTTTTGCTCGTTAGCTTCTGAGATATAAAAGCTTGAGCTTCTAATCAAAGTTCTGAATTTCTGTTCTACATTATCTTGTAATCAAATCATTTCAATTTTTTCTTGACTTGTCTTTGCTTTGCTTATTGAATTTGCACAAGTCAACAGTTGAATCTTCCGAATTTTGGTGCATTTTGTGCTTTGAATTTGTGCATTATTCTTTATAAAGTATTCGTTGGTTTTTTCAAATTCATCTCATTTGTTGTAAACGGTGAGATTTTTATTTTATCATAATGACCCTAAAAAGTTTGAAGTCTTTATTTTTATTTTTTCTAAACTAAAGTTGTATGTGATTACATTGTGCCTCTTTCCAACTACTAACAATCATCACATTCTGTTATTTCCAAAATTCATATCCTAAGATTGTTTTTTTTTTGTTACATGGTATTTATGTTTCAAGAAGGGTCATCTTAAGTAACTTATTCGGTTATTTCGGGGTATTAGTCTCTGCGGATACACGCGGATATATCTTGGTTTACAATAAAAAAAAGCTCTTCTTGATGTCACTTTCACCTAGCTTAGGATCTCCCCATCCTTGGCTTAGAGAACTGAAATCTGAGGAAAGGGGTTTGTACTTAATCCATTTGTTGCTCACTTGTGCAAATCATGTAGCTGCTTGTAATCTTGAGAATGCAAATGCAACACTTGAGCAAATTTCAATGCTTGCTTCCCCTGATGGGGATACAATGCAGCGAATCGCGGCGTATTTTACCGAAGCACTTGCTGATAGGATACTTCAGACATGGCCTGGTCTTCACAAAGCCCTTAACTCTACTAGAATGGTTATGGTTTCAGAAGAAATTCTTGTGCAAAAGCTCTTCTTTGAGCTTTTCCCTTTCTTGAAGATAGTATTTGTTCTTACAAATCAGGCTATCATTGAAGCAATGGAAGGTGAGAAAATGATTCACATTATTGATCTTAATGCTGCTGAACCTGCTCAGTGGATTGCACTACTTCAAGTTTTGAGTGCGCGTCCCGAAGGCCCTCCACATTTGAGAATCACCGGTGTTCATCGGAAGAAAGAGGTTTTGGATACAATAGCTCATAGACTGATCGAAGAAGCTGAGAAGTTGGATATACCATTCCAATTCAATCCTGTTGTCAGCAAATTAGAAAACCTCGATTTCGACAAACTTCGTGTTAAAACCGGGGAGGCATTAGCAATTAGTTCTACTCTCCAACTGCATACCCTTTTAGCCTTTGATGATGAAACAATGAAGAAGAAATCGCCTCTTTTGTTAAAAAGCTCAAATGGAATTCACTTGCAAAGATTCAAGCCAATGAACCAAAGCACATTAGGCGATTTGCTCGAGAAAGATATGGTTAATGGATATACCAGAAGTCCGGACTCAACCTCATCACCGCCGGCTTCTTTTAACTCGTCAAATTCAATGAACATGGAAAGTTTTCTCAATGCCTTGTGGTGTTTATCACCAAAAGTCATGGTTGTAACAGAACAAGACTCTAATCATAATGGCTCAACTCTTATGGATAGGTTACTAGAAGCTCTATATTCTTATGCAGCATTATTTGATTGTTTAGAATCCACAGTTTCAAGAACCTCATTGGAGAGATTAAGGGTGGAGAAGATGCTTTTCGGCAAGGAAATCAAGAACATTATAGCATGTGAAGGATATGAAAGAAAGGAAAGACATGAAAAGCTTGATAAGTGGTTTATGAGATTTGATTTAGCTGGATTTGGCAATGTGCCTTTAAGTTATTTTGGTATGTTGCAAGCAAGGAGGTTCATGCAGGGTTATGGTTGTGAGGGATATAGAATGAAGGAAGAAAATGGTTGTGTAGTTATATGTTGGCAAGATAGGTCATTGTTTTCAGTATCAGCTTGGAGATCTAGGAAGTAAGAAAAAATCAAAAGCTAGAATGATAATGGGAAAAAATAATAGGGATGAAGTATTCATTTTTTGTTTTGTTTTGTTTTCTTTGTATGAAAGTGTTTTGTTCTTATAGTAATGACTATTCATCATTATTGATTTTTAGATTTATACTCTTACTCTCCATAATTTGTTTTCTTTTTTTATTTTATAATCGAATATTAGTAGGTAGTATATATATTAGGGAGGAGAAAATGTTAATAGCATTAGCAGAGATAGAATTCTAAACATGTTATTTATAATTATTCTTTTTAGCGTAAATAATTTTTTTAAATTCAAAGATAATTGTTGACTCTCTTTAGAATGTTAGATTTTGTCTTAGATTTTGTTGATTTGGAGAACTCAGTGAAAATTCTCCACAATCAAAAAAATCTCAATTAGAACAATCATATGATTTTAATCGTGTAATTTTAATTAGAAGACTCATAGTTCAATTTATAAAAATATGAAGTAAAAACATGAATCTAGATATGCAATAGTTGTGATTGTGTGACCATAGATAAACTATCTCTTGTTAATAAATTCGGTGGTTTCTTAATATATATTTATGTTACACATTGTTTGGAATAGGTTACAGGTGAAAGTGGAAGAATAGATCCCATAAAAGATAGAAGGTTTTTGGGAATTGAGTTTCTCATATTTGGAACTCTAGATTAATTGAGAGAAAATATTGCTTTTGGTGGGTCCCACACACACCTTTTCCATCACAAATTGAAAAAAAAACTGAAAAAACATGTCAATTTTTTAAAAATCACTTATGTCCTTGTATTAATTAATGTGCATAGATTATGTTTGGCTGTTTGCTTTTCTTTTATTTGCTACTTTACTATTATTTGCAACCTAAATAATTTTGTATTAAATTAATTTAAGTGCCTTAGATGATATTTTAAAAAATTTGTAACGTAAATAAATTAAATTTTGTGAATTAAATTACTGTAATTTAATTAAAATTATAAAATAAATATTAAATAAAAAATAAATAAGACAATTTACGTAGGGTATTCATGTCATCCAATACTAAATCACTTTCTTGTCTTTTTTTTTTTTTTACTTTCTTCTCACTTTCATTTCAACCAAACCACTTTAAAAATCAACTTATTTTTTTTATTAATTTTCATTTCTTTAATTTTCTTTTCTCTTACTTTCTTTCCTTCAACTTTCTTTTGCCATTCAAACACAAAACATATAATATTTTTGGTGTTTTGGGCATAGTAACGATTGTCACATGTCATGTTTGGAAGGTTAGTACTACTAAACTAATTAATCTAGTGGTGACATATAAAAAACACACACAACACAACAAAGCAATTGATCGTTTTTCCCAAGTCATCGAATTTTCTTGCGTTCTGCTTTTTTGGTTGGTATGGTGGCCGTTGGAAAATAGGGGCCAATAATCATCTCACATACAATAAATAATTGGATCTAGTATGGTTGACCGAATATTGCTATATATATTCATTACCAACAAATTATTAATACACTTTTTCAAGGGAAGGATAATTTTACTATCAAATTAACTTTACTAAGTATCCATCTTTTTATTATTGTCATAAATACACAAGATAGGATAACGATTTTAAAGTGATGAATATAATATTAATTAATTATAAAATACAATTGAAAAATAATATTACATTAAATATTAATAATTTTTTAGAATAAGATTTTTTTTAAAATTTGGCTGACTTTTATTATGGTGTGAATTATCGTAAGATCTTTTGTTCGGAGATAAAATAGAGAAAAAATGTTATATATAATTATAAAATTTCAGATATAAATTTAGAAAATGCTTATTGTTAGATAGATTGAGTAATAATTGTAATTAATATTGAGTTAATTAGTTTAGTTAAATTATTTTAAAGATCAATTGTTGAACACTATGTACTCTCTCTAGTTACTATTATAATTTAAAAAACGTAATAAATTTCACAGTATTAAGAAATGTAGTTTAGTGAAATTGATTTTTTAAATTTTATATAAAACATAAGTTAACTAAATCATCACTTTTAAATATCAAATATTTAACTAGCGACATGTTTTAAATTAAATGAAAATATATTAAAAACAATAATATTAAATAAGTCACAAATAATTAACTTTTGGATTACAATAGTGATTAATATTTAAAATATATATTTTTATTTACATCTATGACTAGAGGTACGTAGTCTAATAGATAAGAACTAAATTACTATTGTTTTTATAATGAATACTAAGTTAATTAATTAGTTTAATCAAAAGAATAAGTTGAAAGAGCGAGACTGATATAAAACTCGTCCATTAGATATTAGATCTTATAATAATTTAAATAAAAAAGACAGATAATATTAGATCATGCATGCACTCACATATACACATATGGCACATTCCATTAGACACAGCTGTTCCTTGAACTCACGACAATGTGATATAGAGGAATATTTATTGATCTATTTATTTATTTATTTATTTATTTATAAGTCTAAAAATGGAAGCTGCTATATTGCCAATACAACCGGAAATACATTTTCACTGAGGTAGTCGATCGAAGCTGTTGATCACTTCTTGGATTTCGGTGGCACTCTAACAGCTGAAACGATGTCATCACAAAATGTTTCAAAAAAATATGTCATGTCATACACCGAATAAATTATTAGATATAGTATTAATTACACTAATTAATTAAGTAGTCTAACTAATTAATGTGATTATATTGTATCTAATATTAATACGTTAAATATCTCGCATATGTATTTTAATACATGTGAAAATTAAAAAAGTGATTTATAAAATAAAAGTGATGGAGAGTTAGTAGAAGATCTTACATCCACATTGCAATCCCGGTGGAATGTTCAATCCACAAGATCGTGCAACAAATATGACCTTAGGAATACTCACCAACCTTTCAACTTCTTTGGTCACAAGTTTACAACCACATGTAACATCAAAGGTTCTAATCACAGCACAGCACCCCGGTGATGGTGAAATCGACGGTCCAGATTTCTGAACAAATTTTGAACACTCAGATACAAGTGCTGGAAAGCTTCCTCCACATTGAGCTGAAACCTCATTCGTGTTATATATTAATGTTCCAAAAATCACCAACATTGCCAAGGATAAACAAGTTATGCTACTAGTTGCCATTATGTATGTTGTTTTTATTTTAATTTGTAAAATAAATATTACAGTTGTTTTGTTGTGTCACACCAATGCAATGAAATGAGTTGGTGTACGTTTATTTATATACTAGTGTATGGAAGGAGGTACATATGTTGTATTTTTAATATTTGAATTTTTGTTGTAGTTGTAATGTCGTGAGGAAACTATAAATTATGTTATGTCTCGTAAAATTTGATTAAAATCGTGAATATACAACTTCTGTGTAGATTACAATGTACACGTGTCCTAATATATTGATACACATCAACTAGCCCTTTTAATTTGCCTAGGAAATTAAGAAACAAATGCCTTTAATTGTCATCTTGCTTCAACCGTTCGGCAGGATATAAACATGTAAGATTCCAATTACAATTTGGGACAACTCAAAGAATACTGTTTTTTTCAACCGTGAAAATTTTATTATCAGTAATTGAACTTGAATTATTTCAAATAATTTGTCATTAAAATTCATTAACCATTTGAATTATTTAGTAAAAAAAAATAACAATTTATATTTTGAACTCAGTTAATAATTGATTCCAAATAATTCTTATATTGTATGATAAAAATGATATTATTTAATTTTGTATATATTATTACTAAGATAAGTACTTTTTGGTGTAACTAGGAAGAGAAATACTAGTATTGCTTTGAAGAGAACGGGCATTATGCGGCCGACCGTATATACTGTGGGCGGCCGAAAATAAACAAAAGGGTAGGCCCATGGGCCGTGTCTGGGACAAAATTAGGAGCCACGCATTTTTTTTTTTTTTAAACAAAAACAAAGAAAAATAAAACATATACTTAGTAAAGAAAAATAGTCATTATTTCCTTAAACGTTGCCTCTAAAATATAGTTGTTTTCTATTTTTTAAATTTTCGTGTTTTATATTATATTAGTGTAAGTGATTTTAAATTTGTAGAGATTGAATTTAAACAAAAAATTATAACGATTAAAATAAATAAAAATATTATAATTACATGAAAAATCATATTTAATTTTTTTTAATAATTATTATATTTACAAAATGTAATGAAATTATTTATTAATTTAATAATGATACTTATTAAATTTTAATTATTTATAAATTTTGTGTGTTATATTTAATTTTGAATCTTGAAATTTTATCTCTTCTCATTCGTCTCTCTCACAAAAATAATTTATATTGTGTATAATTTATATTTAAAAATATATATACAATGGAGCATTTAATATGAACTCCAAAAATAAGGGTGTGAACCTAGTTTGATGACTGGTTATAACAAGCTATATCATGTTATTTATTGTTTTTTTCATTTAAGTTAAAAAATATCTTGTAGATGACTACCTTGCCAATATTCAGCTATCTTTTTTCCCAACTATGAGCCCTAAATTTAAGACTTATCCACTTGACTGGTTTGTCCATAACACTCGGGGTAAAAATATGCTTAATTAAAAATATGTTTGCCAATATTCTATTTCATTTCTCTTTTTAATATTTATTTATATTTTTATTATAAAAAAATTGTTTCAGTTTTATTTCACACTTTAATAGTTAGTTTGTAGCAATGAAGCATGGTTAGTTCAATTTCATGCCATATAAAGAGGATTAGATTTTGTTAAATCTAAATTTATTAAAAAATTTAAGGTTTAAGTCTGACATGTGCCCTGTTATACGTTTAATTTGTTGGCATAAGTCTGGTCTTGATAGAAGTTGATCAGTTAGTCTACTTAAAAGTCTATTTCATTTCAACATTTTTAAATAAGTAATCAAATATATCTTTAAATAGATTAACGAGTTAATATGTCAATGAAACTAAATTATATTTTAATATTTAACATCACATTTTAAAGAATGTGACTTTATATACATCCTACTTAAATGATACTTTATAATAATACATTTAAATATGTTAAAAACTAAATAAAGTTAATATACATAAATTATTAAAATTTTAAAATATATAAAAAAAAATTAAAATTTAATATTATAATTATAAGAGTAAAAAAATATTATTTATATTTATTTAAACAGACCGACATAATAAATATTTTTTAACCAAATAGATTTTTTCAGAAGATGAGTTATTTTTTAGTATGTACATGTGACCTTGATAAATAAATAAATATATGATTGGATTTCTATTTTGTAATATTAGACTTTCTATTTATTACTATAACTTTGAATTTTATTGGTTGGTTTTCTACGTATTTGATTTTATTTGGGTGGATATAATTTATTTTAAAAAATTTCAAATTTATACAATTTCAGCATATATAATTTTGAGATTTTTATTAGATTGTTTTTATGTAATTTAAAGTGTGAGAGTATGACGTGGTTTTTGAGTCGAGGTTTATAGAAATTTAAAATCAAGTGTATTTTTTGGGTATATATTTATATTATTATCAATTTTTTTTTTCTTTTACAAGTATCAATTCATATTAATTGGTCTTCCCTATTTGTTTGATTCGATTGACTTTCGTTGAATATATTTTTTGGGTATATATTTACTATATTTATTATAAAATTAAAAATTTCCATATATGTATTTGCTATTATATATTTGTTCATTTGAATATATTTATAGACATAAATAAAATGCTATTATATAATTATATTTATAATTTCATGTATTATATAATTATAACTTTGTCAATGTGAAATTGGAAATATATAGTGTAGTTGAATTTGTTTTGATTTTTTAGTTGACTATGAATTTTTATTTTGTCAGTAAATTATTCTGTGTATTTAATTTGATTTCAACATATTTTTTTACAAAAAACGTTTTATGATTTAGTTAGTTATGATTTGGTCAAATTATTTTTGTTGACATACTGTTGTTGATATTATTTTCACCAATTGTCTTTGTTGACATATAACTTTTCCTAATTAGTACATATTAATATTTGCTGATATAGAAAATTTGTCTATTACATATTTGTTATTCTATTTATATTTTAGAAAATTCTTTTTTTTTTAATCAAATGTTCTTGATAATTGTGTTATCGTCAAAGTATTATTATTTAAGATCCATGGCAGAATTTATGATTTAATTTTCTAGATTTTAACTAATCTTAAATTCTAAAACAAACAATTATTACATAACTGAAAATTTTGAAAAGCAAGAGAACCCCTAATTTGAAAATTCGAGGAAAATTAAAATTTGAACAACAACTTTGCCCAAACCTGGAATTATAAATTATAAATAAATATAATATTTTCCATTTAGTATTCAAGGAAATTTATGATAGTTGTTTTATTTATTTATGATATTTTTTATCGTTGTTCGAAAATTTAGAATTGATAGAGGACATTATGAATTAATTTATTGCTTTTATAATATAATAAGGAAAATACATTTTTTTGTTATTTGAATAATTGACATTGAATTAAACTCTAAATTAGATGTTTTGGTTGAAATATAATAAATAGAGCATAAAATTACATTTTTTTTATTAATTGAATAATTCAATAGAAGCAAAATATTAATTAGGCTATTGAATTGAAATATAATAGGAATTTTTTAGATTTGATTTACTATTTGAATATTTGTCACTTATAGATAATATTGTGAATTTATTGCTTGATTTATAATAGAATGAAAAAAATATTTATTTTTTAATATTTTTCAATCTGCATTGAAGTAAATTCT
>JBBPBS010001017.1:13342337-13356272 GCA_037974835.1 Cicer judaicum | reverse complement strand
TTAATGTGTTGTTTGTCTTACATTTATGTCATTTGAATTTTGAATTGTGTAGAATTTGTGTAAATATTTAAATGTAAATTTATTAGTATTTACTTTCGTGTAATGTATGGAAAGAAACATTTATCACTTTAAGAATTTAAAAATATATTAAAGAATTACATTTATAAAACTATAAAAATGGGAAATAGTTAAATTTAAATTTTAAAAAAATATGTAGACTTAATTATAATTTTAAATTTTTACATATTTGTGAAATTAGTTCTGCTATTTTAAAATGTCACAGATTTTGTTATTTATTTGAATTTTTAATTAAAAAAATAATAATGTGATATATTTTAAATAACATATTATTTAATACATTAAAATTTATTTATAGTGATGATGAATAATTAATACTTAAAATAATTTAATTTTAATTCAACTTTAATTTATTAAATAATAGATAATTAATTTATTTAATAATAAATAATTAATGTGTTAAGATTAAAACCGCACAAAAGATAGAGAGAAAAAGTGTGCATCTCATAAAAGTCAAATTTTGTTGTCCTACTTCACAATGCCGTAAAACAGTGTTTTTTTCGTAGCTTATTTCAATTATTCTACCACTGATGATTCAAAGGTAACAAAAGTAAAACCAAAGATCTTTTGTATATAATTTGGGAAATATATCCAATTGAAAGAGTATGCTGCAAGTTTAATTTAATTAATTGTAATTCATCAAAATACACCAAGTTGGCCAATGTAATAATTTACACGAGTCAATATTTCATTAGAAGAAAATGTCTATTCAAGTATGATAATAACAGAGCACATATGACTGTATTTTCCATTAGCTTAATACTACAGAACAATTGCTTCAAATGTTTAGTTCATCATAGTTTTTTTTAATAAACCCTTTCTGATTCCATATATATACATAAAAGATTCTTCAATAACATCAATACATTTATCATACCTCACAACATTAAAAGGTAAGGACTAAAAAATCACCAATTCCTGAATTCGAAATAAGAAGATATAAATACATGATGTAAATAAATAAGAAAATGTGTGCTTCATGTAAAAGCCAAGGGAGCTTTTCAAATTTCTTTATCTTCTTAAAACTCGTCTTCACTAAATGTAGCAATAATATTTGGTGTATGATATATTTGGCTAATAACTACTATGTTTGTTTATTGATGTGATGTATCATGCTTTAAAATTTGAAATTGGACACCTGGAAAAAATTTGTTAAAACAATGATTTCAAGGCATCTAACAAAAAGATATTGGGTAATAATAGTAATTTATATTTAGTTATTAGAAGATATCATATCCAAAATATATATAGAGAGAAAGAAAGATATATATTATAACAATATCGATTTTACTCATTCTTATATTTGGGACATATCATGATTTTTAGGAGTATTTTTATAGGTATTTTTAGAAAATTGTCAATGCGACAATCATTGCAATTTTTATGATAATACTTTAATGACAGACTAAAAGTAAGGGTGCTTCAGTTTAATTACATTTATAATTTCAAAAACATACAACTAAAGCTTAAAAGTATTAGGCACAAGAACTCATGTTATCTCTTATTTCAACATTTTTTTCTCTTTCATCACACTTAAACTAAAAAAAGAACAACATAAATAAAACTTCAACACAACAAGAACAAACAATTTATAACTAAATTTAAAATAAAATAAAAAAATTGTTACCAATAAATCATTTTTAATAACTAAAATAATCAATAAATCTTTACGACAAAACTAATTATTTAATACAAAGAAACAAGCAATTTAATTTCTGATTTTTTAGAAGAAAAAAGGATTTTGAACTTAAAAAAAATTGTAACTATTGTTTTGAGACATAACTAATAAAGATTAATATCATGATTTCGAAAATAAGAAAGTAGATGAAATAATCACGAAATACAAATTTAGTGGTGATTTTTGGCACGGTGATCACCATTGAAAATAACCAATAAATAATACAAGTAAATTAAGAGATTTTGTCACTTTCGGCATCTTCATCACTTTTTTTATGTTCGTGTTCTTTTTTTTTTTTAAGTTTAATTATAGTTTTAATTTATATAATTTTATCAGTTTACAAAATTAATCTTTCTATTTTAAAATTCGATAATTTTGATCTCTCTCACATATTTTTGAATTAAAAAAAAATAAAAATTTAACATATTTTAAATAACATGAGATACAATTCTATGATATAGAATTATCTAGATGTATTAATTATTCATATGTCATTAATTAAATTACAAATATACAAAAATTTCTAAAGTTGAAAGTTAAGTATTTACGGTGTTTTATTATGATTTTATGAGTGTTAATCATTCTACCTTACTATATCATATAATGTTATTTAAAAGATATTACATCATCTTTTTTAGTTAAAAAAATTAGAGAAAGAGATAAAAATTATTAACTTTTAAATTAGAATGCACAATTTTATAAATTAATAAAAATAAAATAACTAAATCTGCAATTAATATTTTTTACTATCCTCGTGCTTCACTTTTTTGTTACCATCAAATTAATCTTATGTATATTATTCATTCAAAATATACGAAAGAATCCAAAGAATATCCATGAAACAACATAAATAATAAAACATAAAACATGTAGTGTTCAAATTTTTTAAAAACATATTAAACTGAAAATAAACTATTCAAACACATCATAGTGCCATTACAAGATGGTTATTCAGAGTAGTCAAAGATCATTTGCATAATTATTTTTTTGCTTGCTTTAGTTGGAGGGTCTATTTAGTTTGTGCTTTTATATCTTTTGGTTCATGTTGGATCACAAAATTTTGTCTTTGAATTTTTCACATTCTCATTGTTATACCATACACTCCACACATACAATCCTTCTCGAACGTGTGACCTTCTATGTCACCTATCACTACAAAAAATTCATCTTCTTCACTTTTCTCCACCATCCCTCTCAATTTATAAAATTGAAAATCTCCACCAATATTTTTTTTATTAAACTCTAGATGACCTTTCATAAACGGTTTCAACAACATCAGGTTTAAATTATCACAAAAATGTAAAATCCAATAACATCATATAGTTGTTAACATTAAGATTTGCAATTCCAGCAACCCTTCTTGTTGTCCTAAATTAAAGATAGGGTCTACTCAATTTCTTTGATATAAAATGACATTTTGTTTCTTCTTTGTTCTCAATGCTATAAACATGAGTTTTTATCTCTAATGATCTAGGAACAAAAACAAAATATATAAAAAAAAAATAGATTTGAAGAATGCCTTGATGATGTTGCAAATTGAAGATTCCATAGCCAGGAGAGAGAGAGAGAGAAAATGATTGAGTACAATGAGAGAGATAAAGTTGATTTTAATTTTATTTAAGTTCAAGGAGTTATATTTGGTGAGAACTAACCTATGATAAGTTTGATGGATGATTTAATCTAATGGTTGAAAGAAAAGTGGTCTATGTTGGACCAATCTTTTGTAGGTCCATTTTTTACGGAACATCAATTAGATATTGAATAATCATTATGAGTTTGTCCATGTCTTTCATCACATCACAATAGATCTTAGACAATGGCTCTATGTCACATACACAATCCTTTTATTAAATTCCAGGTTTCTTTCCATGAAATTGGAGCAACTCATATTTATGACGTTTTCTTATTATATGTAATTTCCTTCTCTTAGTATCTATACAACCACATTCATTGTTTCTTTAAATTCAATGATTTCAGTGTTTGTATATCTGCTCTTGACCACTTTTAATTTCTTCCCTTTACTACCACTTCGGAGAAGGATCTAGTGATTGCGTTTCAGGTACAAAAAAGTGACCAATAGGAGCATCAAAACTCTCCAAATTCTCCTCATTTAGAGCAACATGGCCATCAATATCTTGAATAGATTCAACGGAGTTTGGTATTAAAGTAAGAATCACACAAACATAAGACTAAATATTCTTCATTTGTTGATTGATCAAAAGTTAATAATGTTTTCTGATTTTGGAGGAGATGAACATCTTAAATAGAGAAAATATATCAAGCCAATAACAACTAACAAACCACGTAATAATAGGAAAAACATAACTAATTCCTATTAATCATAACTAACTCTTATTTCAATATTTTATTTGTGATACTCTCCCACAAGCTGGACTATGAATATTTAATAGACCAAGCTTGGTGACAAGTTTACAAAAGGAAGGACTATGTATAAACATATGTAATTTGAGTTGTAGAAGGCACATGAAAAAGCTTGAGGAGGTCTTTATTGATGTTTTCTCTAATTATGTAACTAATCCCTATTTAGATATGTTTGGTTCTCTCATAAAAAGTAAGATTATGAGCCAAGTATATTGCAAATTTATTTTCACAAAAAATAGAAGTTGGAGTTGGAAACTTAATACCAAGATCATGAAAAAGAAATTCCAACCATTGTAGTTCACACGCGAGGCTAGCTAAAGTGTGATACTCTGCTTCTGAACTAGATTTGGAAACCGTAGGCTGCTTCTTGGACTTCCATGAGGGAGTCGCCTAAAATAACACAAAATCCAGTTACCGAGTTGTAGTAAGATATATGAGACGCCCAATTAATCGTCTAAATTCTGATTCATCCGTATATAGAGGTGAATCGGATAAATGAAGTTTTAAGGAAGTGTCATAAGGCATAAGAGAAGGTTTGCTGGCTAAAGTTCCCGTGTCTTGTAAACGATCAAAAGTGTATTTCATTTGATCTAGAAAATTGCCATTATCATTAGAAATTTCTAAACCAAGGAAATAACTTAATGAACCTAAATTTTTTATTTTAAAACGTTTGTGAAGAAAAGATTTGACTTGCTGAATTTTATTGTAATCATCGTCTACAAGGACAATGTCATCAACATATATAAGTAAAGTAGTAAAATTAGAATCAATGATTTTTTTGAAAAGAGAAAAGTCAGCATAAGATTGTTTGTAATTAATGGATACAAGAGATCCAAATAACTTAGAATATCATTGTTTACTTGATTGTTTCAAACCATATATAGATTTGTTTCATTTGCAAACTTTAGAATGAGAAGTAATAGAGTCAATAAGATGCATACCAGAGGACAATGACATATAAACTTCTTCATGTAAATCTCCACGTAAGAAGACATTATTAACATCTAATTGCTCTAAAAACAAACCTTTAATAGCAGCTAAAGCCAAAATAGTTATAATAGTAACAATTTTAACAACAAGGGAAAAAGTATCAAAATAATCTATACCTTCTAGTTGTGTATAACCTTTAGCTACTAGCTTAACTTTATACTTTTCAATAGAACCATTAGCATGATATTTTATCCTATAAACTCATTTAAAACCAATGGGTTTCTTATCTTTGGGAAGATCAACAATGGACCAAGTATTTGTGGTTTCAAAGGATGCTAACTCTGTTTTCATAGCTAAGTTTCAACAATCATGTTTGCTCACCCGAGTATATGTTTGAGGTTTCTTAATTGAAGAAATAGAGAAATATTTTTTTTTGTAACTAGGAGCACATCTATCATAGCTCAAGGTGGAAGAAATATGGTATAGGGTGGTTGAAACAATGTTATGTAATTGGGAAGAAAGAAGATTGCAATCATAATGTTGAAGGTAATAAGGCCTAGTTATTATTCTAAGAAGGATATGAGCAATTTGCATTTCATAGTTGGTGATTAATGGATCAGGACTAGTTGGTTAAGGGCTATCAGGGTGATCTTGTTGGGTATTGGTTATAGTATCACTAGCAATAAAGTCTAGAGTTTCTAAATCATAATCATCTATGGTAACATGAGGTATAGATGTATGAGCACCTGCAAAAACATCTTTAGAGAAAGGAAAAATTGCTTCGTAAAAAATTACATTTCCAGAAACAAAAAAAAAAGCATGAGAAATCGAGTCATAAAGAAGATATCATTTAGTACCATCTTTATAACCCAAGAAAATAATTTTTTTAGTACGAGTGTCAAATTTAGTTCTATGGTTATGAATAGTAGATGCATAAGTCAAACATCCAAAACACTTTAAATGAAGTAAAGTATGTGGCTCTTTATATAATATAGCAAAAGGAGTTTGATTCTTTAAAAGGAGACTAAGTATCCTATTAATGAGACGAAAAACATGTTGAACACTAACATACCAAAATTTCTAGCAACATTGATGATGTGTTCATGTGTTCTCTCAACAACACCATTTTGTTGAGGACATTCAACACATGATCTTTGATGAAATATTCCTTTTAAAAGAAAAAAATCATTCATAATAAATTCAACACCATTATCCCTTCTTAAACATTTGAGTTTGGTTTCAAATTAAGTTTCAATGTAGCAAATAAAACTCTTAAAATATTGTCTGGTTTCACTTTTAGATTTCACGAGAACGATCCAAGTAAATCTACTATAATCATCAACAAGAGTAAGAAAAATATTTAGGACCAGAAATTGAAGGAGTGGCATATGGACCCATATGTCAACATGAAGTAAATCAAATATATGAGTAGAAACAAAATTACTATTAGGGTAAGGAATATTCTTTCGTTTTGCAAAGTCACATATATCACAAGGAACATTATGTTTATGCTTGTAAGATACAAAAGGAAATTGCAAGGAAATGGATTTATGAATAGAATCAGAAATATGTCATAGCCTAAGATGCCATACAGAGGTATCCTGACTAGAAGCAACATTATAAGAAGAGTCACAAAAAGGCTTATAATTGGAAGTTGAAATTGTGGCAAGAGCTTTGAGAACATATAGATCTCCATGTTTCTTATCTATACCAAACAACTTCTTGGTTAAATTCTGCAAAATCAAACCAATTGTTAGCTTGAAAGAGAAATAAAGAATTTAAGGAATTGATCAGTTTGGTTACAAATATTAGATTGATTGTAAATTCAGGTATGTAATAAACATTTTTCAAAAAAATAGAATATGAAATTTTTACCGTTCCTACTACCGTAGCAGTACTTTTATGACCATTAGACAATCTCATAGTGAAATGTTTGACATAATGATAAGTATTAAAATGTTTCAAGGAATAAGTTATATAGATCTCTGTGTTGCTCAATAGCAGTATTGGAAGGTGATGGAAGAGTTTGTTGAAACATTTGAAGAATGTGCATATATTGTTGTTGAATATCAGTTAAGGAAGGAGTTGTTTGAGTTTGTTCTTGAATTAAAGATTGGGAATTATTGTTACTAGCAAGATTAATTGAATGTATGGAATTTTTGGAAGTGCAATCCGGTGGGTAATCATGTTTAAGAAAATAAGTATCAACCGTATGATTAGTTCTTTAACAATGAGTACAAAACCTGTTAGAGCCACGACCACCTCTATTTGGAGCAGAACCACGTCCTCCCCCATTGTTGGATACTTGCAGCGCCAAATAAGCTCTTTCATTAGAATAATCAAGGACGACATAAACATTTAATTGACGTTCTTAACCAAGAACGAGTGAAAAATGTCTTGTCAATAGAAGGTAAAGGATCAATGAGCATGATCTGAGATCCAACATTAGAGTATTGGTCATTCAAGCCTTTGAGAAACTTGATCACCTTATCTTGTTCGTTATACTTGTGCAAATCAGTGGCGGCACTGCAAGTGCAATCGCGAGTTGAACATAAATTCTCAATTTCTTTCCACATATAAGTTAATTAAATGAAATAATTGGAGATGTCAAGAATACCTTGTTGGAAGCGAGTGAAATCGTCTTGGATATCAGAGATTCAAAAGATATCTCAGTGAGAAAATCGTTGATGAAGAATTTTCCAAACGACAACGACTTTATCGATCCAAATAATGGATTTGTTGATACTCTCTGAAATTGATCGTTGAAGCCACGATAACACCATATTGTTGCATCAGATTAATTAATCATGAAGAAAATTGTTGGATGTAAATTGTTTCATCAACAAATTTCATATGATGTTGTAGTGATGAAGTTACCAATTTCGTTACCTTTTTCATATTCATACACTTAAGCATCAATAAGAACATTGTCCATGACTCTAGTTCAAATCAAAACCCCAAATTTACATTTATTTGTAATTGCTTTTTCAAAACTATAAACTATAAAAATAATCGATTATAACACAACAAAGTAAACTCAACAGTTGAACTCACATAAATTTGATCAATAAAAAAAAATTGAAAAGTAAATGTTAAAAAGAGTTAAATAATATGTCACTAACATTATTCTATTATCATTTGCAACAACAATCCAACTAAAAATAATAGCTACATTTTTTTTTTGTTTAAAAGAAAAAACCCCAAAGCTCCCTAGTCAGCACTACTTCTTGGTTTGACCCACTCACTACACTTTTTAGAGAGAGAGAGAAGCACTTGGATTTCGTTCCCAACTTCCGCACTTTTTTTTTTTCTCTCTCTCTCTCTACATTCTCATTTACATTGCGTGTGTTGTGTTGTGCGTTCATTCATTTCCATTTCCAAATTTCTCTATTTTTTTTTCTTCTTTCTGCTGAATCTGCTCTGAGGGTTTTGCTCTTTGATTCTTCTCTTTTTCTTTTTATTTTCAAAGTCAAATTTCCCTCTCAATTTATCTTGGTAGGGATCACACTGTCTTTGTTCCTTCCAAGATGGATTTCGTCGGAAAAATCGTTAAGAAAGAGTTGAAAGGTGTTGGGATTGTCTCCGGAACTGTGAAATCTCACGACTCTTCGTCGGGTTTTCTTGAGATCGTTTACGAAAACGGTGATTGCGAGGAGTTGGAAGTCTCTGAAGTTGCTTCGCTCTTGGAAATTCAACTGGAGGTTCCTAAGTTCAAGGCTCGTGCTGGTCAGAAACCCAAAAAAAGACGCCGTGTTCAGATGAAGTGCGAAACGACCGCGTTTTCAGGTAATGTCAGTGATAATTTTGTGGCGGGTAGTGAATTTAGCGGGACTTTGAATGGTGATGATTCTAGTGGCGGGAATGAAGGGAATCTTATAGGAAATGGGAATGGTAGTGGGAGTGTTGAAAAACTAGGAAATGAAATTGGTTTTGGTTTTAATGAGAATTTGAATTTAAATGAAGGTGTTTCTGATAATAATATTAATAATAATATTATTATTAATATTAATAATAATGATGGAAATTGTGTTAAAGATGGTATTGATTTGAATGCCGGGCTTGATTTGAATGAGGATATTGATGTGAATGGTGTTTGTGATTCGGCTTTTAATGATGAGGGTAGTTTGAAGAGAAGAGATTGCATTGATTTGAATTTGGATGTGAATGATGAGGTTGATGTGAATTTTGATGTGAATTTGGGAGGGGAAACTTTGAGGCAGGAATGTGTATTTGATTTGAACGTGGTTGTGTGTGAAGAAGTTAAGGAAGCTCAGGGTTGTGCTGATGGAAATGGGTATTCTGAGGTAGATGGTGAGACGAGGCAGCTGCTAGAAGATGAGTCGGATGTTAAGCACAGGTCTATGGGAGGTGATGGTGTTCTAGGTAATTTGAATTGTGCCTCTGATGCTATCAAACTGGAGGAGTTTCATGTTTCGGTTGGGCATATAGCTGAAGATGCTTCTTTGTGTTTGATCGAGGAAAAGGAAGGTCATGATGGCAAAGAAAATGTGGCGGCTATTGACCCTCTTCGTGTTTCGGATGATATTTCTGTTAGGGATTTTGATTATGTTTCCTTTGAAGCCGGTGCTGCTGTAGTTAGTGAATACCAAAATGATCCAGGAAGTCTATGCAAACAAGGAAGTAATCAAAGGAAGAGAAGAAAAGTATCAGACAATCTAAAAGCCACTCCGGACACGGCTTTGAGGAGGAGTTCTCGCCGGGCATCAGCTAGAAAACGAGTTTCAAGTGCAGTATCAGTGGAGATGATTGATGATCCTTTGTCATCCCTGGAAACCAGTGTAACAGAAGAAAAACTTTTGATCCCGGGAAATGAGAGTCATGAACAGTGCAATGTTCCTATTCCGAAGCTGCAATTGCCCCCTTCTTCTCAAAATTTGAATTTAGATGACATTCCTGTTCTTGAGTTTTTTTCTGTATATTCTTGTTTAAGATCGTTTAGTACCTTGTTATTTTTGAGTCCATTTGAGTTGGAAGATCTTGTAGCTGCACTAAAATCTGAAACCCCCAACACATTATTTGACAGCATTCATGTTTCTATTTTGCAAACTCTGAGAAAGCATTTGGATTTTCTTTCCAATGAGGGTTGCCAATCTGCATCCATTTGCCTGAGGTATATTTTATTTTAAATTTTCGTTGACCATGCTTGTAATCTGTTTTTTGATTTTTATACTTTTCCTTCTATGCAGGAATCTTAACTGGGATTTCTTGGACTTGATCACATGGCCTATGTTCATGGCCGAGTACCTTCTGATTCATAGTTCACAATTTAAAACTAGTTTTGATGCTAACCTCTCAATGTTCAGAACTGACTACTACAAACAACCTGTAATTTTGAAGCTTGAGATTCTTCAGTACCTGTGTGATGATATGATTGAAGCAGACACCATAAGGTCAGAGCTTAACAGAAGATCTTTGGCAACAGAGACCGGTATGGGTTTTGATCAGAATATTTATTTTGACAAGAAAAAGAGAGCTCTGATGGATGTTTCTGGTGGCTCTTGCTTGACTGAGGAGATTGTGGACGGCACAGATGACTTGAACAGTGATGAATGTTGCCTTTGCAAGATGGATGGTAATTTAATATGTTGTGATGGTTGTCCCGCTGCATTCCACTCAAGGTGTGTCGGGCTTGCAAGTGACAGTCTGCCTGAAGGTGACTGGTATTGCCCCGAGTGTGCTATTGGCACGCACCGGGCTTGGATGAAATCACGAAGGTCACTCCGAGGAGCAGACTTGTTGGGAATTGATCCTCATGGCTGTCTTTATTTTGGTAGCTGCGGTTACCTGTTAGTGTAAGTTTATTATTTCTTTTTTCTGAATAAACTTGCATTATAGTTTGTTCATCTCTTAGCTTGTGAAATGTAAATTTATAAGTCATAAAAAGTTATGGGAAGCGGCCTATGACTTTCAGTTGGAACGTTGGACTGCTCTGCTGCTTGTTCCACAATTATTTCCAATGTACCCGACAAGAATTATGCAGGGAATCTAGAATGTGACACATTGATTTCCTTCATTTTTGTCGTACATGTCTTTTTGGTCATTCTTTTCCATCACAAACCAACTCTTCCCGAAATTTAGTTTTGTACAGTAAATGTGAACTTTGAAAATTGTGTTCTTGTCAATGTGAAAAATGTAAAGCAGGTCACATGTTGAAGCGCCGCCAAACCTGTTCTCTGCTTTGTCTAATATATTTATATTTATATGCATTAATTTTATTTCCCTGCTGAAACCTTTGCAGTTCAAACTCATTAGACGCAGGGTCCTTGTTCAAATACTACCATAGAAAGGATATACACGGTGTAATTGAAGTTCTAAAGACTATGGATACTTTTAATCGAGACTTATTAATGGCTATCTACAAGCATTGGGATATTCCGGCTAACTTAAATGCAGGGGCTAGTAACTCCACAGTCTTTAATCAAATTTCCTGCAAGAACATTCAAATGACGGCTGAATATTATGCTAAGCCTACATCTTCAGCACCTCTTACTTCTTCAGAAACATGTATGGACAAGAATCCGGTTGACGACCAGAAAAAGTTGGAGAAAAATTCAACTATTGACTGTTGTACTCACGATAGCCAAGACTTCCGGAAAGTTGGGAACCAATTAGACTCTGTAACAACAATCGAGAGTCCTTGTATTGCCTCAGAAGGATCAGCTGATACCGCCCATATGAGATCAGGCATTGAGAGTGTTCAGATGCACAGGCTATATGATTCCATAGGTGTTAACAGTACCCCTTATACTGATAATAAGGATACATCACAAGCACCTAGTGGGACTGACTACATAAACTATTACAGCTTTGCGAGGGTGGCCTCATTAGTTGCGCAGGAGTTGATGTGTAAGTTACCTGAAAAGAACAATAAGAGTATTATAATGACTGAAGAAGAAATAATTTCTGACCAAGCAAAGGCAATCATGAAGACGTCCACCAACTTTTGTTGGCCAAGTATTCAAAACTTGAACTCAGCTGCCCAAAATGAAAAATGCGGGTGGTGCTTTTCTTGCAAGGTTGCAAATGATGACAGAGATTGCTTGTACATTTCTGTGGTGAAACCTCTTTCTGAAGTGTCTAAAAGTACTTCAGTCGGGCTTCAACCCGGGAAAATCCAGAGTGGACATCTTAGAGAGATAATATGTCATATTTTCTCTCTCGAGGTTCGATTACGGGGTCTTTTATCGGGTCCTTGGTTGAATCTGCATCAAACGAATCTTTGGCATAAGGATCTTTTGAAGACGTCTGATTTTCTTCCTGTTAAACGATTATTGCTTCTTGTAAGAATATACTCTCCCTCTCTCTATCAATCATTTTTTTAGATATTAATAGTATGACTATCTCATGCCCAACTAAAAGTTATGAAAACTCGTTTGACATCATTGTTCGGTTCATTTCTAAGTTTTTTTTGCCATTCAGAATTACTGGAAATCAAGTAAAAAGGGTAAAACACTTTTTTTTTTTTTTAAAAAAATTAAATGTAGTTTTGAAATTTAAATGGTTGAGATTTTATCTTGGATTGTGCCGAAATTTGAGCCGCTTTCTCTTTCTTGTACTTTTTGTTAATTGAAAGGTTGTTTTCCTTTCTCCCAAATAACTTTTTTAATAATTGAGTATATAAGTGCAAAAGATAGTAAGTACCCATGGAGAAGAAGGATCAGAAATCCTCCTACAAAGAAGAAAACTACCTAATATACCTGAAAACTACCTAAACTGAACGCTTACACCAAATCCTTGTCTCTTTTATCCTTCAAAATAAATGAAACTTATCATTGGAAATCGTTTCAAAGTTTAAGGTAGACTCATAAGATAGGATCAAAGTTTATGTCTATATCATAACCCACTCTCATCCAACCCTCTTATCACATCCATCATTATCTATTATGTCAATCAAACAGGCCCTATTCTTATTTGAACGTCTGACGTTCTAAGTTTGAATTATGCAGTTGGAATCCAATTTGAGACATCGTGCACTTTCAGCTGATTGGTTGAAGCATGTGGATTCTGTGGTCACTATGGGATCTGCCACTCATATTGTGGTCGGTTCAGCTCGCACATTCTCAAGGCATGGTGTTGGAAAGAAAAGATCCAGGCATTCGAATATTGAATCCAGTTCAGCTTCAAACACTACTGGTGGTTTGGGAATGTATTGGTGGAGAGGTGGTAGGGTTTCACGAAAGTTGTTTAATTGGAAGGTTTTGCCTCGGTCCTTTATTACCAAAGCTGCTAGACAAGGTTTGATAATTGTTCTCTGTAGTATATTATTGGTGGTGGTTGTGTTAGGAGCCTGTTCATCTTAATGAGTATTTTGAATTTATTTGGAATTTTGAAATTCTGCAGCTGGGCGTACAAAGATACCAGGTATTTTATATCCTGAGAATTCAGATTTTGCAAAGAGAAGCCGGTATGTTGCCTGGCGGGCTTCTGTTGAGATTTCAACAAGTGTTGAGCAGCTTGCTTTACAGGTACGATTATATTACTTGGTGACTGCTCTTGCCATCTGACTTTACCAGTGCTTGTGGTTTATGGATGCCCTCTCATATGCAATCTTTTGACGGTGTAGTTAATTATTGGAGACACTTTGCATGTTTTTGTACTTTAAACATGAAAAGTTCAAAACTTTTCAATTTTTTTTTGAAGTTCAAAACTTTTCTATTATAATTGCTTGTGTTAAAATCAGAGTTTTTATGCCAATTACAATGACATATATTAATTATTTTTTGGGAGAAATAAGATCATTCATTTCAATTTTGCATTGGCGCGCCTGCACCCACCACTTTTATGGCATTTTACCGGATGTTGACGTCCAGTAGTGTAAAATTGACTTAAATATGCTTGCGGGGGGG
>JBBPBS010001017.1:13318699-13342137 GCA_037974835.1 Cicer judaicum | reverse complement strand
GGGGGGGATCACCTTTCTTATGTGTTCATAAAATAAAGAGATGGAATGCTGGCCCAAATGTTGGACCGTTGTCATATATAATAGTGGAAATGAAATGTACCAGTACATATTTTTATACAAGAGAAAATAGAGAGGATAATCGTAATTATGGTTATAATCAACAATCACAATCCTTATTTCTGAGGATTGCTAGTGGCAAAGAGATGCTGCTAAAATGCAAAGGATTCTGATCGACCATATGCATGAGAGAGTTGCAGAAACTGCAAATTTTAACAAAAAAATTAGCCTTGTTTTTGCTGATATCTTTCAAAAAGGCGAAATGAAACTGTGGCAAAATGAATGGGCAAGCCCAATATTCATCCTGCTCATCAAACAATTTATTCTAATGTTAACATATTGGAATGATGAAAGCATATGCACATGTTAATAGCTTTCGATTTGATGTTATTCTCAGTTCTTTTATAATTGGTTTGTGCTGATGAACTTAATGTCTTATTTTCATTTAGTGAAATATCTACCTCTTGTAATCCAAGACAAACTATGTCACATTTTCAGGTTAGAGAACTATATTCAAACATAAGGTGGCATGATATTGAGAATAGCCATCCTCTATATGTGTTGGACAAGGAATCTAGAAAATCTGTCAGGCTATTCAAAAAGGCAATTGTACGCAGAAAGTGCACAGACGGACAATCAGTGAAATACCTTCTTGATTTTGGGAAGAGAAGGGCTATTCCAGATGTTGTTATTAAACATGGCTCTTTGTTGGAACAACCCTCGAGTGAGAAGAAAAAGTATTGGCTGAACGAGTTTTATGTTCCTTTACATCTTGTAAAAAATTTTGAGGAAAGAAGAATTGTCCGCAAGTCCAATGATAAGACGCTCGGAAAATTTCTTGAGATTGGTAGAGTAAAGAGGGTTCCTCAACAAAGGGGTTTTTCATATTTGTTTTCTAGAATGGAAAAATCTGATTTTCATCCGTGTGGGCATTGCAAAAAAGATGTTCCAATCAGGTATTTGCATAATTCACTCTTCTGGGTAAATGTTGAGGACCATAATATCAATCTGGTTTTTCATATTTGTTTTCTAGAATGGACAAATCTGATTTTCTTAGTTACTGACTGGATTCCTTTCTCTTGTAACCGAATATTCTTTTCCCAAGTATAAATCCATATCTGAAATCAGAACCATAATTCAATCTTGGATATTTGTTGTCTGTCAGAAATATATACTTGAGTAAACTTCCAAGGATTATTATTATAACTCATTAAATGATTAATCTAATATTTTCAATTTAGCAAGTATTACTATTATTATACGTGCTTATTTATGAGGACGATTCTATATTCTTGTATCACTAATTAATGTTATGCGCATAAACCAGTATGCTGTAGGAGTGCGTAAGGGTTATGATTCATAGGTTAACATTAGTGTTTTCTTGGATTGTCCAAAGGTTGATACTTACAAACTGACTTTTCAAATTTTCCCTACATGAGAAAACCCAGCAAGCATTTTAAAGTAGATATGTAGTGTATAATGGGTCCATTTGTTATAGATGTAAAAAAAATTATTTTGATATTTCATAATTTAGAGATTTTTAAGAAAATAAGAAGTTGTTTTGTGTAGTTAAAATAAATTTTAAAAAAAAGTTATAAAAAATGATTTTTTTGTAAAGCTACTAAAAACAACTTACCATTGTAAGCAGTTTTTATATTATTTTCAGATTTGCATTTTTTAAAAAAGCTGTAACAAACAGATGCAGACTTTATAAAGTGGTTATATATATATATATCTTTTTTAATTTTAAAAAGTGATTATTTTACTAAAAAACTGTAACAAATGCACCTAATATCTTAGCAGCAAAAGGGTTTTGTTTGTATAAGGGTTTGAGTGGCTAATCTTCATATCTTCATTGATTTTAATTAATGATATCTGTTTGACTGTTTCTCCAGTGGACTGAATCAATAATTTATGGGTCTGACCATGGTAATGTAATAAATTCAATTTTATTGGTGAATTGAGTTTCACCCTTTCTTGTACTTTTTTCTTCTTAAATCTTAATGAATTCTCATTTTGTCATTACTTATGTCTGGTTGTCTGTGTGGCTAAATACACCAGTGAGAGATTTGAATTCTTTTTTTGATATATCTTTCTATCTTTTGTTTGTTAATCTTATCACAAATGACTGTTTAGTGCACTGAGATATTTCTTCATTTTTTTATAAGCATATCTCTGCCTTATTAATTACTTAATTTGTTACTTATGATTTTTTTCTTCTTCTTAAATTGGCAGTGAAGCTGTGAGTTGCCTTTATTGCAAAGGTGTGTTATTGTCTTATATCTGCGTTTTTCTTCTTCCTCATCAATTTTGGCTTGCCGCTGGTGAATCGTTTTTATTGTCTCATAAATATTTGTTATTCTTCTTCTATTATTGCATTTTCTGCCTATAACTTGTATCTCAGATTTTGAAATTGTCAATTGAATATCTTACCATATGGATGCAACATCACTATATTTTCCGTCTAACTTGTTGCTTATGAAGTCTTTTCAATGTTATTGTTTAATCGGTAGACAGCAGGGCTTAGTCATGGTTTTCATTGTTATCACAATATACCCTTCTTGACAAGTTGATAGGGAATATCTTTTATAATTGAAAACTCAATAAAAGCTTCTCTAATCACCAGTCAACAATTGAACATTGTATTAAAAAATTTAACTCATGGTTTTTTCAACTAACAGCTTAAGCTTTTGGGGTAGTTAGTTTCATTACATGGTACCAAAGCCTCGGACCAAGTGGTTTGGATTTCTGTCCTTGTTGCCCCCATCTTTCTTTGAGAGAAAGCTAAGTTTAAGGTCAGGATTGGGTGTGCCTAATCGGCCTATGCTTCAACGGGTACTGCATGAGGGATAGGAGAGAACAACGATAGGGTTAATAAGATTGGGATAAAGAAATGATTGATAGTTTACTCAGAAAGTGGCCTTTTGTAGGGAACCCATAATTAAATACATGAAAATTATAAGCTGTAAGTATAATAGTCAATAATTTAAAACTTGATACAATCCTAAAATTGTGTTCTTATGTTATGCCCTAAAGATACAGTCTATTAATTATTTGGATTTCCATCATATATTGTTGAGTTTTTTGGAAGTCATAATTTTTGCAGTCTATTAATTATTTGGATTTCCATCATATATTGTTGAGCTTTTTGGAAGTCATAATTTTTGCATTAGATTTTTCTACTATGTTTCCTCATGCAAGAACCTTTTGAGCTTGAAGCATGGAAAATGCTCAAACCTACGCTATTGTACTACAAATTCAACGCAACTTCAAAATGGGGTGATGGGATAGAACTTTCAACCAATTGGTCCTTAGAAGTTTTTATATCATGTGAAGAAACAACTCTCCGTAAAGCTTATGTTACATGAAGACCCAAAATGGGCTCTATAGTTTAACACAATTGAAAGTAAATTATACAACATCTAAAACTTTTTCTCATTAGATGTGGTCTGCTGTATGGATTAAACCGTGTCATCTTGTCTTATCATAAATCATGTCTAAAGAAAAACCGCTTAAATCCGAATCCTTCTTAATTGTTAGTTTCCTTGGGCTTCTTTTATCTCTAGCTATTGCTCTATTCTGCATTGGATCTACCCACCTTGTTAATGCTTTATGGGTTTCTTCCACACATTCCCGACTCATCTAAATTTAAATTTCTCCGTTCATTTACTATAGGTGTTATCCCGACAGTCTTTTTAATGCTTCAATTTCTAATCTTTTTTTTGTGTGACCACTCACCATCTATATGATGTTTTTTTGTATGTGCTAGATCGCTGGTCTTTTTGGCATTTATTTTTAGCGAGTCATGGGATGCATAGATCAATTGAGACATGGGCCATGCACGGTGTCTCTAGAATAAGATTATTTGTGCTTGCATAGCTTATTTTCGCAATTGGTGCATTCATCCTTGTGCAATAGCCAAGTATTTTATTTTACCTAATTTTATCGAATAATCCAAAGAACAACTAAATGTGTCATGCGGCACAGTGCATGGTGCACTTTATGTTCTTGGGCTTAAATTAATGCGGAAAAGAGTGATTTAAATGATAGAAGTGCTAAATGGAGCATTTATTTAAGGAATTCAATTTACTTCAAAACGGATACATAGTTAATATAGAATTCAGAAACTATGTTTGGTAAAATTCAGATTTAGTGAATAGTGAGTATAATTGTCTTACCTTAGTATTTTCAAGATTAGTGATTAGATTCGTCTTATAATAATACAAAGCAAACACCTTTCTTGGTTAGATAATTTTAAAAACTAAAATCAAAATAAACTCCACTTTTCAATTTTTTTAAAAGTTATTTAAACTATTTTTTCTTTCAAATTTGTATGTTTTGTTCAACCTGAAGGGTTGAAAGTTAATCGAGATGAGTGATCGATCTAGGCTGGGGTCATGTTCTATTCAATATGGAATCAAGCTCATTTGTTGGCCTAAGTTTGGCTTATTCCTTTCAGTTCACTAGTAGCTTGAGCTCAATGAGCTATTATTGAACCTTGTATTATTTATATAAAAATGTTTTGTTAAAAAAGTGATTTACTTATGTAATAAATAAAACCCTATCCTTATGTGTAATAAATTCGTTGTTGTTTTTGTTAATGTTATTATTAAGATGTCGTTGAGATCCCACATCGACGAGTGATTTGACCAAAGTTGTCCTTATAAGACTTGGACAATTCTCACCACTGGAGCTAGCTTTTATTGTTAAGTCTAGCCCAAATTCTTAGATGGTATTTGAATTATATTGGGCTTCTTGCATTTGTCCATGATCTAGATGCTCGATCTTGGATGTGAGAGGTGTATTGAGATCTTTGTTATTGGGCCACTTGCGTTTTCCCACACTTCAGATGAACTATATAAATTCCATAACTATTGGATTTCAGGGTTGGTCTGTGTTGTTTAATCAATGTTGAATGACTTTAAGGTATATATTTTATAACATCAGGCATATTATGAAACTAAAACCTTTAGGATAAGTCAATTAGTGGGGAGGGGATAACCAGATTTAGATAGGTTAAGAAAGAATTAATTCATTTGAGATGTGTAAACAACAAGTTATATTCGTATTTATTGTGTTTAATGTTCAGTTTTGATTGTATTCTTGAGATTCTCTGCACATTAGATGGAAATCCATGATTTTTTTTATTGTCTAGTAATGTGAATGTGTTGATTAATTTGGTATTTGTTTTATGTCACTTCATTTCTGAAAGTTGGCTATCTTCATGAATAGTATTTTTACTTCGACATCTGACTATCATTTGACGTTTTGTAGGATTTTTCCACAAGAGGCATGCCAAGAAATCTGGTGGCACAAGAGCTACTGAATGCACATATTCATGTCACAGATGCCAGGATGGGTTGTATGTAAAGACTAATACTAATAAAAGGAAAATTGGCTCAAAACTGCAAAAGATTCAATCACAGAATTGTAAGAGTGTCCCTTTGGTTTGTAAATCAGTGAAACTTAAAGGCAATAAAAAGGCATCAAGTAAGGTGAAGCAGGTGATATCTCGAAACGGTAAGAACATCTCATCAATTGTACCTCTTCGTCGTTCTACTAGGAAGGCCAAATCATTGTATCTGTGCAATCAAATGATTGGAGGACGTAAAAATGGAATTCAAAGTAAAAGGAATGTAGGACGTAAAAAAGGAAAGCAAAGTAAATCCAAGAAAGTGACGTCTCAAAAGCCCAAGGAAACTACTGGACAGCGTAAGAAATTTGCAGTCACTCGCGCATGTAAGAAAAGAACAGAAGTCTGTAGCAGTTACTGGCTTAATGGTCTTCGGTTTTCTAGAAAGCCAAATGATGAACGAGTAATGCTTTTTAAAGAGAAAAAGCATATTACCTCTGAAGATTTTTCTGGTTCCCGTGATTGTCCTAAATGCTGCCTTTGTTGTGGAGATGAAGCTACATCAAATTACATTGCTTGTGAAATCTGTGGAGGTAACCACCTTTCTTCCGTTCTGTTTGTGTTTCTTCCTTTGTGCTGGGGAATTGGTTGGAAAAGGAAAAGCTATTTTATGGTGCAACTTACAAGTAGCAAAATATTTTAAAAGTCGGTATACTACTCGAAATATGTTGTATAACTAAAGTATTAGATGCTATTATGCAGATTGGTTTCATGGGGATGCTTTTGGTCTCTCTGTAGCAAATGCCAGAAAACTTATTGGATTTAGGTGCCATGTTTGTCGTGATAAGATTGCTCCGATCTGTCCCCATGTGAAGATTAATGCATTGTCTCACGCTGAACAGGATGCTACAATTGAGTGTGCAGAGGAATGATCTAACCGTGTTTCTCTCCAACCTCTGAGTGAGGTATGTTTGCCTTTTCTAATTCTGAATTGTTGATTGACATGAAGAGTTACATATTTAAAGGTCAGATGAACAAATTATGCACTTTTATTTATTTATAATGAATGGCATTTTGTGTTGTATTTTATGCTGTAACCTGTACTGTCGATAGGAAGCTTTCCTAACATTAAAAAATTATTTATTAGTAATTCAACCATATTTGTAAAACTTTTGGAGGTAATCGTTTGAGAGACTTTGAAGCCGAATATTTAATAGCTGTGAATTTAACCTAGGTATCATGGAAATTGGTGAGAGTTGTGTCTTGTCTTGGTTTGGTATCAATCATACAGGAGAATATTTGTTCTTTCTTGTCGTGGACGGGAAGTGGAAGTTGTATCTTGTGTTGGTTTGGCTTCAATCATACAAGACAATATTTGTTCCTAAATTTTCACACTATCACTACTGAGATCATGTAGTTATTAACATGGTCAAACTCACCAAATGCTGTATCGACACAGTAGTAGATGGTAGTTCAAAATGTTAATTTTATAGGAAAAGTGTTAATTGTTATGTTAGTTTTCAGGTTTGGGGGTTATGATTCATTTGTTTTTTTTTTTTAAAAGATGCTTATTGAGATGGCTAGTTAGTAAGATAATGGCTTTACTGATATCAGGTAAGATTTTTCTTCTTTAATTCGAGAACCATATGGGTTAAGCTGAAAATGTTGAATACAGTCGTTTGTTAGGAGCCTACTAATGTACCATAGTATTGAATCAACAAGTTTGATGTGGTACTATTACTACCCTCTTATTTTTTAAAATAAAATTGCTGGTATCTAAAATTAAGAATTTGTAACTTCGTCAATGTACATAACTCTGTTCATATTGGATGTTTAGAAATTTTTGTCTGTACTGTTATATAGATTGTCGACTCATGAGTGTCCAATTTAACTCGTATACATATTACATATTGATTTATGTCATGTCAAAGTACTCCATCAAAATCGAACTAAGAAATAACTTTTGTGCAGAATTTTTGTTTGTTTAGCTTCATTTCAGGTCTAGTGATAACTTGAGTGCTCGAATCTGATATTTGTTTATCTTCATTTTAGGTGTAATGGTTTGCTTTGAAAGGAGGTGGCTGGACATTGGCTTGTAGGGTTATTTTTCTCCCTGCAAGGATATGGTGGCAAATATTTATTTTTGTTAAAAAAAAAAGATTTTTCTTTATAGCTGTAAAAGGAATGATTGCTTGACTGGCTTCTTCTCTGATGTGCCTTCTGTTTCAACCTTCTTGGAAAGAGAGAAGAACAAAGAAACTACAAAAGCTTGATAGTGCAAAAAGGCAGAAGATAGTTGCAATCAGGAAACATAGAATTCATACATCAATTGCATTCATGATTGTAATTCTAACCCATCAGCATTGATTGTTGTACTGTAGCATTTTTTTTTTTTTTTTTTTAATTTAAGGATTTCCCCCCCTTGTCTGGTTCCTTCAAATCAAATTTTGTAGGAATCAATATATAAATCGTTACTGATTTTAGTAAATCGAATATTGGTAATCATTATGAATTGTTGACAGACCATTGCTTTGTAAGGAGAGGTTTTTGCAACTTTGCCGTTTCCTATAGGAATCATTTTGGATGGCACTCAATTGGAAATTACTTGGGTCTTTTATATTCAAACCCTGCCTCCCTCAAACACACACACACACTTCCAATGTGTTATGTGTATTTTCTGTTTTCTTTTAGCCGTGATACGAATCAAAATGTTAAAAATTGGTCATCATGAGTCAAAAATTGATTTTGTTTCTATATTTTGATTTTATTAGAAGATCAAGATTGAAATCAAAATAATCAATTCTTCAAACTGGTGAACCAATTACTTTGATTCAAAATTGATTTTGTGTTTTCTTTAGACATGATAATCAATTATTTCCTTGGGAGAATCAATTACTTGCTTAAACATATTAGCATTTTCCATTTTAAATTATACTCTTTATTTAATATAAAAATTATACTTCAATTAGTACTCGATTACTTATGCTTCACAATCAATCTTTCAAATTTAAATAAACTTTGTTAAGTTAAAAAAAATTGTGCATGATTCAAGGAAACTGAGATGTCACTCAAAACACCAAAATATTAAGCTCAAAAAATAGGTCTATCCATAAAATAAAATAAAAAACTAGGACTATCCATACACTACTGGCAAAGTAAGTGATACTAACATAACTAGATCTATATTGGCGAGAACAACTTTCAAAAAAATCTCTTCATCACGAATAGAAAATGGATATTCATTCATTTTCATATGTTTCTTCTTAATCATATAATGAATACAGATATAAATAATAAATCAATATAATAGATTAAAGATATTTGAAGAAGGATGGTTTAAATCGTTGAAAGATGTTGTACTTTCTATGTATCAAAATTAGAAATAATTGGAATTAACATGTTAGATTCCATTATTGTCAGTTCGTTTGTGATTTATTTTTCTTATAAAACTAGTATAGTATCCATCTGTTGCATAGATTGTACATTGGTGAATATATTTATGTTGAAATTTTTAACAATATTTATAAAATATAATACAATTATTATAATATATTTAATTAAATAATAAAATATAATAATTTATAATGATATTGTCATGAATATAAATTTAAATGCGCTGCGTTTGTATATGTTAAGTGTATAAAATATCAATAACGATAACACTAAAAATGAATATAACAACTACGATACATTATCACCATTATCACCATTGATAATCACAAAAATAATAGATCAACAAAAGTAAAGTTTAAAATTGTTTGCAAGAAGAAAATTATTATCATCACAAAATATTCTCCATGCGGTTCAAATTGTGAATCTCTTAGTGACATCCTTTTGAAATATGGAGCACAAGTGATATCCATGAAATCGATGAATAAAAAATGTATGACGAAGTAGCCAAAAATCAACATGAAGAGGCTGCAATAAATGAGTCAATTGAATTGTATCATAATAAAGTTGGTTCTATGATAGACTTAACATACGACTAAATAAATTGTGACATATTAATACACGACTTTATTTAATGTTATACTTAATTTTATCTCTTTTTCTTAATGTTATACTTAATTTTACTTTAACAATTTTTAATTTAGAATTTCATCTCTTCGGACTATAATTGACTATTATTTTACTCAATTTCATTTTAATTTTTTTTAATTGTAATATAAATTAAAATACTTAAATTTAATATTTTAAGTTGTAATAAAATTATATATAAATAAATTGTTAATATGTAAATTAAAATTGTTGGAGCTAATATGAGTTTTTAAAAATTGCACAATTAAATTAAAAAAATGAGTAAATTATTTCATGATAATGTGACACCTTATATTACACTCAATAAAAATGACAAAATGGGAAATGTAACTATTTTTTAAAATCAATTTAAATGCAATTAACTAACTTATTGTTTTTGTAATCTGATAGCCGTTGCGTTTTTACCTTTTGTGTCCTTCCTTCTAACGTTCAAATTATTTCATTAATTAAATTGGGTTTATGGTATGTTATAAAGTCGGTGGAATTCCACAACGGCTAGTACCAACGTTTCATTTTAAACCAAATTAACAGATCCGCTTCATTATTCAGCATCACAGTTCACAAATTCATATTTCTTCTTTCTTGATCTTTCTGTAACCGAATCATTCATATTCATATATCAGTTTCATTATCATTATTATTAATTGATTCATTATGGGTACCAATAACATTAATACTGCTACTGCTCAATCCATTGTTGCTCCCACAAAACAGTCTCTTCCTCTTCCTAAGACCGTTGATTCTCAATCCGTTCTCAAAAGGTTTTCTTTCCCCCTTCACCTCATAAATCTTTCTTTTCATCACAGTTCTTGTTGTTTTTTTTTTCTTCTTTTCTATCTATATGTGTTAACTTGAATTTTTACAATCATATAATATCAGATAATTTTACTTTATTAGACTTTTACTATTGTAGTTGTTGTGGTCATAACTCATATTCTTTCAGATCTTGATTATAAATACAATATTTAATTTCACACTTACTGAGAAATTTAGTTGGATGAAATTAATCTTTTTGTTCTCATACAAAAATATAAGTAATAGATGTATAAGAAATTTAGTTAAATGTTACCAAATACCATCGTTAAGATTTATTTATATAATGCAAATTTAAAGGCTATGGACAAATCACAATTACCTTACGTGTGACTTTACAAATAGTCTTGATTAAAGAGAGTTTATATATATATTAAATCTTAATTATTGTGATAAGGGAATTATATGAATGAATTAAAAGTACATAACAAGTTATTAGAACGTCTAGATTTTAAATCCAATGTTATCTATTATGATTTTTAGTCTAGATTTTTATTATTTATGTCATTTTGTAAAGGCATTTGTTTCTAACACTTTCTTTGTTTTGTGTTGAACAGGTTGCAGTCTGAATTAATGTCTTTGATGGTAAGAACCATATATCCACTATAATGTGTTTCATGTCTTGGCAATGCCATGAAAGTTTTAAGGCAGTTTTTCTAATTAAAATTAATGGAATGAATCAATTGAAAAGAATATTATTAATGTTTTGCTTCTTTTTGTTATTGGATTGTTAGATGAGTGGTGAGTCTGGTATATCTGCTTTTCCAGAGGAGGACAACATATTCTTATGGAAAGGAACAATAACAGGAAGCAAAGAAACAGTATTTGAAGGCACAGAATACAAGTTATCACTTTCCTTTCCTAATGATTACCCTTTTAAGGCTCCTAAAGTCAAGTTTGAAACAACATGCTTCCATCCCAATGTGGATCTTCATGGCAATATATGCTTGGATATACTTCAGGTAATGTGAAATTATCTTCTCATCAGCAATTGTTGTTGTTGTTATTCCATTGCCGTTGCATACATTACTGATCTTATTTTGTTTATTTATAGGATAAATGGTCATCTGCTTATGATGTCAGAACAATTTTGCTATCCATCCAAAGTCTGCTTGGAGGTAAAAGACACAATGATTGAAAATGTTAAACAAGCTTTCTGTTTTTTGTGCTCTCTTGATTATTTGTGTTATCAATTCAATTTGTATTATGCACCTTGTTGACGAGTTCTATTTTTATGCATTGAAATCGTAAAGAAGTTTACACATATGTCACTGATGTTTAATTAAAATGTATATTTTACTATTATTTTTAAATCTAAATGGCAGTACAATGATTATTTATTAAATGTGTAAATCATTGTATTTTTAATCATATTTGGAGCTTACCTTCTTTTTTCACTTAATAATGTAGAGCCAAACATTAGTTCACCTCTAAATACACAAGCAGCACAGCTTTGGAGCAATCAAGAAGGTAATAAACATATTTAATAATAATTCTACAATCGTTATGAGTCTTGTTATGAATATAGTTGGTGAATCCGAAATAGTTTATAATGATTTTTGGTGATGTGTTATACAGAATACAGGAAGATGGTGGAGAAGTTATACAAATCTCCAAGTGCTGAAGTCTTTTGACCATTGGAGTTTATCAATCAAGTTGGAGATAGGCTTCTTTTCTGTATGCTATGGAGAAGAGAAAGCATGAGAAATCTCATATTTGTTATAAGTGTTTCATTTTAATTCTTCTAACAAGAAATCATTGTGTTTTCTTTTCATATTGAAAGTGAAATAATACATTATTTTTTTACCCATTTGTTACAATAATTCATTCAACCTGACTCAAATTAGTGCCACAAATATCTAGGAATTATTGTCATGTTCTCACATCATTAATTAAATGAACGCTAATGTAAAATATGAACCAAATTTAAATTTCATTATATGCATTCAGATAAAACTAAATCATATTGAGCTTCCAATAGAACAATTCTATCAAAGACTTGTTTTATCGAAAATGAATGAGTTTATCAAAGATTTGTATCTAGATGAGTAAAAGAAATTAATCTATAATCAAAATAATTAGTTTTAAATATGGATGGAAAATATTATAATTCTTTCTCTTTCATTGAATTCAATTTATTTTTTAGACAGGGAGATTTGTTTCAATTTTAATATTTCTTGTACTACTAGGTTATTACGGGTTATTACGAACTAATCTCTAAATATCGGTGCGGTAAAATGTGATTGATGTATACAAAACTTTTTAAACTATAGTATGTATAAATTAAATCTATTATATTATATATTAATAGGTTTTTATTTAATGGAATAGTTTAATAGTTGTAAATTAAATCTTTTAAAAAAAGTAGTTGTAATTAATAGTATATACAAGTTTTACATTTAGTAACAAAAACAGTTTTACACATTCATCAATCAGATTTTACTGTGAAGACACATTATAATATTATTCTTTAATACTTATACACCAAATAAAAAAAAAACTACACGAAAAATATGATTAGATATTGTGTACAAAATTCACGTCATCATTATATTATTTGTCTCGTAAATTTTGCTATTGTGCTCTTTATATAAAAATTATAATTAATTTATATAACAAAATACCATTAACATAAAAAATATGAAATATAATTTTGTTTAGATTTGCTAGTATATATTCTCACTAAACTATACAATAGGATGAGTAAAAAACTACACTACACTGATCATTAATCTCAAATTTGAAAAAGAAATTATACAATTGTTTGAAATTTTGAAAAGTTGTGATAAAAAAACATCGAATTGATATATAATAACAATAAATAAAAATTACCTGTAAAAATAAATAGTGAATTATTTAAAAGAATATATAAAAAAAATAAAATTTCTATTAACATAAAAAAATTGTAAGAAAAAAAGAAAAATGTTATTTTAACTTCAAATTCACTAAAAAACTTATATTAATTTTTATAACCATAAATTTGTTTTTTAAAAATTACTCACTTAAATTTATTTTCTAAATTAAGGACAAAAATAACTTTTAGTCTTTCAAGCATTAAAAAACAATGATTTAAAATAAAATTATTAGTACAATTATAATTTATAAAGTTGCGAACAGTGAATAATACGACACCGTTTGTAGATCTCTCTTTTGCAGTCATAACCAGAATCAATGTTTTCTTCCTCGGCATCGCCCATCCACATTGACATTTGAATCAAGCAGAAGAAGAAGAAGAAGAAAAAGGGCGCAACAAAGATGAGTAGGAACGACTCCAAGTACTTCTCCACCACTAAGAAGGGTGAAATCCCTGAGCTCAAAGAAGAGCTTAATTCTCAGTACAAGGTTACGTTACGTTACTCAGATCTCTCTCGATCCCTTTTCTCTTTTCTTTTTTTCTTTATTTTTCTGTTTTGCAATTTCCATTTGTCGATCCGATTTCACTTTCTTCATGTTCTTGCTTGCACCTTCGCATACCTGATCTGGATTCTGTGTTTTCGATTCGCCGATGCATAAATAATTATGAATATTCTTATTTATTTATTTATGCAAATGTTGATGTAAGATTATATTATAATCTTTAATTGTTCCCTAGATATTTAGTGATTTACCTTTAAACTGTTATTACTCAGTTAATAGCATATTAAGACTATTTTGGCCTTCGTTGTGTTAATGTTCACGTTTCCTATTTCTGAATTTTGATGTTAGCTTAGCATATCTGATTTTTTTTATTATTCATTTTATCAGTTACAGTCGCCTAGGGAGAAATTTGGTATTATATTAAGTAGATTTTCGTTATACCATTACTATCGCGGTGAGATTTGTTGATGTTCTGATTAGCAATTGATTATTATATAGTAGTTTATGTTTGGCTGTTTTAATTTGTTAGACGTGTTTGTCTTGCTTTTTTTGGTAGACTCGTTCATTGCCGTGGTTGAAGATTGGGTGTAAGAAGTAGGTTTGTGAATCTAACTTCTATTTCTTTTGTGTTGTGCAGGATAAGAGAAAAGATGCAGTGAAAAAAGTGATTGCTGCTATGACTGTTGGAAAGGATGTTTCGTCGTTGTTCACAGATGTGGTGAATTGCATGCAGACAGAAAATTTGGAGCTCAAAAAGTTAGTCTACTTGTATCTGATTAATTATGCAAAGAGCCAGCCTGACCTTGCTATACTTGCAGTAAATACATTTGTGAAGGTGAAAGCTTGAATGGCCATTCTTTTGTTTATTCGTGTTCCTTATTTTTGTTGTCTTTGTAGCAGTTATTTTATTAATCTTTGCTATCACTAATTTCCTGGCTTTTGGGGTTCTCGGTCTCAAAACATATAATATTTCCATTTTTGCCTCCCCATATGGCGCTCTCAATTTGTTTTTACTGTAACTTATTGTTCACCAACTCTTACTGATGGCAGTTGATCTGAAGTTGAATGTTGTATGACACAATTTTCATTTTATGAAATGCTGCTCAGGATTCTCAAGATCCAAATCCTTTAATTCGTGCCTTAGCTGTGCGGACGATGGGATGCATTCGTGTTGATAAAATTACTGAGTATCTATGTGATCCCCTCCAAAGATGCTTAAAGGTGCACACAGTTCTTTTATAATTTGTACTTGTATATCATTTAGTTTGAAATCCACTGTTTATGATTTCTTATTGTGTTGGTTAAGTGAGTTGCGTTTTTGGCCTACGTACCTTTTTGTAACATGTGCTTGTGTTGGATATATATTGACAGGACGATGATCCATATGTTCGCAAGACAGCAGCCATTTGTGTTGCAAAGCTCTATGACATAAATGCAGAGTTAGTTGAGGACAGGGGTTTTTTGGAATCACTGAAGGATTTGATATCTGATAATAATCCAATGGTTGTAGCTAATGCTGTTGCAGCACTTGCTGAAATTCAGGACAATAGCAGTAGACCCATCTTTGAGATCACTAGTCACACACTATCAAAGCTCCTCACTGCATTAAATGAATGTACAGAGTAAGTTTTTGTTTTCAAATTTTGTTCTTATTATTCAAATTTGAAACACTTTCGACTTTAGTTATAGTGCAACTCCTCTGATAGTACTGTTTCAGAATATAGATAAAAAAGTGGTTATTGATAGAAACTATATTACATTCCCAATATTTGAGTAACCTAGTTCTCTCTTCTCTCCCCTTCTAAAAGCCTCCCCAAAACTAATGACGTCCCCTTTAAATCTCCCTTTCCTCTTATTCATAGCCTACCATTTCTCACTCTCTAACCAACTAACTATTCAACTACTCCCTCCATTTCACATCAACTGTCATTTTTAGAAAAAAAATAAATGCATAGTATGAGTCATTTTATCTTTTCATTGTAAATAAATTAATTATTTCTTTCCTAATTTGTCCTCAAATAAAGTATCTCCATTTTGCATCTATAACAACGACCAATTCTCCAATAGTTATGCGGACAATTTAGTAAAATCATTGCACTAATTATTAAGTTATTTATAGTTTTTCTTAATCCTTGTGAACAAACCATGAATGACATTCAATTTGAAATGGAGTGAGAGGGGGTAACTAACAAAGGGAGATTAACCTAAACATTAACCTTGTCCTCAAGCTGAACAGCCTGTAGTTGTTTAAACTTTAAATAAAAACCATGCCTGGGTCCGGCTGTTTGAAACATGATAACCATGATACAAATGAAAGACAATACTCTCCCTCTAAGATCGAGGGGTGCAATAGTTGATGGTAGAATTTGATGCTATCCATAATAGCTGTGTTTCATGGTGTGATTTTGTTCCCTTAGCGAAATATATGTTGATAAACATGCTTTGTAGAGATTGTATCTACGAGCAATATATGTTAGTAACTTAATATGCATCTTGAGGATCACTTCAAAGTTGAAACATAAAACCAAAAAATATCATTAAGTTAGTTATATTGCCTAGTTGATTGGTAAAGTATTGTCATTTATTAGATACTGTTTCAGTTGTCAACATACTGTCTTTTCCTTGTCCATCTTTGACCCGGTTGTTCAAATAAATCTAACACAACTTGCGTTTACTTACCAGATGGGGTCAAGTTTTCATATTGGATGCTCTTTCTAGATACAAGGCTTCTGATGCACGTGAAGCAGAAAACATAGTAGAAAGAGTTACCCCACGGTTACAGCATGCCAATTGTGCAGTTGTACTATCGGCTGTTAAGGTGATCAGATGTGTCAATATTAATGCATTGGTCATCACATTCTGCATGGTGTATTAACCACAATTGATAATGACATGTAGATGATCCTTCAACAAATGGAGCTCATCACCAGTACTGATGTGGTTCGGAATCTTTGCAAAAAGATGGCTCCTCCTCTTGTGACATTACTCTCAGCAGAACCGGAGATACAATATGTTGCCTTGCGAAATATCAATCTTATTGTACAAAGAAGACCAACAATTCTTGCTCATGAAATTAAGGTATTGGTCTAAATTTTAGTTTGTTAACTTGTCACTGAATTAAAAATTTACAATAAGCTGGGGCACTAGTGAAGAACTTCTCTACTCTATTTTGGAGGAAGGGATGATTATGGACCTCCACTTTTTCAGAGCCAAATTGATTATGGACCTCTTATTCTATCTGTAGGTGTTCTTCTGCAAATACAACGATCCTATCTATGTGAAAATGGAGAAGTTAGAAATTATGATAAAGCTTGCGTCAGACCGAAATATAGACCAGGTAAGCTTTTACATCATCATACAGCTTTGAGCTCAATATATTCCTCCTCCTTCCCCCATTTTTTCATTGTGTTTTGTTAAACATAGTCTCCACCGTGATTTCAGTGAAACTACACAACTGTGTCCGGCCACAAATATGTTGGTCATTCACCAAGTCCCTTGGATAAGATTCATTCATTGGCCTTTTTAACTCTGCTTTTGTGTTAGTTATCTGTTTCTGTTTTGGTGGAAACTTTAATTTCGTACTTTATTTCTTCTCTCTAATGAAATATATATTCTTTCTAATGAAAAGTATATTTCTATAAAAAACAATGATCAGGCTCTGTCCTGAACCCAAAGATACGAGTTGGTAAATTGAATGAAACAAATGAAAAGAAATGAACAATTTTATTGAATGATCAAGAATAAGAGAGCGACTTCTCCACCAAGGGTTTCCTTTCACAAAGAATTTTTGCATTTACAGAAACTTTCTAATTCACAGAATGAATATTTTTTACTATTTTTTTCTAATATTTAATGTAGTCTCCTCCAACTAGTCCAGTTCCGTTACTAATTCTATCTACTTTAACTCCCCTTTTCTCCTTAAAGACTCACCTTTCTTTTATTAATTTGATGCAGAACTGCAGCTTTACTATGCGCATAGATATTTAATATTCTCCTGAAAATTTTGATCCGTGCAGCTTTGTTATTATTGGCATATTAATTGTGGGTTCGTTTTTTTTTTTGTTGACCTATTGGTAATGATATTGGCAGGTTTTATTGGAATTTAAGGAATATGCTACAGAAGTTGACGTAGATTTTGTTAGAAAGGCTGTTCGTGCAATTGGTCGTTGTGCCATCAAATTAGAGAGAGCAGCTGAAAGATGCATTAGTGTTTTGCTTGAGTTGATCAAGATAAAAGTAAATTATGTAGTTCAAGAGGCAATCATTGTTATTAAAGACATATTTAGACGATACCCCAACACGTATGGTTATCTTTCCTTATTTGTTGGCAAAAGACAGAAAAGTTAGTGTTAGCATTATACTTCAAACTTTATTTGAACATCTGCTCCATTTTGCAGATATGAGTCCATAATTGCAACTCTTTGTGAGAGCTTAGACACTTTGGATGAGCCCGAAGCCAAGGTATATGTTCTCTGAGTGCTTTTGTAATTGACATTTTGCATAAGCATGCTTTTACCTTTTCATTCACTTTCTTATGTGGATAGGCATCAATGATCTGGATAATTGGTGAATATGCGGAAAGAATTGACAATGCTGATGAGCTTCTTGAAAGTTTCTTGGAAAGTTTCCCCGAAGAACCTGCACTAGTCCAACTACAGTTGCTGACAGCTACTGTCAAACTTTTCCTTAAGAAGCCAACTGAGGGCCCACAACAGATGATTCAGGTCCTTCCTCATACTGATTTTTTGTTCAATTGTGTGATTTGCTTATGTGTTGTTATTGGACATCTCTGGTACTCTTTCTGTTGTTAGCATTCCTCTACCTAGGTTAATTTATAGATATAACAATCTTTTTCTACCCAAATCGAGTTGGACAACCCTTTATGTTAATTCCTTTCCCTTTTTCTTCAAATGGTCCATATAAGCAATTTCCCTTTTTTTACTATCAATTGTTATATATCTTAAATTAAACAATTGTATACATTCGGTGTTTAACAAACTTCATTGTTTTTATACTACCATATTCACAGCACTTGTTTTTCTGTGTGGTATGAGCTTTGATACATTTTTTTTTTTTCTTTTCAAAGAGTAAAATAGAAACCTGGCAATTTTGAGCTTATGTTTAGAACAATTCCTAAATTTATTGGAACCAAATCTGAAAGAAAAATATTCCATTATATCCTTAGTTATCTATTTATTTTGAGAGTGTTTTTTATACTGTTTCGTAAAAAAAATTATAGCCATTTGATTTACATTCTTCAGATCCTTCGATGTTAAGTTTAACTTTATAGCTTATCTTTACAGGTTGTTTTGAACAATGCCACTATGGAGACAGATAATCCTGATTTGCGAGATCGTGCATACATATATTGGCGTCTCCTCTCAACTGACCCTGAGGTTTGATTTCTTGAATTAGGATCCAGTCTATTTGGTCTTGAATCGTAGCAACATGTAGCTAATTAGTTGAGGCTGATACCTGGCTGACGATTGGATAGTAAAACTAAATTTATTAAAACTTTACATAGAAGTTCTTAATGTGTTCTATCATTCTCTTTAAAGTGTTAGGTATAATACACTAATATGATTGATGTACCTAGCTTTTCTCTCTCTCAAATTGTGTGTGGGTGTGTGTTAGACATAAATTATGTGCCCCACATTTGATGTATCTAGCTTGTCTTCCCCAGGCAGCTAAGGATGTCGTGTTAGCTGAGAAGCCTGTGATAACCGATGACTCAAACAACCTTGAACCTTCTCTACTTGACGAGCTTCTTGTCAATATTGCTACATTATCTTCAGTTTATCACAAACCCCCAGATGCATTTGTAACCCGCGCACATTCATCGGCCCAAAAAACTGAAGATGATGACTATCCTGAGGGAAGTGAATCTGAGTCATCTGCAAATCCTGCCAATGGTCCTGCGTCACCACCTACTTCCAGCTACACAATACCTACATCTGTGGCACCTGCTTCACCTCCATTTGCTGCACCAGTCCCAGATTTACTTGGTGATTTGATGGGCATGGATAATAGTTCTCTTGTTCCTATTGATCAGCCAACTACTCCTTCTGGGTGAGTGAAATTAAGACGTAATTTGGGTTACATGTGAAATTGCCTACTGTAATCTGCCATGCATTTTAGAAAAGTTGTGTATGATTTATTGTGTGATAAAAAGGAAAATGGTTAGATATTTTTCCCGTCCCCCTAAAACTGCGTGCTTTCACCCTCAACCTTTGAAATATGTCATTTGTGGTCTTTGTACTTTTTAAAACATGCCGTCTGTCTGTGGTCCCTGTGGCAGACATCTAGAGACCATAAACGACATGTTTCAGAAATTGGGGGACAAAAACACGCCACTTTTAAATGAGGGAATAAAACTGAATTTTGAGGGGACGAGAAACACATTTAACCAGAAAGAAAATATAATTGCTTTTGTATAGAAAAGGTGATTAATGATAATTCATGTGCTGTGTATTTAATAAATATTAAAACGTGTTCATGTGAGTTTAGGAAGGCCTATCAACACATATAATGGTTGAGCAGTTTCTGAAAGCTTCATTAACTTGCATTTTACATAATCATGCTTGAATATATCCTTTGCCCTGATTGCAGGCCTCCATTGCCTATTTTACTACCAGCTTCCACTGGTCAGGGTTTACAAATCAGTGCACAACTTACTAGGCGGGATGGTCAAGTATTCTACAGTATGTTGTTTGAGAACAATTCTCAAGTTCCACTTGATGGCTTCATGATTCAGTTTAACAAGAACACATTTGGTCTTGCGGCTGCTGGGCCCCTGCAGGTTACCATTGCATATATTGGTTTTTACATGAACACTTCGATCAAAATTCAGTTCTAACAGATGGCTTGTTGCTTTTCAGATTCCACAATTGCAACCTGGAACATCAGCTAGGACACTCCTTCCCATGGTTATGTTCCAGAACATGTCCCAAGGTCCTCCTAGCTCAGTTTTGCAGGTTGCCTTAAAAAATAACCAACAGCCTGTATGGTATTTCAACGATAAAATCTTATTCCATGTATTTTTTACTGAGGATGGTAGAATGGAACGTGCCACTTTCCTCGAGGTATACATTTCCAATCATTTGATTCTTTAATGTGTATTTTTTTTTCTTTAATGGGATTATTTCTATATGTTGTTAAGGACTAGGGGATGAAGTGATTTTTTAAACAAATGCAATAATTGCCACTTTGCATGGTTAATACTTGAATGTAGAAATTGAAACATAATCCTTAACTCTGTTGCAGACATGGAGATCCCTTCCGGATTCAAATGAAGTTTCAAAGGACTTCCCTTCCATTGTGATTGGTGGCGTAGATGCAACAGTGGAACTACTGGCCACATCAAATATATTCTTTATTGCAAAGCGCAAGAACGCAAACCAGGATGTGTTTTACTTCTCAGCTAAAATGCCTCGAGGGATACCATTATTAATTGAACTTACCACAGTGGTTGGAAACCCTGGCGTCAAATGTGCAATCAAGACACCAAGCCCTGAAATGTCACAATTTCTCTTTGAAGCCATCGAGACTCTTCTTAGGAGTTAATATTATTTTTTACTTTTGCGTTGCATTTATTTCTTTTTGAATTTAATTTTGTTTATACATTGTTTATGTTAGTATATTTGACAGACATTCCTAAACAGTGTTGTTTAAGTTGGAAAAAATTCACTCACTGATGCATATATAGCTGTGGTTTTGTGGACAGCATTTGTTGAGAGGTTGGATGGCTTGTAATATTCTGTTTTGTAAAACAATGATCACTTCCGATGCTATTAGCTTTCTGTATTAGACCATTTTTTTTTAATCTTTACATAATCCTTCGTCTAGCCCAATAATTGAGAGGATTAAGTTGAAATTGGGTACTGATAAATACATTAATTAATAATCTATTATATATATTTAAAACAGACTCCCATGCCACCTCATAGTATTTCTTCCACATGTGCAAACATATGCCACCTCGGCAAAAAAGCATATGTGTACGCCTTAGAGAGCTCTATTGTGTTTTTATGTTTTACTTCATTTTTTTTCTACTTAGTTTCTAAATAATTTGTCCCTCTTTTAATCCCTCTAATCCCTAATTTTTTAATGACTTCATCCAACAATTTCTTCTTCCCTTTTATGCTCCATCCTCACAAAATCTTCTTCTTCGAAATCGCCGACTCTACTCCAAAGATACACTGAAATAGGTATGAGTTAGTTCATTGCAACAAAAAATTTCCTTCTCTTTGTCCATTTCTGATTTTGTTCTGCCATAAATTTAATTATATTCTCTGCAATCTTTGAAATCAATATGTCTCATAGTGACTTAATGTTATGTATAGTTTCTTACATCAAATTCTATCATTGCGACTATCTAGGAAATTCAAGTTGGGATGAGACCAGCCGACAAACTTCACTACCCATCGTACCCAAGTTTCAATCATATGATAAGGTATATTTATACTAATATTTTTCCCTCACCCTTATAAACTATTTTCCTTCTTTAGTTGTTTTTAAGTGTCACTTTGCTTTGTGTGTCTCATATTCTTAGTTTTACTTCAATGTAGTATGTGTTGAGTAGCTTACAAATTGCAGTTGAAAAAGTTTGATTCAAATAATTTTAAGCATGTTTAGAATTGAATTGAGTAAATTAAATCATTTTAAATTTCAGAAATCTGCATCTATTGTGGTAATTGTGATTTTTTTTTTTAATTTTAAATCGGATATACTAGAATTTTAATTTTCAAACATTCAAATTATTATTAATATTGGTTAGAAAATATTAATTGTCAAACAATTATAAGTATACAAATAATTACAAATGAATTACTTTAATTTCATCTATTATATATATTTTAATATTTATATTTAATATTTCAATATTTATATTTAAAATTAAAATATTTGTATTTTATTTTCTACTTTGAATATTGATAAATATATATAATATATAAATATTTAGAAATTATAGATAAAGTCGTTTCTCTTTAAATTTTGGTCAGTTTTATTTTACTGAAACTAATTACATTTAATTTGTTATTTTATAGTGTTAATTGATATTAAATTAAAGTAATTTATTTGCAATTATTTGCATTTGATGTATATTTATAATTGATTGACAATTAATATTTTATAACCAAATTGTTATAAATTTTAAATTTCAGTTTTGAAATCAAAATATTAATTATTATGATTACTCTATTAATGTTAGTAATAGTTTAAATTTTTGTAAATTAAAATTTTTATATATCTAATTTAAAATAAAAAATTTCACAATTATCTCAAAGATTGATGATTAAAATGATCAAGTGAGAACAAAAAATATTTGTATTTGATTTTTTACTGTGAATATTGGTAAATATATAATATATAAATATTTATAAATCATGGACAAAGTCGTGACTCTTTGAATTTTGGTTAGTTTTATTTTATTGAAATTAATTAAATTTGATTTGTTGTTTTATAATGTTAATTGACATGAATTATTTTAATTTCATGTCAATTAGCACTATAAAATAACAAATTAAATGTAATTAGTTTCAGTGAAATGAAATGACTTTGTCCATCATTTCTAAATATTTATATATTATATATATTTACCAATATTCAAAGTAGAAAATCAAATATAAATATTTTTTATTCTCTCACTCGATCATTTTAATAATCGATCTTTTTGGTAATTTTGAATTTTTTTAACTTTAAATCGGATATATTAGAATTTTTATTTACAAACATTCAAACTATTATTAATATTAATCGAATAATCATAATCATTAATAATTTGGTTTCAAAATTAAAATCTAAAATTTATAACAATTCG
>JBBPBS010001017.1:13291793-13318689 GCA_037974835.1 Cicer judaicum | reverse complement strand
TATTGATGTATACCTATAATTGTTTGACAATTAATATTTTGTAACCGAATTGTTATAAATTTTTAATTTCGGTTTTGAAACTAAAATATTAATCATTATGAGTACTCTTATTAATATTAATAATAGTTTGAAATTTTGTGTATTAAAATTTTAATATATCAAATTTAAAATAAAAAATTTCACAATTATCACCAAGATTGATGATTGAAATGAGTGAGAAAAAAAAATATTTGTATTTGATTTTCTCCTTCTAATATTGATAAATATATTGTGTATAAATATTTAGAAATGATGGACAAAGTCATGACTCTTTGAATTTTGGTTAGTTTTATTTTATTGAAATTAATTAAATTTGATTTGTTGTTTTACAGTGTTAATATATTTGATTTAAAATAATTTTTTTTACAATTACCATACAGATCAATGATTAGAATGATCGAGTGAAAAAATAAAAAATATTTATATTTAATTTTCATTTTTTAATATTGGTAAATATTTAAAAATGATTAACAAAGTCATGTCTGTTGAATTTTGGCCGGCTTTATTTTACTAAAACTATTTAAATTAAATTTATTATTTTATAGTGTTAATTGGCATGAAATTAAAGTAATTCATTTTCAATTATTTGTATTTGATGTATATTTATAATTATTTGACGATTAATATTTTGTAATTGTTATAAATTTTGAATTTCAATTTTAAAACCAAAATGTTAATCATTATGATTACTCTGTTAGTGTTGTTTGAATGTTTGTAAATTAAAATTTTAATATATCTGATTTAAAATAAAAAATTTCACAATTACCACAAAGATGAATGATTAAAATGATCGAGTGAGACAAAAAAAAAAAAGTAATAAAATAAAATACAAGGTGAATGTATTTTCAACTATTTCACTTTAATCATTTTTAGTTTGATCAATAAAGTAATATATTTTATAACTCAATTGCATATCAATTGAGTCTCTCTCTTAATTTTAATCGTCAAATACATTACTTCAATATTTGACATATCCATCAATCTCAATATTAATAAGTTACTTTATTTATTCAAGTCATTTTTTTAAATTAATATTTTTCTTCTATAAATTATATTAATAAAATTGTATATATATTATTGATATAAATATTAAATTAAAACATAAAATTTCATATTAATTCTTTTTAAATTCACTTAAATTAAATAAATAAAAATATACCCGCACCTTGTACGGGTTAACATCTAGTCTGAATTAAAAGTAAACAAATATTATTACTTTATCAAATATAAGAAAATTTAACTATTTTTATTCTAGTTACTAATTAATTTTGTAATGAGAAACTCTCAAATCAACATTACGAATAACATTGAGCTGGGGAGGTTTGTGAATCGTCATTTGAAAAACATATATATGCATCCCATTTCTTTAATCAATGTATATGCATAACATTTTATTTGAAAAAACTGAATGCCTAACTCTGACTTTTTAGGAAATGATACTCTAGTAGTACATTATTACAGAGTTTGATCGTAAAATCTGTTAGAAGAATAATAATTATTCTAACACATTTAATACATATATTAGAATAAAATAAAGTTGTTTAGAGATTACTTTAAAAATTTTAATAAAAATTATAAACCATCGATTTGTTAATTATAAAATATAATTTTTTATTTATTTATCTTCTATTAATTTTTGTTTTCTTTTTCAAAAGTTAATCAAAATAAATTTTCATTTTTAACATAAAAATTATTTTTGAAAAAAAACCTTATACAAACATAATTATAACATTAAAACTGAATTTTTACTTAAAAAGGTAATTTTACCTTTAAATAATCTTAAACACAGTCTAAATTAAACTAACTTAAATAAATCAAAGGTATATTAAGAAGGAGGATTTAGATTCAAGTTCGGGAGATTAACATAAATATTAATTTCAAACATTTGCTTTATTAAAAAAAAAAAACTAAACTAAAATTAATCGATTTGATTGCTGGTTGTAATAATAATTTTTTATTTTCACTGTGTTAAAGAAAAAGAAACTGAAATCAATTCGTAACGGAAGAGTAAACGTGGCAGGAGCAATGAAAGGAATTGGATAAGGATTTGTGATAAGACAAAGAGCAACACTGAGAAAAGAAAAAGAAAAAAAGAAGAGGGAAATGAAGTGAATCGAAGCGAACCAATCTCATCAAATCAATGGCGCCAACTTCATTACCTCTCAATTTGAATTTCAAGATCACTGCCACCGCCACCAAGCTCCCCGAGTTGCCGGAGAATATCCGCAACTCAAGAGTGTTGGTCCTCGGCGGAACCGGTCGTGTCGGAGGATCAACCGCCACCGCTCTCTCCAACCTCTGCCCTGATCTTCGGATCGTCGTTGCCGGCCGAAACAGGTCAGTGCAATGCTCATCTACACACACGTGCATCTAACACAGTCCAATGTAATAAACTCTAATCTCTGTAACAGAGAGAAAGGCGAAGCTCTCGTTGCAAAACTCGGCGGCAATTCAGGTTTCGCGCGTGTTGACATTGATGACGTCAATTCACTTGAAACTGCGTTGAAAGGTGAAATTTCAATTTTAATCTCAGCATTTGTTCTGTGTTTTGTGTTTGTTTGTAAATTGAATTTGGTTATTGATGTTGTTGATGCCGATTATATATAGTGTTAGATTTTCATCTGCAGGTGTGGATCTTGTAGTTCATGCTGCCGGTCCTTTCCAACAGGCAGAAAAATGTAGCGTGCTTGAAGCCGCCATAAATACCAAGGTCTCTTGTATTATCACACTGTTTAGATAAATAATTAAACTAAGCTCGCATATCAAATAAGTGTTTATGTATAAGACTATAAGCTATTTTTATAACAAAAGTTAAAATAAAGTCAAATTGTTATTATATAATTATAAACTGTGTTCATAAGCTATCATAGAGAGTTTGTGAAAATAAACTAAAAACAGTTTATAGAAATGTAACAAGCCATTTCCATTAGTTTTTCCAAATAGTATCACAAATATTTATGTCAGGAGATTAACTCAAATAAAACAATTTAAATAGGCCTTATATCTTCTATCAATAATTAACCGGTTCAAAGTGTCTCTATAAATCTATGCTTATATGATACATGTATCTTCCCTTTGCATAACTATTTTTTGTTTGGTTCGTTTTTCTTCTTTCCTTTTTGGTATATTTTTGCTGCAGACTGCATACATTGATGTTTGTGACGACACGACCTATGCGTGCCGTGCGAAATCCTTAATGAGCAGGGCGTTAGCTGCAAATGTTCCAGCTATAACAACTGCAGGAATATACCCTGGAGTGAGCAATGGTACTACCCTATTTCTTCATTATTCTTATGTTTGCCATCTCATTGTTAGAATTATTTGTTCACCAGGTATATTAAAACTGATTTAGATAACCCTTGATTGTCTAAACTCTAAAGTGATATTTATAGAAGAATTGTATGGAGTTATAGTGCGCGAGAATATTTTTGCATCTGCTTTTAAGTATATGCTGTATTTTGATTACTAATACTTCCTACAATTTTGTCTTAGTCATGGCAGCAGAGCTAGTCCGGGCTGCAGAAAGTGAAAGTGAAGATAAGCCTGAGAGGCTAAGGTGATGGTTTCTCTTGAATAGTTCTGAAGTTTATGATTTTTTTATACCAGTGCAAATACATTGCTATGTCATTACTTATCTTACCAGTCGGATATGTTATCTTATGTTCTTTACTTGATATGATATGCCTAGACAACTAAGATAGTTGAGAAGCAAACTTAATGTAATATCTTTAGTCAACCAGGGACGGATAACTATTTTTTTTCTGGGCTCTGATGTTGATTTAGCCTCTTATAAGCTCCTATGGTCAACTCAGGTTCTACTACTACACAGCTGGAACTGGTGGGGCTGGTCCAACCATATTAGCCACGAGTTTCTTGCTGTTGGGAGAGGAAGTAGTTGCATATAACAAAGGTTATTCTCTAGAGAGTTTGTTCAAGTTATGGCTTTTATCTAGATTAATTACCATTTTGTTTGTAGGATTAAACGATGGTGCTGGAATGTTCAACTAGGAGAAAAGATCAAACTGAAGCCATATAGTGGAATGCTCAATGTTGACTTTGGAAAAGGGATTGGCAGAAGAAATATTTATCTGTTGTAAGTTCATTGTTTTATAGAAAGTGTTAGAAGTCAGAATATCCCTATTCCCTACTCTGGAATTTAGAAGGAATAATATTTTTTGATATTTTATTATGAGGTCACTGGACCTATATATATACATGAGCCAGCAGTTTATTTTAGGAAATATAGACAGCTAATTCTAATAAACCTAATAATAGCAAGATACAACTATTACAGAAATACAATAAATATAAAACTATTACAGAAATACAATAAATATAAAACTGCCTAAAATACTAAGAGGAATCACGGTTTTGACACTCTCCCTCAAGCTGGTGAATAGGTGTTTTCCATTCCCAGCTTGGATATAATTCCCTCAAAGTTAATGCAGTTCAGCCCCTTGGTGAGTATGTCTGCAAGTTGATTCTGAGTGGATACATATGGTGTGCAAATCATGCCACTGTCTAGTTTTTCCTTGATAAAGTGTCTGTCAACCTCTATATGTTTAGTTCTATCATGTTGCACCGGGTTGTGGGCTATACTAATTGCAGATTTATTGTCACAATATAACCTCATAGGTTCATCCCACCTTATCTTCAAGTCTTCCAATATAATCTTCAGCCATAGAAGTTCACATATTCCGTGGGCCATTGCTCGAAATTCTGCATCAGCACTCGATCTAGCTACTACACTCTGTTTTTTGCTCTTCCAAGTTACTAGATTTCCACCAAGGAAGGTGCAGTATCCAGTAGTTGATCTTCTATCTACCACCGACCCTGCGTAGTCCGCATCCGTATATGTTTCAAGACTTACACTATTGTTTTGTTTGAACAAAATCCCTCTTCTTGGGGTCCCTTTCAAATACTGGACAATTCTAAGAGCAGCTTGTAAATGTGCTTCCTTTGGTTGGTGCATAAACTGGCTGACTAGACTTACAACAAAAGCAATGTTTGGTCTAGTATGAGATAAGTAAATAAGCCTGCCCACAAGTCTTTGATACATTTCCTTGTCCACGGCAATATCCTCCTCCGCACTTCCCAACTTTATATTTGGGTCCACTGGAGTAATTGCTGGTCTGCAGGCTGTCTTCCTTGTTTCTTTAAGCAAGTCAGTAATATATTTTTGTTGAGATATGAAGATTCCTTTCTTGGAATGGGCAACTTCAATTCCTAGAAAATATTTAAGTCTCCCTAATGCCTTGATCTCGAATTCCGTGGCAAGGCATTTACTTAGCACTTGCTACTCCTTTTTGTCATCCCCACTAACTATAATATCATCTACATACACCAATAAAATTGTTACTCCCCCTGAATCTGAATGTTTGATAAATAATGTGTGATCCCCTTGGCTCTGTTTGTAGCCTAGACCTGTCATAACTTTGGTGAATCTTCCAAACCATGCTCTTGGGGATTGTTTCAGCCCATATAGAGCCTTTCTTAGCTTGCAAACAGTTCCAGCAGCAACCTGCCCATTGTAACCAGGGGGCAACTCCATGTATATTTCTTCTTCAAAGTCTCCATGTAAAAATGCATTCTTCACATCAAACTGCTGCAGGTCCCAATCATGATTTGCTGCTAATGACAATATTACTCTGACCGTGTTCATCTTAGCAACTGGGGCAAATGTCTCCAAGTAATCAACTCCATAGGTTTGAGTGAAGCCTTTGGCCACTAATCTTGCCTTGTAACGTTCAATGGTCCCATCAGCCCTGTATTTAATTGTATATACCCACTTGCATCCTACTGGTTTTTTCCCAATTGGTAGGGTGACAAGTTTCCAGGTCTTATTCTTGTTTAACGCCTCCATTTCCACATCCATGGCTTGTTTCCATTTCCTGTCAGATAATGCTTCAGATACAGAGGAAGGTGTGTGTGTGGAGTTGAGGTTTGTGAGAAAGGTTTTATGAGTAGGTGAGAATTTTTCAAAGGATAGGAAATTTGATAGTGGGTAAAGTGGTTGTTGGGTGCATGTTCTAGTTCTCTTTCTAAGGGCAATGGGTAGGTCTAGATTTTGGTCCACCTGTGCTTCTAGATTTTCAGAAACAAACTCATTAGAATCATTGGAGTTTATAGGATTCGAAGGTGTTACCTCATGCAGTGATGATGGGTTGGATTCTTGGACATTGCTAGATTCTAGAATGGCTTTTTCTCTCCTTGAATATACCAGATTTTTCCCAAATTTTCCATCATTAAGTGCAGGTTCAGGTGCAGGCCTTGCTGTTAGTTCAAGTGCAGGTGTAGGTGTAGGTCCTGCCGTTGATTCAGGTGCAGGTCCTGCTGTTGGTTCAGTTGCAGGTTCTGTTCTTCCCTCAATTTCAGGGACAGCAATTCCATTTGTCCCAATTTCAGGTCCAAATGTCATATTTGGAAGCATGAGAGTCTCATCTTCCTCTCTTACATTCTCCTCCTAAAGATGAGGCTGCTTGAAGTAGCTCTCTTGTTCGTTGAAGGTGACATCTCTTGACACATAGAATCTTTTTGATAGGGGGTGAAAACATTTGTATCCCTTTTGTGTGGTAGAGTACCCTAAGAATACACATTTGACAGCCCTAGGGTCCAATTTTCCCCTTTCATTACTATGAACATGCACAAAGGATACACACCCAAATATTCTAGGTTGGAGTTTATTTGTAGGATCCAAGTGTGGGTATAATGAGGATAGGACTTCCATGGGACTTTTTGAGTTGAAGATTTTAGTGGGTAACCTATTGATTAGGTAGGTGGCAGTAAGGAGAGCTTCCCCCCAAAATCTCTTAGGAACATGGTTTTGAAAAAGTAGAGCTCTAGTTTGATTTAATAGGTGCCCATTTTTCCTTTCTGCAATCCCATTCTCTTGGGGTGTGTTCACACATGAGGACTCATGGATTATCCCTTCCTTTTGGCAAAAAGAGTTTAGTACAAGGTTAAAGTAGTCCTTGGCATTATCAGACCTAATTCTTTTGATACCGACCCCAAATTGATTTTTAATCATTGAGACAAACTGAAAAAACACGGAGCTAACTTCTGATTTTTGTTTCAATAAAAAAACCCAAGTCACTCGGGTACAATCATCTATGAAGGTTAAAAACTATTTAGCACCTGAGACATTAGGAACATAAGCAGGACCCCATACATCAGTGTGAACAAGAAAGAAAGGGAAAGGACTCATTTTATTGCTAATGGGAAAAGGTACACGCTTGTGTTTAGCAACCTCACACACCTCACAATGGAGACTCTCCACATTTAATTTTTTAAACAAGGAAGGGAAAAGCACTTTTACAACTCGAAATGAAGGGTGTCCTAGCCGGCAATGGTATCGTTGAGCTTTCTCTTTATTGGTCATGGTAGACTCAGATATGAGAGAGCGGCTCTTGGTAGGCAGATTAGGATCGTCCATGTAGTATAGGCCATTCCATTCTCTAGCATGTCCAATCGTCCTCCCCAAGTTCTTGTCATGCAGTATACAAGAGTTGCTATGAAAAACAGCATTACATGAGAGATCTTTTGTGAGTTTTTGTATAGAAATCAGATTGGTGGACAGTTTAGGGACATGAAGGACATTTTTTATGGATGGGCTTATTTGGACCTCTCCTTGTCCTGCTGCAGTTATAAGGGTTCCATATGCTGTGGAAATTTTCTTGTTGCTAGGACATGGGGAATATGTGGAGAAGTATTTGGGTAGAGGGGTCATATGGTCAGTGGCTCCAGATACAACTGTTACAGAAATACAATAAATATAAAACTGTTACGGAAATACAATAAATATAAAACTGCCTAAAATACTAAGAGGAATTACGGTTTTGACACCTACTAACTATGATTCAAAAACCAACTAATAGTTATAAGGGCATATTTGATTGTAGTATTTACATATGTTTTTGTTCGTAAAAATAAAAAAAAGAAACAAAAAAACACTTGTAGGTTTTTTGTAATTGTTTGTTCTTAAAACTTGGTCTTGTCTTTTAGTTTTTAGATCAAGAAATCTAGAACAACAGAGTTGTTTTTATGTTTTGTTTTTTTCTTATTTATTTGTATCTATTGTTTCATTGTTGTTATCCATTTCCGTAATCTGACACATTTTGTCACCAGTGCTGTTAATGCAGCTGCTTTCCATCACTCTTCACCACTGTCACCGTCATCGAAACTCGACACCCTTCAACATGTTTTCAATGCAAATTAATCAAAGTTTTTATGTTCTCTTATCTCTAAAAATATTTTCTCTAATTAGTTCTTTTTTAGTTTTGTTCTGAAAGAGTTCTTTTCTAAATAAAAAATAGGAACACAGTTGGACAAGCCCTAAGTACTTTTCAGTCATATTATATGTACTAGGATATATGGTCAACAAGAAATTGATTTTACTACCCCTATATATTTGCTTTCTTCAGAAATTAAGATTCCACTTCAATACATGGTTTTCAGGAATTTGCCAGAGGTTAGAAGTGCTCATGAAATTCTTGGAGTGCCAACTGTAAGTGCTAGATTTGGAACATCGCCATTTTTCTGGAATTGGGGAATGGAAGCAATGACAAAACTTCTTCCATCGGTATGCTCGAGTCACTTAGATATTGGTTTGAATATCAATGAGCAAAACTTAAACTTTAACTACATATTCATATTTGTTTATTTTGACTGCGTTTTGTTGATAGCAATGAAATTAAGTTTTAACTTTTAAATGGAATGGACATGTATAAAGTTGATCAAACTATAATTTTCTGCGTCCTACACAAAGCTTCACTCACAATTCTCCCCCTTCCTCTCTCCTTTCTTGTCCTTTTATCCTATTTCTATTATTAATTTTTTTTGCAGTGCACCCTCACCATGTGCTGATGACACTTCCCTTGCACACTATTCACGACAGCCTCTAAAACCAACTGCTGCTATTCCCCCTTGCTATTGTACAACTTAGTACAGAATCTACAAGAATGCAACAGAAAAAATATTCGACCAAACTTCCTTTCACCAGAAATCAATGAATCTGAAGAGTTAATTTCTCAGTTTCTTGTTAATAGGGATCTTTTATTTATTTAGCATCAATATTTGTTAAAACCCACATTCTTGCAACATAATAAGGTTACTGTTAAGTTAATAGACAAGAACAAGATGCCAAACTGTGGAAACATGAAAGAAAATTTGGAAAAGGAATTTAAATGTGAAATAACATACACATATCACGAGAACGAAAATACGAAATTAATGTACATGTTAATTATTATGCGAATGACTTCGAGCTAAAATACAGGAATATTTGAGAGACAGAAGTAAAGTCCAAAGGTTGGTGGAGTTGTTTGATCCTGTTGTTCGAGCAACCGATGGGTTTGCTGGAGAACGTGTATCAATGAGGGTGAGGCAAATGAAAATTATTAATCATCTTGTTCTTTTTAAAATTGATGTTGAATTGTTATGTTGTTTACATGAAGTACATAAATAAATTATGTCCCCTTCTGATCTACATTCACCTCAAACTAAAAATATCCTTATCTTCTGAACAGGTTGATCTGGAATGTTCAAGTGGACGTAATACAGTTGGCATTTTCAGCCACAAGAGTCTTTCGGTGTAAGTCGTTCCTTTTCTTTTTTCTTTTCTTAGGTGACATTTTATTTTTGCATTATTTAAATGATTCAAGGAATGACTATTGAAAATATTTTACAATACCATTTTTCATAATTTTTACTCTATGCATTGAAGTGAAACATACAATATTTTAACTACACATTGTATTTATACCATTATAAAAGTAATTATAGCTTTCATTTTTAAATTAGTTTTAGTAATCCACATACTCTGTCAAACTTAAGCAGTTAGAATTAGAAGGGACTAATGGTGAGTAGCATTGGCAACAAGTTTCAAATCTTGACCGTATTATTATTGTTATTTTGGAATTATATAAACTCTTCATTGTTAGTAACAATATTTCAGAGAAATAATTGCTTTTTCATAAAAGCACTCTTACAATTTTTCACTTTGGAGTGTTTTTGGTCCAAATTTCCTTATCCATTTTTCATAATACACAAAATGCCACACATGGATTTTTTAAGCATTTGTCTGCAGGTGATTGCTCATCCGCCCTTCATTTTTGTTCACAAAATGTTAAATACACTTAATTTTTCACTTCCGGAAGCTCCTCCCCGGTAAAATGCCGTGTTTGTATTACCCGATTGCCACTTAAGTTGACCAAACAGAGAAGATTATGGATCCCACAAGTACAGAGCTAAATAGAAGTACTCTGCAATTACATTTTACAACATAATACTAGTAATTGATTGATAAGATGATATTGTGGGCCCCACACTGAGGCAGGGTCTGCATATATAATTTAGAATTTTTGTTATAAACTCGTGCATGCTGATGCTATACGTAGTGTTTGCTATTAGTTATGACAATTAAGTATACACGTGTTTTAGATCTGTAGGAATTTCCACAGCTGCATTTGCACTTGCAGTTCTTGAAGGGAGCACGCAACCTGGTGTTTGGTTTCCCGAAGAGGTATATTTGTATCTAACTTTCCATCTTTGTTCTTTTTATGTTGGTTACATTTTAGAGGTGTAATATCAGCAAACAAATTTTCTTTGTGCTGTAACTATTTCATCAAATGCAGACTCAAGGACTTCCAATTGAAGCAAGAGAAGTTCTTCTCAACCGAGCTAGCCAGGGAACTATTAACTTTGCAATGAACAGGTTAACTTTCTAACCTTTGTGTTGGTTTTACTGTTATGTATTATGAGACTTGGTGGAAAATTTTAACTATCCTGATTTCTTTTTCTTTTGTTTTTGAAAAATAAACAGGTCGCCATGGATGATTGAAACAAATCCAAAGGAACTTGGATTAGGAATATATGTATGAGTTTTCCATACGTAAGTCAGTATATTTCAGCAAAGTTCTTCCTGTTGTAGTGCAAGGCCGTAGGTGTATATAGCTCTTGAGAGTTCAGATCATTGCTTTCTTCTATGCACGTATGATTATAGCCTTTGAAAGTCTTTAACAAATAATATTATTCTCGCAAAATACATTATGCATTTTTATAAGTTACAAAAAATAATAGATTAATTTTTTTATTTTTTTTTGGTAACCACATAATTGTTTATTTTTTTGTTGTTGTCAAGTTTATCTTTTATGTTTGTAAATATTTACATCAATGATATGATTTTAAATAAGTAAAATTGAAATTCAAAATTCTCCTAATAAATTCATGATATTTTTAAAGAATTTTGATTACAATAATCATAAGAACATAAATCATAAATTAGTTTTTAGAAAAATAATTAAATAAAAGAGAATTCAAGTAAGATTCATTTTAAGGTGTTTGAAATTAAATCCAAAATTCTCTTTATTTATATTATGAAATCACATATGATGTACTTTATATGATTGATAATATAACTAAGTGAAATTTTAAAAATCTCTAATTAAAAATGATTAAAATGAAATTAAAAATAAAAGGCTTAATTGCATTTTTAGTCTCCTCTAATAGGTGAAAATTGAAAGTAGTCATTTCATTTTGTTTGTCCTCAGTTTTAGTCCCCAAATAGAATTTGAGGCCAAATTATGATGAGTTGTCATTTTTTTAATGACGTGTAAAAAAAAGGTGACATGGCAGACGCTTACGTAGAATAAACACGTTATTATATTATTTCTGATTAAAAAATATAATTTATATTTTAAAAAATCATTTTTATATGCAATAGCTTTAAAAATACAATTAAATTATTAAAATAAAATTAAAAGAAAATCAAAAACATCAGCAGCAGCATCAAGACAAATGAGAATCAAAATCATATGAAATAGCTTGAATCCTAAATCAAAAATCAGCCCCAATTCACCAAAAGAACCATTTTAGAACTCATGTTCATCAATATACAAATCCTCCATCATAGAACTCATGTTCATCAACATACAAATCCTCCGTACTCCTAAACGCAGCATGCAACACAACAAGCGCAACACCAACCACAACCGAAACCAGCACATTCACCCAAACACCGGTAAACGCCAAAGCTACGACGGTCACCACCGCGAGCACTGCCGCAAAAACCCTATCATCAACATCACGGCCAAACAGAACAAACGGTTCGTCACAGAAGAAGTAGAGGAAGAACCAAGCCACGAGCGCGATCAAGAATACGACTATTGAGAAAGGATGCCATAGTAGACTTAGGAACAAAACGAATAGGACGATCATGGTGTAGTTTACTCAGAAGTGGTTAAGGTTGCGCTTCACGCGCGAGGTTGCTTCGTTTAGAGAGTAAGGGCGTGTGAATGAGTAGAGAGCGAAAACTTCTTCCCAAGGTCTGCGAGTGACGAATAGGGATTTTGGTGTTGTTGTAGTGGCACGTGAGACGAAGTGTGGAGCTGTGGAATTTGAAGATGAAGGTAAAGGTAGGGAACTGTAAAATGGTCCTTTTGGTGAATTGGGGCTGTTTTTTGATTTAGGGTTCAAGCTATTTCATATGATTCTGATTCTCATTTGCCTTCATGTTGCTGTAGATGTTTTTGATTTTCTTTTAATTTTATTTTAACAATTTAATTGTATTTTTAAAGCTATTGCATATAAAAATGATTTTTTAAAATATAAATTATATTTTTTAATCAGAAATAATATAATAATGTGTTTATTCCACGTAAGTGTCTACCACGTCACCTTTTTTTTTGATACGTCATTAAAAAAATGACAACTCATCATGATTGTCCTTAAATTCTGTTTGGAGGACTAAAACGGGACAAACAAAATAGAGAGATTACTTTCAATTTTCACCTATAATAGGGAGACCAAAAGTACAATTAAGACAAAATAAAAATAGATAACATTTGTAGTTGTTACAAACATAAAAAATTAATTTAATAGACAAAAGAAGTTAAAACGATTAATTTGATATTTTTGTGTAACTTAAATAACTACATAATATATTTTTCCTATTATTCATTATCATTATTCTTAATATTATTCTCCTTATTTGAGAATCATTACATAAACTAACTAAATAACGACCAAACTTATCTTTGGCATAGCAGAAGTTTCATGTTCACTATTAATTTTATTTTTTTATTTGGAGGGATAAAAGTTGGGTCAGTTTAAATCCTCATATGAATAGTGATTTCATTTTTTTATCATTGAGGAAAATATTTACTTCACCCTGGCAAAACTGCAACTGCTGTTTTTGTAATTACAATCTTTGACGTGGTATTACAATTTAATTTCGTCTGTACATCTCAATATCAACATCCTGTATGTAAGAGTCTATAATTTACGCAATTCAAAAAATCAGATCTTTCAACCATAGTGCAAAAAATTTCAAGCTTCCTTTACACTGCCAAGCCAACACACCAACTCCTTGCTTAAATTCATGGTACTGTAAAATTGCTCATCAAATGCAACCACATATTTCTCCTGTCGAGAGAAGAATCCTACCTCCCTAAGCAACCCGAAGCATTGACCAGCTAGTTTCTCCAACTGCTATGTCATAGATAATGTATTGCAGGACTCCTGCACTCTTCTAATCTCAAAGGATTGAAGCTGCAAAAAAATTGGCAGACCAAATGCAGCAGATAAACTAAAAGCACCCCCTAACAAGGTCCCATTCCATGACTCGCACTGCAATCTAGATCCTAACCGGATTAACATTCCATGCAACTTTCGTTACTTCCTACTTGATCGGTCAGCTTCAGAACTTCGAGAAGACGAATTACCGTATGATCTCCAAACCTCTCTCCATTGTCTCCTGTTGGATTGTTCAGATGGGCAATACTGATTCTCCACATTATTTCTACCCATAGTTCCAGGGCGTCTCCTTTGGGCATGTCTCATTTCTTCTTCTGCATCATACCGTGCCCGCTGCAAAAGAAGAACAACAACAATATGAATACAAAGGCTAATATGCTAGAGCTTGAAAAACTAGGACTTATACAGCCCTTGAACACGATTCAATTACATATTTGTTGTGGAGGGGAACACACACAAACACATTCGTGGAGAAGAAGCCTTTTTTTAATTCCTACATGCAAGGTATAAGCTTCTGATAGGAGGTCAATGGCAGCTATTAATTGGCTTAATTTTCAGACAAAAACACTTCTCATATAACATTAACATGTCAACAACTCTAAATCCTTATTCACCACTAAAAGAAACTCACAGGATTGGATCCATAGAGCAATTGACGCAATTGGGCTCCATAAAAAACCAACATTTGTAAAACCCTATAAAGCAATCATCTCATCTACCATTGTTATTTGAAAATATATATAATACCTTTGCAGGGTCTGACAAGACAGCATATGCCTCTCCAATTATTTTGAAAAGCCTATCAGCATCTCTATGTACTTCCTCAGAAATAACCTTCCATATCCCATCATCTCCATGGTCACTTTTTGTCAAAGACTGGCAAGCCTACAGAATAAAATAACATGTGAAAAAAGTTATTCATATATCAGCATCTAACTAAGTTTTCAATAAACAACCTTATCCGGATGATGTCTAAGTGCAGCTTTCCGATAGGCCTTCTTGATTTCAGATATTGAAACAGATGGTTCAACTCCCCTGCCATCATAATGTCAATCAGGTGATAGCCTTACATGATAATGCTATATTTACCAAAATTAGCAACAAATAGGTTTCAACATTATGCTTGAAACACATCTAACATGGAATGATGACTATTATAAAATGGCATAGCATCAAAATAAATCTTTGTGAATCTACCATGTTCTTTTACAGAGTACAAGTAGCATGATAAGTTAACAACATTTACTGATTTTTTTGGTACTCCACTAGAGTTTAACTATGATCCACTGTCAACGAGAAGAGTTAAAGTGTAACAATATTGATGAAAATTTAAACTTCACTGCAATGATTTGCCACTTTCATGTTTATCGATTGTTGTTTAAAAAACTTGATCAAGTATTTATAATAAACCAACAAAAAGGTTTCCCAAATTGAGCTTTTTAAAAATATTAATTATGGATTTTGGATGAGCATTAAGGGAATTATTACCTAAAATCTAAATGCAGTCTTTGAATAGTTACATATCTATCCCTACCATGAGCCTACATTTAGTCCAGAACTATTAAGCTTACCTAATTCATTCGCAAACCCTGACATTAAGTTTATTTAGTTTCTGACCCTGGATATGGAAAAATGGATCACTAAAGTTTAGCAACCAAAGAAGGAAGATTATTAAATCTTCCCTTTATGTCTGAAAATTTCCCATTTCAACCTCAAATGGATTGTGTGAATAGTTTTGGCATAGAAATACACATAAAAGTAAAATTGATAGTGACTGGTGATTTTCAGGTAAATTTTGACTGATTCTAAAATGGGGTTAATTAATCTGTTATAGATATAAAAAAAAGGAGTGCTAATGGCTTACAAAATAAGATACATATCAAGAGGGATCTCCTTTCTGGCTTCCTCCTCTAGCTCGGAGAGCCGAATGCTATGTTGTTTTAAATCATTGGTATAATTAATTAATCTATCAGAGGTTCCTTTATGATTGGCATTATCCTCTATTCCCTTACGGAGAAGAGTGACAAGTCTCCTAAGATCATTAGCTGCTTGGTAATAATCTCTGATCATCTCATACAGACTTGCACGTCTAGAAAGTGCCTGCAAGAGTGTAAAAACATTTTTCTCATATTATCCTGTGCATTTGAAATCCTAAATAAAGCAATTCTTAAAATGCAAAAGTTAATATAGATAAAACAGGGAAGGAACAGCAGGGTTTTAAATCTCTAAGTAACAGAAAGTTCCCAAGAACACAATGGTAGCATATACGATCAGCTATTGATTGAATATGGATAACGCTCATCAAACTGGTCAACAACTTATTCCTAGTTTCCATATTTGACCTGAACCCCATCTGATTTAGTTATAAGTACAAAATCTATAAAAAAATAAATAAGTTCCAGTTGAAGAGAGAAACCTTAAAATAATTTCCATCAAGAGCTATAGCCAGACTGCAATCTGCGACAGCATCGGTTATTTGACCTAATGCTTTATATGCAGCGGCACGATTACAATAACATACAGCTGCAAATGGACGAGACTCCACGTTACAAGATAAAACAGATGTATAGTGTTCAACAGCTTCTGCGTGTTTGCCAGCCTGATATGCTTCATTCCCTGCAGTCTGCATTTTAATAGATTTACATCAATCCTGGTCAAAAGCAATTTACAAGTTACAGAAAACAGGACAGACTGAATTAAACTGATGAATATTTCCTTGAATACAACATCAATGAGGCATATGAAATTTTTTTTCTGGTGTCTTTTGATGGCAGAGAAGTTTTATTACAAAAGAGTAGAGAAGCACAACGGAGGAGGATAAATTATCAATTTAAAGGAAACTGAGAATATTATTGAGTAGTATGTGTAATGATTATTAGGATGGACTGGCACAAGTTATACCAGTACTAATCCTCACTCCTTAGTACTGCTACACACAGAGGTAGCCCATGGGTTTATGTGTGCTTTTTTATTAAATATGAATTAATTTTTTTTTATAATAATAAGATAAATACTTCTAAAAAAATACCAAAAACAAAAATGAGTAGCTTTTGAGGGAAAAAAAAGAAACTAAAAGAAAAAGTGATATTCTAAGAATACTTCTTTTCAAAGCCTACCCATATACATCAAAAAACAAAAATCAAGTCGGTGTCTTAGGAATCGCGTTATATAATAGGAGCATTTTTATCCCTGACTTTATTTAATTTTACAAATTCTAACAGGAGAGTATATGCACAATACATTTTTCACCAAGAGCAACAGCACACACAACCCATGCAACTACTTTTAACAACAGAAATATACAGACGTGTTCAAGGCTGTAAGCATAAAAGTATACTTTTAACAATAGAAATGTTCTAGACATTAAGCAAACAAAAAATGAAAATCTAAACGGTCATCATTGTATAAGCTGACCTTATGCTGCAAGAGTTCGCATACAGTGGCAGCTAGTGGTATAAGTGAAGCCAAAGCCTTGCTTCCACTCCTGCAAGGACACAGTATCAAAGCTGATGATAAAAAGATCACCATCACTGTCAAATATTCATTTTTATTTTGCCTTTTCTGCTTGCCCCTGATATGGGGAAGAAGAGGGTGAATGGGTTATAGGATGGTAATGATTACTTGTTAATGGCGGACACCTTTTCCTCTTGTTGTTCCAGCAAAGAAAGACCTTCTTCAAGCTTTCCTATGTGAAAATAGGCTTTAAGCATCATTGAACATCTCCATAGTCTGAAGTAGAAGACTTTTGAGAGTTCTGCATTATCCAGATATGTGACTTGGCAACCAGCAGCCATTGGACAAGCATTCTTCTCAGCAGAACTAAGGGTCTCGTCACACAGCTGAATCACCTCCTCGTATCTACACAGCTGATATTTGAAACAAAAGTTATCGAACAGAAAATCAATTAGTTACTACTCTAAAAGACTTATGCTGACTCTTGAGTTTCAACATTATTAGATTTTACTTGAGAGAAAATACATAAACTGTAACTTCGAACTGACATATACTCTATTAAACATAATTTAAGCTTTAATGATATTGCAGCATACTATAAGAATGAAGCACCAACCCTTAAAAGAGCCTCTGCTTTCATTTCAAGCAATTTTTCAGAGTACACACTGATCATCAAAGCCTCATTAATATGTTTCAATACCCTCTCTGCTTCGGAGGATGTTCTTCTTTGCAAAAGCTCAGCAGAATGATAAATGAAATCTGATACTTTCTGCCATCCAGTGAAAATACTTATCAGTCAGGAAGAGGGGGTGGACATCAACACCATAGCCAGTTAAAAAATTGTGAATTCAAAAAACCTCTGGATTTTGTGGAGAATGAAGAAGAAAATGTAAAATCAACACATCCATCAAGCAGTAGACTGTTGTTGCACAAAAGAAAGCAACATACAATCTCTCTCTCTTCTTTACCTATCTATAATTGCATGGGCTCCACTTTGACAATATTTCAAAACTTTCATTATAAAAAAATTTCCAATAATTTAGAAACATAAATCAGATACATGCTTCCAGATATAATAGCAGAAAGTCTTTAAATACCCCCCATAGCAACCTTTGTGGTGATGCCCAAACTCCATAGTTGAATTAAAGACTAAAACATAATTTATACTAAAAATGGCTAAATGTACTTCGAACCCTGGTGAGCAAGGTGTTAAATCATGGTCGAGCAATCATTGATATTTCAAAATAATTTGGTCATATACACGGTTTATGTGGCCACAAATGCTGTCACAGAGGCATCAAGAACCTTGCTTACAAAAGTTTTCCCATTGAAGGCTAATATAATACAATACCAAACTAGTTCAATACAAGAAGTTTTTTATATTAATTAATCGCAATTGCAGCATATAGCTAATAAAAAATCTTTAACCGATGATTAAAGCCTCCATACATAATATATCAAGTTATCTATGAAAATAATTGTAAGTAATCAAACCTGTGCATTTTGTAAGCCATTGGAGGCTTCCACCGCAATTTTTCGATCTACAGAAACATCAGTTCCTGATTGCAAGCACCTTTTGAAATATCGTGATGCATCTTCAACTTCTCCCAGAGCAAGATAACAACTTAAACAAGAATGAAAACAAAGTGACTTAAGGTGTACACCCATTAATTTAGATGCTTAAAACTATAATGGTGAAATGCAGGCATGCAAGTTGCTAGACACTGTTTACATATTTACAAGATTTACATATGAAAAATTTATAAGTAAAATGTATTTTCCAAATCTTTGAATAATAATCAAGCATTAGGTGCTAGAATCCAATATAGTCAGACTTCTAGAGGGATAAGAGTTCTCTTAATGGATCCACCACTTCTCTACCGCAAGAATCATTAATGCCACTGATACTGTTCAGGGTTTGTTCATGTAAAAAAATAGCCGCCAATTTTATAATGCCTTCTCACCTACCCTACCTAGTTAACTTCAACTATACCTAATAACCCTAATGCATCTATTTTGTACCCAAGAAGACCCTAATCTTAAAGCTTTTGTCATCCTATATTAAACATAAATTTATACAACTACAATACTGCCAAAAAAAAAATGTTAGAACCAAAAATGGAGACTTACTTTGCAGCTCTGAGTTGTGCCTTGAGGAAATTTTGATCTATTTCAGCAGCCAGCCTACAATCTTCTATTGCATCTCTCATCCTACCAAGAGACATGTGTGTGGCAGCCAGGTTGCTATAACATAGAAGCAAAGCCCTGAGACAGCTCCGAGATGCTTGTTCTTTAGATACACAACTAAGTCCTTGTCTGTAACAATTCTCAGCCATAGACAAATCCCCGTTCTTGTAGGCAATATTCCCTCTGATTTAGAGCACATTTAGTATTGTGAGTAACAGTTTGCAATGTTGATAGAGTATTGAACTTTGAGCCCAAATCAAATGACCTATTTTTTTAAAGTTATTTTATTGTGCAAATTACATTTTTGTACCCGATTTCATTTCACAGAATAACAAAAACCAAGTACAAAATAAGCAAGTGATTGCAAATATGACATTAAATTTAGAACTATAATAAATATATATACTTACCGAAGGCGCCACTTTTCACATGCTTCAGCAGAAACAGAATCCTCATTCACATCAGAATCCTTTGTTTTGGGTTGAGGAGAAGACACTTTGGCTTTTATGTCTTGCCCTGTTGCAACAAGAGGCGTTCCAGAAACCGCAGCAAATGCCACAGACGATGATGAATAAGGAACCTTTATGCTTGGCATGTAGTTGTAAGAATCATGACCTACATTTACCCAATTTTTCTTTTTGTTATGGCGTTTTGGGCTAGACGATTGAGCATCAGCTGAAGAAGCAGCAGCAAAGGTGAATGCAGACCCACTCACACTTTCATTTCTTGAACTAAAACTACCACCAAGATTCAACATTCTATCACCATCACGGGATTCAGTTTCTGCGTGTGTACCGGCCAAATCATTAGTTAGGTCCACACTACTACTAACAGATTTAAAGCTTTCAGTTTCAACCCCAGAAACAGACTCATCCTTTTTCACTTCATCAGCACAAATATTTTCATGTATATCACACTCTGAATTTCCTTCCTGTGTATCTCCACTTCCGCACGCAACTTCACTACTCTCATTTATATTCATGTTCTCAGTTGCCTCAATCAAATCTTCATCAATGTGATCAACAAAACTCATTGATACAGACTCACTAGCATCAACACCAATCGACTCATTCGATGTCACAGAACTTTCCCTCGAGGTTTGATTCTCAGCCAGTTTCTCCTGATAAGGAGAGACATCCATAGGTGAATAAGCCTCAAAAGAACCATGAGGTTGATCTTGTTGTGAAACACTTCCTTTAAAAACAAAACCATGCCCATTCCAAGGTTGGGCTTGTGTAGAATGCTTCAGATTCACTCTACTTTTATTCATTCTCACATTGCCACTTTTTTCCTTCACTTTTCCTTCTTTGCCACCAATCTTTGGTGCATGCGTTTTAAACTCAACAAAAGATGACCCTGAAGTTTCTGGTTTACTATGAAACACAAATTCATCCCTCTTATTCACTTCAAGAGGTTGAAATAACACAGAAGCCGAAGTGGATGCCGGAGATAATGGTGATGATGATGATGACATTGCAGATGAATTGCATAAATTAGGTTCAACATTTTGGTCAACTAGGTTAAACTTATTTTTCATTACATCATTTTCATTCACATTCAAATTATTCATTTGGTTAATAAACGAATTAGCTGAATTTTCATCACAAACTACATTGTTACCTCTTCCAATTTTCTCAGTTTCTTTAATGCTGAGTTTCTTCTTCAACTCGTTTCCGAGTTCCAATTCAACACGTGCGTTATCAAAACCTCCTTTATCTTCCGTTACGATTTTCAACTTACTCATCATCTCTTCCGGAAGCGTCGAGAAGAAGCTTCCATCGGCGTTCGCGAAACCCTCGCTTCCGATTTTGAGATTCCTCAATCGATCACTGATCCGCTTATCGAAATTCGAAGAGGAATCGAGATTATCGGATCCGAGGAAGGACGCGGCGGCATTGGCGACGGCGCCGTCGCGATTGAAGGTGTAGGCATTGTTGTGTTTGCGAAGTTTAACGAATCTTGGCTTCGAGAGACCGGAAACGGAAGGGGTGGTGAAGGTGAAAGCTGACGTGGAACCTGAGTTTGCGTTGGAAAAATGATCGTCACCGGCGTTTGACGGTTCCATTGATCGTTGAATCGGAAATTGAGAGATCGTGCTAGTTCGATATTGGAAACATGTTGAAATCGAACTGTTCCTTTTCAATTCTGATTATTATTAATATTAATATTATTAATTATTAATCGATTATTCTTTCGTTTAAGCAATTATTGAAAATGAAAAAAAAAAATGCTTAAAAAAGTAAGGAGAAATTCTTATTACCAATGCTGCAACAAAATATGTCTTTTTGTGATTTGTCTAATTCAACTTATAGTCTAAGTAATTATAATATAATTATATAACATAAGTTTTTTTTTTTGTTGTTGAAAGGAACATAACATACATAAGGTTGTAACTTTTGTTTTTCCCCTCTTAAATTTTGTTAGACCTGTGTCATTTATTACAACTGAACTACAGAATATCTGAATGAAATGCTATCTTTCTTTTTAGATATAGCATGTTCCGATATTTCAGGTTGGTTGTGAATGATTGTAAACAAACATGCTTAAGTAATGTTGCTACTCAAGTTTTTTTGTTTTTGAAAAAAGAAAATAGGTTCGACCAACGATAATTGGTAGTATTATATATGGCTTACGACGGGTGATGTTTGTTAAATGTTGTGACCCTCGTGATATTTTTCTGTTATGAGGTAGTAATAAGATAGGTTTTTAGTTCAACAAATAAAGGTATTTATAGATAAATAATAAATCAACCGATTACAAACCTTAAACTATTTGGATCTCAAGCAGCTTAATTGAGGCGGTTCATTTATAGTGCTGCTAATTTGTTGGGTGAATAAATCCACTCATGAATCATAACAACAAAAAATCCACTTTCATGAATAATTATTTTGAATGAATAAAATAATGTGAATTTATTAGCCATATTTTATTTTTCAAAAAAAATATTTTATATACATGAAGAATTTTCTAACTCCATGACAAGTGTAAGAATCTATATTCATGGTAACTTCTGCATTCTTAAAAATATGTATGTAGGGTATATTAAGTTAGGGGTTTTTTTAATTCACACACACATCTACTTCTTTTTTACGGCTGCACTTTCACTTAAGGAAACCTCTATATGGAAACATACTAATTCACTAATTAGTAAAGTGGCGAGAACACCTATATCGGTTTGTAACAAAATTTAAATCATTCGAGAAATATTATCTAAAATATATAAAGGAAAAAAAACACTACAAGCCATTATTGTTGTTGCGAATGATGTTAACTTAAATATTAATTGTTAAAATTTATACGTTACTATTGTGTGAATTGAAAAAAAGCAAAAAGTACCATTAGTAATGTGTTTATAAGGAAGAGACACGATCTTTAAAATCTTTAATTTTAAATTTTAAATTATATAATTTTAAAGTATTTTGTATTAATTTTTTAGCTCATTATTTAGTATTTAGTTAGTTAAATGCTAAAAATATATTTTTGAAAATTAAATTAAAATTATTTGTTAAAGAATAATTTAATTATGTTACGAAGAAGAATTTAACAGAGGGCAAACATTTTTTTTAAAATGTCACTTGTTGCTGAAAAATTCATTTGTCAAATGAGTTGCGACGCGAGTTGATATTTTTATTAAATATCTATAAAGTTATATATTTGTTTGGTTGGTTGGTTTTAATTAGTTAATTATATATATGTTATATATATATCCAAGAAAGGAGGAAAACGAAAACATTCCCTGCTTCACGCCTCCTTCTTCTTCCTTCTTCCTTCTTCTTTCGTCTTTCTTTTTCTTTCTTTTGCTTCAAGAAAAGAAACCAAAGTGTTGATGGATGAGAAAGAAAAAATTTCATTGTTGCCTCGCGAATTTCTTCCTTCTTCTTCCTCTATTTCAAAAGCTAGTGTTGTGGTTTTCAAAACCACATTAACACAAATCCTCACTTTCCTTCTAAATATAAGCTCCCTTGCGATAAGTGACAAAAGAGAAAATTGCTCCTTGCCACGCTACAGTACTAGTAAGCTAGTTTTCGAAGCGACGACGTGAGCATAAATTTTATCAAAATTAATCGCAGTGCCATAATCGACTGTTAAAGCTACCATTAAGGTAAGAGCTCATTCCAAACTTTTAGTTTGCATTTAGAATCTTATATGTGAATTTGTGGAAAATAAGTTTTATGTGTTTGAGGTATATTTGTGGAAAAAATGAATTTAATTCGATTTATGAGTGGATTAGTGGAATTTAAATTTGGTGTGTTTGAGGTGTGGTTTGTGGTGATTCATGTTTGGTGGAATTCATGTGTTCATGATTAATATTATGAATTTTTTAGATGTGTTTTATGCGTGAATTTGTGAAAAATGAATTTAAGGTGATTTAAGTGTGGTTGAGGGGTGGTTTGTGGAAATAAATTTGGTGTAAAATTATGTTTGAAATTGTGAAAATTAATGGGTGAATTATGGTTGAAATATGTGGAGTTGTAATATGGGTGATTTGCGGATTAAATTTGGTGGAATTGAGAAAATTGAAATTGATGGATTAATTGTTGAATTAAATTTGAGCTGGTTAATGATTGAATTTGTGGAGATTATTTTGGATGTGATTATGTGCTCATAATTGATATTATGAATTATTGTGGTGTGATTATGTGTGATGTTGTGGTGATTTAATTTTGATGTGATTATGTGTTTCAAACTACTATATGTATGTTTAAGGTGTATTGTGGTGCGATTAAGTGGTGACCACGATAAGCCACGAGATGGCTTTATGAGTCGGTTGATTCATTTTATCCTTACGAGGATTTAATTATGGTGTTTGTCCGTGAGAGACTGCACTGATGTTTACCCGTGATAGACTACACCCTAGTAAATTGTGTTTGTTCGTGAGAGACTGCGCTCGTGTTTTTTCGTGAGGAACTGTACGTTTAGAATTTACGCCACTCACGGAGGGTTTTTGTTTGGAATTATGGTGTAAGACTTGTGATAGGCTACACTTTAATAAATCGTGCAGACCTGTGATAAGTGGCACCTTGGTAATTAGTATTGATATGCGAGAGATTGTTCAATTATGATTTACGCCTCTCGGGGAGAGCTTTGTTTTGGAATTTTCAAAATCATGCATTTTGGCATATACACATTGCATCAGGGTGCTTGACATGCAAATCATGTTTGCTATACTATAATGATTGTATATACAAACTCAGTTGTTGTTTTTGATTATGCCGTTATTGATACGTGTGATGATTGATTTTGTGTTGTAAGTGTTGAATGATTTCGAAATGTTTTTTTCAAAACTGAAAGTCTGCATTTTTCACAGTGTATTCGAATACGGCAGGACTGTATTCGAATACGATAGCACATATTTTGCCACTGACTTGCACTGTATTCGGATACGAGATTTATGTATTCGGATACGACGTGATAATTTTTGCTACTGACTTGCACTTGTATTCGGATACAAAAGGAGGATTTTGCTATTGACTTATGACTTAGCACTGTACTCGAATACGAGTTTGCTGTATTCGAATACGACAATGCAGTTTTGTTAAAAACTTCATTTTTCAACTTTGATTATGCATGTTTGGCATATGAAAACCCTTTCAAGGAGTATACTAAGTTGAGAGGTTATTTTGTGTATTTGAAATTTAAATGCTATGTGATATTTGTTAACTTCGATTGATGACCCTCTACTGGTTAGTACTATGGAGATGGGAAGGTAATTAGACATACCTGACCGAAGCTGTGTCAGGAGGATTTTGTGGGGCGCGTTGCGATCACCCGAGTTGTGTAGTTTTTGTAGCATGATCAGATTAAATGGTTGTATAAGGATTAGATGTCTTTCTTTTGTGATTGTATTTATTTCATTTTGGAATATTGTATATATGCTTAAACTGTCTGATTACTTTTCTTTTGATGGGTTCATGTTCACTTTTTGATGTGACGTGAGAAAAGTAGAGATTCTTGGGGCAGTGTTTTTATGCAGGTGTCTATCGAGAATACCTCATGGGTATGAGATATGTCTGATAGGTCTCATAGCCCCGATATATTTTGCTATTTAAATACTTTGGATTTTTGTTTCAAAAACTATTTCCGCTGTTTGTAAATATTGTTGACTTTTATCGTTGTGTTACGACTTAAATATTTTATCCAAAAGTATTTCTTTTTTTATTCCATTATTTTATGAATTTGTTTAAAAAAAAATTGTGTTGTTAAAAATCGGGGTGTTACATCTATGGTACCCAATTTTATGAAGAGGAGAGTACACACTCAAAACGACCACCATAGGAGAAGGCATGACTTTTGGGTGTGCCTCACTATTACCCGATTTTGTGAAGAGGAGATAACACATTCAAATCGACTATCACACAAACGCCTGAGTCACTCTTTCAATGTCACTTCTCCTCTCAATTTTCGCGGAATATACTCAAATGAGATGCATAATTCCTCTATAAATATACTATTCCACTTAGCTTACAAATTACACTAAATCTCCAAAATAAATTTGAATTTTCTCTCTTCTCCATTTTCTATTTCGTCCTAAATTTTCTATCATTCAAATTTTTAAGTGGTCATAAGATCATATTACGAGTGACCTTAACTATTATATTTAGAAGTGTAATGTTAGAATGATTTTCTATAGTGAAGTAGTAAAATCAATAGAGTATAACTGAACTGTTTTATCTTAGGGTACATCGTGTTGATAGTATGTCTTGCATAATTTTAAATAATGTTGCAAAATATTTAAAGTCTTAAATAAAGCAACATAGTTCACAACTCAATACAATACATATTTGATAATTGAAAATTATTTCTTAAAATAGTTTTTCAAACTTAAAAACCACGTTTTTTTTATGTAGCACAACAATTGGTCTCTCTTAAAACACGACCAATAGAATTAGTGCTCCAAGAAAGAACATGAAGAAAAGATGAGACCATCTTTTAAGATGGATCAGAGGGGGAGTGTTTCATGTACCACAAATTACGGCGACAAAGACCTTTAAATCACTTCTTAATTATTTAGGGATGATTTGCGATGCTTCAACATCTAAGAGTTATTAGGAAGGAATAAAATGAAAGGAGGGTGAATAACATTAGTTTTGAACACTAAGTTAAGTGATGGCCCCAATATTGACTCTTCATTTTTTAAAGGTTCTTGCAGTTACATTTATATAAAATTTAACACCATATACAATCATTAAATTTTGCCCCAATGTAAAAAATATGATGGCTGTATTTCAGTTAAAAAGACACATGAACGAAAGGAGAAAATCTCTCAAGTTTTAATAAGTCACGTAATATTCACAATTTAAAATACTCCTTTTATTTCTTTTTAGACATCATTTTATGATTTTTTATACAATTTTATTATTTTTTATAAAATTGTTTATTTCTTCTTATAACACTCTTAATTATTTGTTATCTTATTTCTCTACAATAAATAATTAAAAGTATTATTAAAAAATTGTAATTAATATTATAATGAACTTTGAAAATGATAAATAATATTAAAAAAAGAAACAATTATGCAAATGAAACAACTAAAGAGAAATGGATATAATTAATGAAAGAAAACGTATACTTTCAAAATTTCCATAAAAAAATTGAAAATTTTCTGAAAATTCATAAAAAAATTCAAAATAGATATTTTCAAAATAAGCGATATCTCTCGTCAAAAAAAAAAGCAATATTCAGAAAA
>JBBPBS010001017.1:13261486-13291334 GCA_037974835.1 Cicer judaicum | reverse complement strand
TTTAAAGGATTAAAGAACATCAATTTTTTACAATTTTTTTTTTTTTGAGATATGAACTAAAAGTAAATACACAAATTTAATGCTCTCAATATTACTTGTATTTCCTTTTGAATTGTCATTTTCTAACTTTTTATGCATTATATTAATGCAATAAAATCATTTTTGTTATTTTTTATGTTATTATTTATTTTTTGTGGTAATATCTTATATAATTTTTTATATCTACAACAAATAATTAAGGATGTTATTGATAAATCAATAATTAATATTGTTTTAAATGATAGTTTAATATAAATGAATTTTTTCCGCAAATATAACAATTAAAATATAATGCAAAGGGAGTATTTATTTGTCAATTACAAATATAGTAGGATTCTTCGCAGTAAGATTTGGATAAGTTATGAGGCAAGAGCTCATATGATCTAAATATTAAATTACACACGATTTGATTTGGTTTGGATAAATTCTAAACAAATCTAACTTATAAAATGTTACTGTTAAAAACAATTAAAAAATATATTTAATATACTAATATTAACATTAGAGAATAACTTTGGTTATTGATAATTTTTGAAACATACGTAATAGTAATAAAAATATATTAAATTAAACAAATAAATATTACTAAAAAATAATTAAAACTAATTTATAACAGTTTGATATAATATCTCATACTAATAAAAAAATAAATATTAAAATGTATATATGTTGTTTGGTTCGGTTTTTAAGATTAAAAACGAAATTCAATTCAAGCAATTTTCACAGAAAAAATATCCAAACACATTCAATATTATTTCAATATTATTCAACTCTATGCAGTATTTAATTTAATTTTTTTATCAACTCGCGTTTTTAATTTAAATTTATTTGAATTTGAACACCTCTAAAAAAAAGTATCTATCATTTTATTTTAAAGAGAGAAAAGTAATTCATTTAATCATGTATAACAACACAATTAAAAGTCAACATTATAAAAATACAAATTAACTTGGTGAATTACGAAGAGAATATATATCTATCATCTGTTTTTCATAGATCATAATTATGAGTTACTTTTACATTTAATTCATTTGAGTTATGAGTTTTGATTCTTTTCATTTTTAGAATAAATTGTTCAGAATGATCTAGTGTAAAGAATATTGATAATTTTCACAAATCAGAATGGTCTTAATTTGACTAGACTGAATACTCTCAAAAAGCAAAACTATATTGGTTTGTCAAGATTGTTAGAATGATTTTGTTTCTTTAGGAATTATCTTATGTTGCTATATAAATACCTATGTTCAATTAATACATTAAAAAACACAAGTTAAATAGTAACACAATTTTAGAATAAGTTTAATTTATTTAATTTGATTATCATCAAAATGTTAATTTGATATTTTGCCTCAAAACACCATTCTCCTTAGACATACAACAAACCTCTCAACTAATTAAGTGAGTCTTGTAAGTTATCTCAACGTTTATCCATAAAAAAACCTCGATGTAATTTTTCCAACTCATTACAAATAGTTGTAGGGATTTTGGCATTCTGCATATGAAAGTAAAAGATTGAACTCAATACAAACTGACTCAAAGTAAATATTCCTGTCGAGCTTAAATATTGTTGCTACCAACCACTCAGCACCATTTAATGTGCTCAGTAATATGTTGAAATCTATTTCTAGAGCTCCTACCATGTGTAATATTTTCTCCAAGATACTTCCCCAAGCTCGTAGCTTCAATGAACTTTGTATATTGCATAATATCACGTCGAAGTTGAGGATCTACATTAGGTGAGAAATTTGTTTGAGTCTTTTCAGCATTTCTGGACCAAGACTTGACAGAATTGATCCATGAAATGTGTAATGTAGCAATCTTGCTATATAGTAGCCTCTGCAAACAAAAGAAAGTCATCAGCAAAAAAAAGGAGAGACATTTTAGATCTTGCACGCCCTGCACGCATGGACTTCTGATAACTTGCATCAATCTGGTTAGCAATAATATGCAACAAACAATCCATAAAAATTACAAAAATATAAGGATAAATTGAGTCACCTTGTCAAATACCTCTATATAGGGAAAAGCTATCAAGATTGTCCATATTCCATAAAATTTTAAAAGACGAAGTAGAAATGCAATGATGAATTAAATTAATTAACTTTTCAAGAAACTTATAATCCCAAAGACATTTAACAAAATTTCAATTCTGTCGTAAGACCTTTATTGACAAAAATACCTTATGCCTCTTAATTATTTTCATTGCATGAACCATCTCATGCACTATAATAATATTATGATGAATATTCCTCATGGGGATCAAGTTTGACTGATACAGAGAGATCATATTATTCAACAAATATTTAATACGGTTCACCATAATTTTAGTAATCAATTTATAAATTTAATTTGCAAAGAGAAATTGGACGAAACTGTGTGAAAACTCCGAACGGTCCATCTTTGGAATGAGCACCAGAAGAGTGTTATTAGCCGAACTAATCTGAGAGGGATCCTTCAGAGCATTGTTAACAAACTGGTATAAAGACGAAGTCACAATGTCCCAATAATGCTGGTAGTAAAAAGTTGGAAAACCATCCTCCCTAGGGCTTTGTTAGGACCCATCTCAAACAAAGTCTTCTAGATCTTAACCATAGAAGGCATTGAGCCAAACTTACCTGATGATTCTCAAGATGTGTTGGTTAAAAGGAAAATGATACAATGGACTCCCTTATCTCTTTATCTTCATGAAAAATATCAAAATATATGACATATCCATATCCTTTAAATTCGCAGCGTCAAACTCCCACTCTCTATTCTCATGTCTAAGCGCCATGAATTTATTTTTTCTTCTATGGACAATAGTCTTTGAGTGATAATATTTTATATTCCTATTACTATCAATAATCCACTTACCTCTAGACTTTTCAAACCAAAGACAATCTTTGTGATAAAGAGTTTGAGCCAACTCATCTTGGAGATCAAATTCAAGCGCATCAAGGTATCTATTGTATCCATAATGAAAATTATTTTGAATACCATTCAACCTAGCTATGATTTCCTTCTTACGCTTGAAGATGTTTCCAAAAATGTCTTTGTTCCACTCTTTAATAAGTGAAGTCATATCTTCCAGCAAATGAACTAAATCTCCCTTGTAGATCCACTTCTCACTTATCCAAGAGTTCAAATTATCATGCATAATCTAAGCCGCTTCAAATCTAAAGGGACAATAGGGGGGCTAGAAGGTTTGCCTGAAGCATAACAATAATAGGATGATAGTCAGATTGGATATAAGACAAAACTCTAGCAACCTCTTCTAGAAAATTGAGTCTTCATTCGATGTTACAACCAATTTAATAGGTATGTCGTCTTTGTTCCACATCAACCAAATACCTCCCGCAAAACCACTAACTTCAATCCTCAAATTCTTGTGAAAATCAAGTCATTCTATTGTATTAGTGGCTTTAACACCACTACATCTTGTGTTTTGGAGAGCAACCATATCCACTTTACTTTAAATCACCTACAATAATTTTCGAGTGCTCTATCAAATTTTTTTTCTTGAACACCCTACAATTCTAAGATAAAATAATAATTAATATGATAAAATTAAAGACAAAAGATAAATTATATCTTTTTATTTACAATTACAACTTAAATATAATTTATAATTTACATTAAAATAAACATTTTTCCACCTATGCAAAATTGTGAGTTTAACTGCACTAATAAGATACAAATATAAGGAGATTAAGTGACTCATTAACAGATAATTAATGCCAACATATTATACAAATTTACTAATGATTCAAAGATAATTAATCTTAATTTTTATTTTAAATAAATTATTTTGTGTTTTCTTTGTAAAAAACATAACTCTAATATATATTATTTTTTTGTTGATAGAAGAGGTAATAAATAATACTATACACTTATATACAACTATGAAGTTCCAGACTTTAAATCCGAATAGATACACTAACCTAACTTTAATTTTTTTAACATAATATCAAAATAATAATATTGTGTGAATAACACCGGTTGTCAAATTCCAATAAAAATATCAATTATCAAATTTAACCATTGATTATTAGAACTCTTTGATATCTATAAAAGAAGTGTATATGTACCCACAAAAACATATGTATTAAAAAAATTAAAACTAAAATCCACTTAAAAAATAACTAAATAGAAAAATGTAACATCAGATAATTAGATTTTAATACTGCACCCAAAAAAAATTTATTTGGATCGATAGAATATAATAGAATGGAGGGAAATTGTGTAAAATGGAATCAGTTCTACAGTTGGGATTTTAAAAAAATGGATAAAATATAATATGACATGATAAACTCAATTACATCATATTAGAGTTTCCTTCATTTCTCTTCCCCTCGATGCAGAGAGAATGGAAAGAAATCCACCTTCTTAAATTATTTTTTTTACTATATTTTTTAAATTATTAAATACCAACTTATCTCTCCTAGTCTCATAAATCACTGCAATATTCCTTCCACTTTATTTTCCTATAGTCATATATTCTCAACAACGAACATAAAAACATGAACAGCCAAAAATTTTCTTTTTTCTTCTATTTTTTTTTATTTGTTGACATTTTTTACACTACGCCAAAAATGATATTTTATAGCGCGTCTTTTATAGCGTTTATTAAATACAAACGTTGTTGTATAATATTTTAAAAATAACGGAAGATACAATAGCGTTTTTTTGACAAGCGTTGTGGAAAGAACACTGTTGTAAGGTCATATAGGGTCACATAGCGTTTGCACATAATATTTATAAGACTTTTACAACGTTTTTTCAAAAGCTCACATAATGTTTTAAGGCGTTTGTAAAACATAACGCTCTCACTTTATGTTACATAGTATTTAAAGCGCTTTAATAGAATTTTATAAATAACAGTAAACCGCTTCAGTTTCTTCTTCATTACGTAAACTTCACTATGCTTCAATGTCCCCCTCTTCTTCATTATCTTTCTCATTGCGAACCCTACTGTCCCTACGAACCATATTGTCAACCATCTCCATATTTGTTACTATCCCTATGAACATTATTATATATTCTTCTCATTGCGAACCCTACTCTTTTCTATGAACTGTTCGTATTTCTGCGCATTCTCGTTGTTCCTTCTTAAACGAAATCGTAACCCTACGAATCCTACGTATTTCTTCGCATTCTTCAGATATTGTATTCATTTATATATATATATATATATATATATATATATATATATATATATATATATAATCACATTTATTTGATAGTGTTTTACAAGTTTTCCGAGCTCAAAGGCAAAAGTTAAATAAATTACATGGATTCCAATAAAGGTTTGAAATATATGCCTTTAAAATTTCATTAACAATCAATGCACAAATATTTATTGACCTATATGTTTTATTTAATAGTGCCCTCGTCAAACTAACAACATAGGCTACGAATACTATATATTGCGATTCATGAAAAAGATTGTTGATATAATCCAAAAAAAGATTTAACTAAATAAAACAATGCACCTATTACAGCGCTTTTTTGAAAAAACGTTGTAAAACTAGAACAACAAGAAGTACATTTTTAGAAGAGATTTACAATATTTTTATTTTATTTTAAATAGCACTGTTGTATTTTTTTACAGCGTTAGATACTATAATGTTTAATTTTTAAAAAAACGCTATAAATGACTTTAAAAAATGGCTGTAAAATACTATTTTTCGCATAATAAATTACATTATGTCATTTTATACTGTCTTTTGAATTATAACACAACCCTAAAATATCTTTATCATACTATTAATTACTATTGTATGAATATTAAATTTCTTTTTTAGAGTATAAATATTAAACTGCTAACATCTATTATTTTTATAATACATGAGCACTGCTAAATAATAGAATGGACTTTTAACTAAGGAATACATGTATTTATTTTTTAAGGAGACTAAAAACTTTTGTTTTTGTGTTTGATGGAGATCACACATAGTTACCGTGGAAATATATGGATGATATGTTTTCATATCTTTAGTTGAAATAGTCCACTAAACTATTTTACTCAAGTCCAAAAATATATTTTGAGTAAACAATGTTCAAAACTATGTTTTAAAATTAGTGTGTTATAATATAATTAAAAAATTTAAATTATTTATTAAAACATAATATATTTTTCATTCTATATATTTTAATAAAATAAAAATAGAGTTAAACGTTATAATTCATTCTCTGAGTCGGTCTAACACGTTATTAATATTTTATTTAACAACTAAAGAAAAATTATTTGGTAGAAATTTTAATATTGGAAATTAAAAAAATTTGGAGGCTATTTTGTTTCTAGTTATTGGAAGTTTAAAGAATTTTTATAATATATTATTGAGCCTTTGTATCAAAAATTAAAATTTATTTTTTGACGAGTTCTAAAACAAAGTTTTACAAGTATTTGTTAATACTAATAATAACATTTATTTGATAGTATTTTACAAGTTTATCGAGTTTAAAGGGGTGCTATATTGTCGAAGCAAAAGTCAAATAAATTATATAGATTCCAATAAAAGTTTGAAATAGATACCTTTAAAATTTCATTAACAGTCAATGCATAAATATTTATTGACTTATATATTTTATTTAATAGTGCACTCGTCAAACTAACAACATAGACTACGAATATTATATATTGCGATTCATGAAGGAGATTGTTGATATAATTCCAAAAAAAGATCTAACTGAAATAAATGAACGCACCTATTACATCGTTTTTTTGAAAAAACGCTATAAAACTAGTACAACAAACAGTGCATTTTTAGAAGGGGTTTACTTCGTTTTTTATTTTTATTTTTAAGAGCGTTAACGTTGTTGTATTTTTTTACAGCGCTAAATATTACAACGCTTAATTTATTGAAAAAACGCTATAAATGACTTTAAAAAAACGCTGTAAAATATTATTTTTTAGATAGTAAATTACATTATGTCATTTTATACTCATTTTATACTCTCTTCTGAATTATAACCCAACCCCAAAATATCTCTATCATACTATTAATTACTATTGTATGGATATTAAATCTCTTTTTTTAGAGTATAAATATTAAACTGCTAACATCTATTATTTTTATAGTACATGAGCACGGCTAAATAATAGAATGGACTTTTAACAAAGGAGTACATGTATTTATTTTTTAAGGAGACTAAAAACTTTTGTTTTTGTGTTTGATAGAGATCACACATAGTTACCGTGGAAATATATGGATGATATGTTTTCATATGTATGGTTGAAAAAGTCCACTAAACTATTTTACTCAAGTCGAAAAATATATTTTGAGTAAACAATGTTCAAAACTATGTTTTAAAATTATTAGTGTGTTATAATATAATTAAAAAATTTAAATTATTTATTAAAACATAATATATTTTAATTCTATATTTTTAATAAAATAAAAATAAAGTTAAAAATTATAATTTATTTTCTGAGTCGGTCTAACATGTTATTAATATTTTATTTAACAGCTGAAGAAAAATTATTTGACAGAAATTCTAATAAAAATTATTTGACAGAAATTCTAATATTGGAAATTAAAAAAATTTGGAGGCTATTTTGTTTCTAGTTATTGGAGGTTTAAAGAATTTTTATAATATATTATTTGAATCTTTGTATCAAAAATTAAAATTTATTTTTTGATGAGTTCTAAAGCAAAGTTTTATCTATCTCTGCATTTTATTTCGTTCACTTTCAAATAATAAAATAAAAGTTTTGATTATTGCATCATAAAATATCTAAATAATTAAGTGAATTAAAATTTTATTTCATTTCACACATTCAATTTTGTACCATTCATTTTAAAATATTAAAAAAAAATTAAATGATTGACAGGACTTTAGTGGTGTGGAAGAGAGAGGAAAAAAAATTTTGTCCCTTAATCTGGAATGCTATTTTTGTAAATAACACTAAAAAATAATTTTTGATGATTAATATATAGTTTTTATTTTGAGAACATAATAAAAAGATGAAAAAGTTTTGAAAAGTTTTTTAAGTTCTCTAGAATCTTAATCCAACACATTTTGTAAAATTTTCTATATTAAAGAAATTATATAATAGAAAGAAGAAGAAAATACGTATTCATCCAAGTTGGGACTCTCAAACTAAGCTTTTAGAGATATGAGCATGTTTACCTTATGTGGGGTCGAACCATTATCATGTCCACTTGTTTCAAGTATTTTTTTCATTCACAAATATCAAATTCGACATTAGAACATCTCCAACAAGAGGTAAAATGAGTTCGTCTGTCAATGTATAAACTTTTATTAATAGTAAAAAATTTATCATTTTTTATTAATTTATAGCCGTTAACTTCTTTTTAATTTATTAAATAATAATAATTTTGTGACCATTAGCTTTTTTTTAGTTAATTTACTACCGTTAGCCATTTTGTTTCCTTTAATTATGATTGTTAGCTCATTAATAGAAACAATTTGTTACTCATACTTTTTCTTCACAATTATTGTTATAAAAATTTAAATTCAATTTTATTTTTATTTTAAATTAAAATAATGTATAATATTAATTAGAATATTTAAATTAATATTTTAAATTATAATAAAATTAAATACAAATTAAATATTAATGTATAAATTAAAGTAATGAAATATAATATAATTTTTTAAAAGTTAAACCGTAAAAAATGAATGAGTTGATTTAGGGTGATGTGGCATAGTAAAACTTGAATTATGTTGAGTTCACCGTTGGAATAAAAAATGAGTGAATTGTAAGATGATATGACACAGTAGACCAAACTTATATTGAGTTCACCATTGGAGATGCTTTTAAACATGTAGTGGGTTTATACCATTTTCAAAGTGGATTCGAAGGATCACTTTAACTCCTTCAAAATGCAACTAAACATACACTTAATTCAATATCTTTTACTTTATATTTATGGTAATGATGAAACATCAATTAATATTTTTTATAAGAGTTATTCAATAAAAATATTATTATATATTTATTTTTTTAATCTATATTTTTTATAAGCAAATGTTAATAAATTAATTGTTGGGTTAGCTTGCTCGTGTTTGAATTTAAAACCTCCTTCTTATAACTCATTCGCATTCTTTAGTTCATCCATGAAAGTGTCACATTAGAGTTTCTTAATATATGTGAAATGATTAAATAATTACTAGTTTGGAAAACAACGAAGTGGGCTACAAGCACATCTACTCCTTCTCCCTAGACGTGAATTTTGAACCGAAAATATTGTATTCCAAACACACACTAAAGTCAGATTATTGTGGACCGCAATATGAGTAAACGTATATTAGCATATTACATACGGCACGCGACTATTCGACCTCGTTGCTACAAACCTAGTCATTTTAATACTTTAACTTAAGGTACGCAAACAAAATTTGTGACGTTTTGAGGTTGAATTTTTTATTTAATTTAGAAAATCATGTCGATAAGGCTGAATGACACATTAGACTTCTCTCTGGTGGCTGCTTCTTATTCAAAGCCATCAATGTTGTTATATCCTCATTTGCAGGGGAATTGTGTAGAATTACATTTTTTTCCATGGAGTGATTGACGGGCCAAATAAATTTATTAGCATATTGTCAATACAACATTTTGGGGCAAATAAATTTATGCCTATATATAGGTTGCAATTGTGGAGTTCATAATATTTAGTATTCGAGAGTTGATTTAGATTTTAGTTTTCATAAAAATCAAGAACCAACATAGCCATGTCTATCATATTGATGCTTGTTGGAGTATTATTATCTTCCACTGCATTCGAATTTACGGGTCTATTACCCTGTCTCTCTAATTAGTGATATTGATGTTTCATGTCATTTTCTTTATGCATGGCTCTCATTCTTTCTCTTTTTGCTATTTTAATTTACTAATATGACTTTAGCTACCAAAAGATATTACAATTGACATAACCATTGAAATTCTCTTTTAATTCTTCACTTTTGTTCCTTTTTTCCTTTGCCAATAAGAATGTTTTGTAAATACTAACGGGATTGAGTGTAGAGGAAGTGGGTCTATTAAGAGATATATCCGCATGAAGTATTGACAAGTCTCAAATAAGATTATATTTAGTGAAATGAATAAAAATATTTTGTCAATAGATGTTGCAGATGACACAAATCTCTTTTAATTTAATAAAAATATCGAGTTTAAATTTGAGTTTTAGCATGCAACAACGTTAATTCTCTTAAAGGAGATTTCGTCGCTCATTTAGGTCCCACAAAGTTTGAAAGATTAGTCTCCTTATCTGTGTCATGTGTGCAGAAACTACTTAATTTTTTTTATGCACATTAATATAAAAATGTTAAATACTTTACGCGGTCTTTTAACTTAACTTTTTTTTATGCACATGTATACTTTTTTTTTCTTCTCGATTTGATTATTTATTTAATTTTAAATAATAATTGTTTTATATCTTAAAATATCAACAATGTTATCATTTTTTATATATACTCATAAAATTCATCAAAATCTTCTATTTCACTCCAACACAAGTTGAAAAATATGGTTGAACATTTTGCTTGCATAGTCTAAGTTATTCGTAATAAAACCTAGTTGACGTTAGTGATTAATCTCTATTTAAGTCCGTCTCCATTAATTATATAATTATTTTTTCTGATCATAGAAAAAATGTTAAAGAAATTTGTATGTTAAGTCTCTGAGTTCGAATCTAAAATAAAATATAATATTACATTTATCAATTGAGTTAATTAAGATAATTATATAAATCATTTTTCATATAAAAAAAGTAATTTTAATATTATAATTTATGAACCAAGCTGTAATTAATTACTCTTCAATTGCTCTCATAATCCCATGATTACATTTGGTAATTGGTTCAATTGTTAACATGAGTATATATTAAACATGCAGGTGCACAATCTGTTGGTGTTTGTTATGGAGCAAATGGAAATAATCTACCAACAAAACAAGCAGTGGTGGATTTATACAAATCAAAAGGAATTGGTAAAATCCGTCTATACAATCCAGATGAAGGAACACTTCAAGCCCTCAAAGATTCAAACATAGAAGTAATCCTAGGTGTCTCAAATGATGCCCTCAGTTCTCTAACAAATGCCCAATCTGCCACAGATTGGGTCAACAAATACGTAAAAGCCTATTCTCCAAACGTCAAAATCAAATATATTGCTGTTGGTAACGAAATTCATCCAGATTCACCTGAAGCCAATTCAGTTCTTCCAGCATTACAAAACATTCAAAAAGCAATATCTGCAGCCAATTTAGGACAAATCAAAGTGTCTACCGCAATCGACACGACACTAATCGGAAAATCTTACCCACCAAACGACGGTGTTTTTAGCGACGCCGCAAGTGGTTACATAAAACCTATTGTTAACTTTTTAGTTAGCAACGGTTCACCACTTCTCGCAAATGTGTACCCTTATTTCTCATATGTTAATAACCAACAAAGCATTGGTCTTGACTATGCTCTGTTTACTAAACAAGGAAATAATGAAGTTGGGTACCAAAACTTGTTTGATGCAATGTTGGATTCAATTTATGCTGCTCTTGAGAAAGTAGGAGGTTCTAATGTGAAGATTGTTGTGTCTGAAAGTGGGTGGCCATCTCAAGGTGGAACTGGAGCTAGTGTTGAAAATGCACAAACTTATTATGGAAATTTGATTAAGCATGCTAAGGGTGGGACACCAAAGAGGCCTAATGGACCTATTGAAACTTATCTTTTTGCAATGTTTGATGAAAATGTGAAGACAGGTCCTGAAACCGAACGACATTTTGGTCTCTTTAATCCTGATAAATCACCTAAATATCAACTTAATTTCAATTAAGTAATATCAGTTGGTGATTATGTATAATAATAAACTTGATGTAACTTGCAATAGCCAATAAGTAAGGGTACATTGTGCCCTTTTGGTTACTTTTAGATGTTTGCATCAATGAATAATGATGATATGTATTGTATACTCATACGTGCGTGCTTTGTTTACCACTTTTATGTATTGTTTAAAGGGAGTTTGTTGAGGAGTGTGGAAATTGGTTGATAAGCCTGATACATTCTAATATTACATGGTAGAAACATAAAAAGAATGAAAAATGTTTAACCATGTAGAATAAAAGAATAAAATGTGTTTAACCACCATAAAATTAAGATTATACAATAAAATTAATAATCGTTAAGTAATAATAGACAAATGCCAATAAGTGCTTCAAGGGTTTGGCACACTTGATAGTAATTCAAATGTAGAAATTTATTATTGAAAATGTATAAAAATTTTAGTATTTCATTTTTTCAAAGTTTAAATTTTGACTTTTTTTCAATACTAAATTTTTCTCTTTACATTTCTTACCATTTGTTAGCGATATTCATAACAATAAAATACTAGTGGTTCAGATAATTACAAAACTTTGAACACAAGTCGAAACTACAAATGTCAAATATCAATTTATCTTGAAAAGATTAAAAAATTGTGTTCTAATGGAATATTTCAAATACACAATCCTAACAATGGTCTACATCTCATTTGAAGCCGTCTTTGTCAATTGGCCACATTGATTTTGTGTAACTTGCATTAGATAAAATCAAATAAGTTGACATAGTCAACGTCACTTGCAAATTAATTAAATTAGTTGCAAGGTGATTATAATAGTCATTTTGAAATCTATATATAAATAATATTATAATTAACAATTTTCTTTTATTCTATTAATACAATTTTATTTATATTTTTCTCTCTTCTATATTTAATATTAATATTTTGTATATTCTATTAAAAGTCAATTTTAACAAACACTCCACAACCGATCCACATAAATCACCATAAGATGACAATAAAAAAAAAGGACAGAGATTTAATAAGACTTAATACAGTGTAGAAGTGAGTTGTTTTGATGATAGAACCACGAGCAGAGGTCTAGTCGTTTACTGATTGTTAGTAGCTATTGCAACAGCCGGATAAAATGACTCTTAGATTTGGTCGTTTTGTTTAGGCGTTTAGTTTGGTTATAGTTTGACAAACCAAAATTTGATATAATATATATTTAATTAATGACTTTAATATGGTAGATGTTATAATTTATGAAACATGTGTATTTACAATACTTTAATTATATATATATATATATATATATATATATATATATATTTTTTGTTAGTTTACTAGTAGATTTATTTTTATTTTTATTTTTAATGAATTTAAATTATTTTGTTTTTTATCGATCTAATTTTTATTTATTTGAATGAATATCGTTTTTAGCATATAAAAAAAATCAAATGTTTTTTTTTTTTAGATTATGTAGTTATATTTTACCCTAATATTATCTAATATATTATAATCAAAAAAGTTAATTTAAGGGAGAAATATAAAGGAAAAGTGATTTTTTTACTAACAAAAATAACAACTAATATTTTATATTAGAAAAATCAAGTAGTTGAGTTAAAATTCAAATTTAAATCATGATTGAAATAATTTTTTGTCGGACTTTATTTACTTCCCCATTAAATTCTAAATTACTAAAGTTTTATTTTTTTTTAAAATAAGACTTTAAACATTATATTTTGAGATACATATTTGTATTTCAAAAAGCTTGAAAAAGATTTTAAAGTACACAGATAAGTTCGAAAAAAATTTACACGCGAAGACTAAACTATAAGTTTCTATGAATAGGCCCGCCATATTTAAGTTTGTATAAACTAGTTGGTGGATACGCATTTAAGTGGATAGAAAGTTTCTCTAAGAAAAAGTATCAAACAAGTTGGATTGTTCAATATATCCTCAATTGAAAGTTAGAGATTAATTCTTCAAAGTATATAGATTCAAATAAATAAATGATTTTTCAAATAAACAAACGAATAATTTTTAAATAAATGCCTAAATTATTCATCACGCAATATATTGATCCCAAAGAAGTGTGATATGGACTTTCGAGCTCGAATGACTTACAAATTCAAATGAACCTAGCAAGAAGTTATTTTGGTTCAATAGACTTGACACAAAACAACAACAAAAACAAATTTCAAAATTTGGACGTACTAAGTTGTAATTGAGAACGTTTCCTTCACGTAGCTAAACTAGTTGACTAGTATACAGCATTAATGGAGGTTAATTAACATTCATGTAAGCATATATGGCTATGAATCAACAATATGTATGCGTCTTCACCAAATTACAAAAATATGGTTGAACTCAAAAACATGGCATTAACTCTAGCTACTTGAGTGATTGACGGGGCTAAAAGTCTTTCTTAATACAGGACCACCCTACAATTAACATAAAATAATATTTCCTTTGTCCTAAAATAATTATCGTAAAAAAATTATTTCAAAAAACTTGTCATTTTTAGTTTTTAATACAATTTTAATCATTTTTTTTATAATTATATACTCCAATTAATATAATTTATATTACTTCTAAATTATCATTCTATATTTTGCATTTACAGTAATAAAAATATTCTAATAAATGATAAGGATAAATTAAAAAAATCACAATTATCTGTCTTTTATTATTATTATTTTTGAATATATATATGAAATAATAAAATACAATAACTATTATGTGTGTGGTTGTTGGAATATTGGGATTTTCCTCTTTTTAAATTATGCATATAAATATGGACTAGGAGGTGGAATAAAAGATATCACAGTTTGCGTCTTTGTTTTTATTTTTTCCATTTGTTAACTTATTTTTAAGAGAATCACTTCAATGTCTACCATTTTTCTGCTTGTTTGTATACTGACCATTGGATTAAAGTTTACAGGTATATAGCTCTTCCCCTAAATAGGAAACGTCTTTTGTTTTTATTTTTCATTCAGTAATATTAAGATTTTGTTTTCTTTGTTTTTATATTTTCAATTTGTTAACTTATTTTTTAGTTGTCTAATTTTTAAGTAAATTTAAGATTAAAAATTTTAAAAAAAAAATTTAAGTTTAACAATTAAAAGGCATCACGAGTGAAAAAGATATATCAATTGACACAATTAAAAAAAAATACTTCTCAAAATAAGAAATATAAAATTTATATAAAATTGTCATAAAATATTATTATTAAAATTTCAAATATATCAATTTTTTTTATAAAAGTCTTGTTTTAGAGTTTGTTTTAGCCTTCAATAAATAATGAGTTGGTCTTGTATTGTCCTGAGTCTCTTTTACTTTATATATAAAAAAACATGTTAATATGCCATAACAAATAAAAGATATTACACTCTCACAGTGTATACAATGTTTTCAATGGTTATTTTTGGTGTAAAAGTTTATTTGATTCATTATTATTATTATTTATACATTGTTTTTGTGTAAAAAAATTTACATAATCGTGAAAACTAATCACATGTGTGACTTTAAAAATAATTAATAAGATTGTATATAAAAATTATGCAGTTACACAATCCATAGGAGTTTGCTATGGAGTGAATGGTGACAATCTACCATCAAGGCAAGATGTTGTGGATTTATACAAATCAAAAGGAATTGGCAAAATGCGTATATACTATCCAGATGAAGAAGCCCTCCAAGCTCTTAGAGGTTCCAACATAGAATTGATCCTTGATGTGGCTAAAGAAACCCTTCCTTCTCTTGCAAATGCCAATGAAGCCACAAATTGGGTCAACAAATATGTGACACCCTATATACAAGATGTAAATATCAAGTATATTACTGTTAGTAATGAAATCCATCCTAATGACAATGAAGCCCAATACATTCTACCTGCCTTACAAAACCTTCAAAATGCAATTTCATCTTCCAATTTACAAATCAAAGTTTCAATAGCAATAGACATGACTTTGATTGCTAATTCTTATCCACCAAATGATGGTGATTTCAATGACAAGTCATATATACAACCAATAATTAACTTCTTAGTAAACAATGGGTCACCACTTCTTGCAAATGTTTACCCTTACTTTGCTTATATTGGTGATTTACAACATATTCCTCTTGACTATGCTCTTTTTACTCAACAAGGAAACAATAATATTGGGTATCAAAACCTCTTTGATGCTATGTTAGATTCAATTTATGCAGCTCTTGAGAAGATTGGAGCGTCCAATTTGCAAATTATTGTGTCTGAGAGTGGATGGCCATCACAAGGTGGAGATGGGGCTACAATTGAAAATGGTGCTACATATTATAAAAATTTAATTGATCATGTTAAGAGTGGGAAAGGGACTCCTAAGAGGCCTAATAGAACTATTGATGCTTATTTGTTTGCCATGTTTGATGAAGATCAAAAGCCTAATGCTGAAACCGAAAAACATTTTGGTATTTTCAATCCTAACAAATCACCTAAATATCAAATAGAATTCAATTGAAAAAGATTGATAATTTAAAATACTATGAATAAGTGTGTTATGTGTACACATATTGTTCGTGTCTTACTATTTATATCATGAATTAAGTAAATAAAAGATTATTTATATATTATTTACTAATGTAATTCCCCTTATATATTTAGTTTGTATTTGAGGTCTCAGAGAAGGAAAAAAAAACATAATTGATTTTGTCTCCCACACGATTTCATAGTGAAAATTATGCTTCTAAATATAAATTTGACTATAAGTGATAAAAGAATGACTTTTACCTTGAATAAAAATATTTTCATTAAATTTTACATCACATTTATTTTTTTAGTATCAAAACATTCAAACATAAATCACATCCATCCAAACTTTATTTTAACCATATCAATTTTACAAAATTATGTTTATTAAATGTTCACCCAAAGACACTTGATCAACCTTATACTTATTTTGTATATTTCTTTCCCTTTGGATTGGTTCTATGATACTAAGGTGTACAATGATTTGAATCATCCCGATGTACATGACTCAAATCAATTAGTTTAGTTTAAGTTTATTCTTTTTTTTATCTAAATTTGATTGGATAGTTGTGGGTAGGTTAGGCGAATTTTACTTATTCACCTTCGCATTCAATTGATCAAAGAAAATTCATACTTATTTTTATTTTTTTTAACGAGTTTAAAATTTAAGTCTTTACTCTAATGAATCGGATTTTTGTACACTCATTTATATATAATAAATTTAAAATTTATATTTATAAAAATTAAAATTTAATCATTTATTTTATTCATTACAACCCTTGTATCTTTTTTCATTCTCAAATCAATTATTTATCATTTAAAAAGTACAAAAATCAATCATTTTTAAGAAAAATGTTGAGGTGACAAGCTACATCAACAATGTTAGTATTTTTTTATTTTTTTTTAAATTAAAAAACTCATTGTAATATTCATATCTTCATTATATTATTATTAAATTCAGAAGAAAAAAAATAAAAAATTCAAAAATAAACCAAAGATTTTCAAAAATCAAAAACTCAAAATTAAAAAGTAAATATATAATTATATATTGCAGTAATTAACTAATGTCACACTATCTCGAATGCAATTATCGATTACAGGATACATTTGTTCATGCCAAAAATTATTTTGAATTGTTAGGAAAAAAACAAGCAAAAGCATAGTTTTATCAGAATCATCAATCGGTGATCATGTAATAGAAGTCACTTGAGTATGAAAAATTCAAATCTTATTCAATTATTTTTGTAAATTAAATAAAATCAAACTATTAGTGTAAGCTGATAATTTGATCCAATAGCAACCAAGTTTGTTATTTTGATGGAAATATATATAGTGAAAAATAATGCAAATTTTTCTAGAAATCACGGTCAAAGAACCAAGAATAACACACATAGACAATATTATAAATTGAATGAATGTGGGAAAATCAACCCAAAAAAAATTTAAACATTATATTTTGACATATATATTTGTATTTCAAAAAATTTTAAAAAGATTTTAAAGTATACATACATGTTCGAAAACTTATAGAAAAATTTATATTATGAAAAACTTAAAAAAAAAAATAATACAAATTTTTAATTTCAAAAACATAATTGTATACAAATTTCTCTAATCATTCAACAAAATAAATTTATGATATAATAATTTCACTATTTATAATTTTATTTTTATACAATTTTTTATTTATTAAACATACCCATAATTTTTTATTTATTAATTAGCCTAGACTATACTATAAAACTTGATTTCAGTATTAAAAATTTACAAATTGTTTCAAATTACTTTGTTAGTCAACTAATATATTGATATATAAATTAAAAGATTTGTGTCATTAAATTATATATCTCATAAATAAAATATTATATAATATATCGAGCAAATCACGAGTTACATAAAGTCAATAATTAACCAATAAGATATGCATTTGAAAATTTAATTCTAATAAACTTCAAAATTTGGTTTAATTGATAAAAAATAATATACAATATCTATGAGGTAGGTTAGAGATATTTAAATATTAATTTTATATACTTGTATCTTTTTTGTACATTCACATAGACCATTTCTTAATAATTAAAAGATCGAAGTATCCACAATTTGTGTCAATTGATTTGATTGAAATAAGAATCTTTAAAAAATAACTATTTTAAAAACAATTTCATTCACTAAAAATTTAACTATACATAGTGAATATTGGCATGATTGTTTTGCTAGAGCATGAATTTGAATATTGATTACAGTTAATGTTTAGATTCTATTGCAATATTCAAATATTATTTATAAAACATATGATGATTTATTTGATATATTTTATATTTCTACTTTATGTACCTAAATTTTGAAATTATTTTCTAATTTCATTACATGATGTATGTCTTTTTCGTTTCGTCGAAAATTTGAATGTATGAAAGTTGTAAATATTTTATATTAAAAAAAATATTTATATTAAAAAAATTGAAAAATGATTATTAGTGATTGTGATAAAATTGTGAAAATCAAATTATATAAGTCTATAAGATAATTGTAGTTTAATATATGTTAATCGGTGATGAATTTCGATTGAACATGACGTGATATATATTAATAAATATACTAATAAATATTGTGGTGTATGTTGATGTAATTTTGGGATTCATAATGAGTGTATCTCTTATGGGTATAATTATTTTCATAAGTTGAATTATAGTGTTGCTTAATTGTTATCGAAATGTATATTTGAGTCGTGATGACATGTTATATGTGCATCTTTTCTTCTTAGATAAATTAACATCAAATGACATGTATTCATTGTATGACGTAGATTGATACGTACGTGTATATAGACTAAAATTTATTTTATCAATTTTTTTAATTATTAAAATAATTGATTTTTTATTTTGCTCAATTTTTAATGTTAAAACAAAATCTTCAAAATCTGTAAGACAACGACTCTGAACCAAATACATAAATTTTTGTAAATCAAATTATAATTCAGATGTCTATGATAAAAAAAACTGGAGGAAATAATTTATAAAAGAATTACAAAAATAACTACTATATTTATAAAATAAAATTTTTAAGATAAATTCCAACTAATTTTTTAATTATTAAAAATGTAAACTAATATTTAATCTATTATCTTTCTTTGTTATATTTTTGTAAATTTACGACTAAAAAAATCTTACATGCATTCAACATTATATTTTTTATTCATCTATTAAAATTTTAAAATTTCTACCACTTTTATATTTAAATTCAAGATCCGTCGTTGTTTTATTGTGGGATGAATTTGAGTATTTGGATATACCCATTGCCTTTATCATGCTTTTATTGTGCGAATGTGGAGGGTAGGGATAGGAATAGGTTAGGCCGTTCGTAGGGGCCTATGACTTGGCCTACTTATGGTCTGACCTGGCCTCACCTATTTAATAAAAAAGTTAGGTTCAAACTGTTTTTGAAGTCTATTTATTTAAATAGGTCACACTCAGGTTTATAAAAAAAGCGTCTGACAGATCGGCCTATATATATTTATTATTTATTAATATTATTTTTTATTATTATATTAATAATATTATTTTTTATTATAAATTCTATTAATTAGACAATCACTTAGTAATCATTCCATATTCAGTAGTCGTTTCATATTCGGTAGCGGTTCTATATTAGGTAGTAGTTTCATATTCGGTAACTGTTCAATTAGTCAACCAATCAGTAGTTGTTCCTTATTTGTTTAAGAGGTAATAATGGTTGCGTTTAAAAAGGCTTACAGGCCAGGCCAGATTATTAAAAAGGTCAGACCAGACCAAAAAAAAAGTCTATGATAGGCCGTAGATCAGACTTAGACCGAAAAAATAAATCGTAGGCCAGACTCAGGCCTTTCAAAGCCTGGTCTGGCCTGGCCTATTCCCCCCTAGTGGAAGGCTAGCAGTATACGATACTATGAACTAGGTACCATCTCTAATATACCGTGCAGGGTTAGCCATATAAGATTTTGTTGAGTATTGAAATTTATTGATAAGCATGGTACATTCTAATATTACATGGTATTAAAATGTTTAACCATGCATGTAGAATAAAATAATAAATGTGTTTACCCACCATAAAATTAAAAGATACAACAAAGTTAATAATTGTTAAATAATAATAGATAAATGCTAATAAATATTTCAAGGGTTAATTTGGGGTACTTGTTAGTAATTTAAATATAAAAATTCATTATTGAAAATGTATATAAAATTTGGTATTTAACTTTTTCAAAGTTTAAATTTTGATTTTTTTTCAATACAAAATTGTCCACTTTATATTTCTTCCCGAGTACTCTTAAAGTACTTGTTAGTGATATTCATAACAATAAAACAACAGTGACTCAGATAATTAAAAAACTGTGAACACAAGCTGATACAAATGCCAATTCATCATGAGAAGATAAAAAAAATTGTTCTAAATCATATATCTCATACAATAAAAAAATTATATAATATCTCAAACAAATCACGAGTTAACTAAAGTCAATAATAATTAACAAATTAGATAAAAGCGATTTGAAATTCTAATTCTAATAAATTTCAAATTTTGGTTTAATTGATAAAAAAAATATAGGTTTAGGTTAGAGATTTTTAAACATTAATTTTACATAACTATTGTATCTTTTTTGCAATTATAGAGACCATTCCTTAATTAATTAAAGGATTGTATCTTTTTTGTGCACGTATAGCTACCATTCCTTAATAATAATAGTTAAAGGATCCAAGTATCAACAAATTGTATCACATATATTGATTTAATTGAAATAAGATTCTTTAACAAATAACTATTTTAAAAAAAGATTACATTCACTAAACAAGTTATACATCGGGAATATTGGCATGATTTCTTTTTAGAATATGAGTTTGAAAACTGACAATTAATGTTTAGATTCTATTGCAATATTGAGACATTATGTTATAAAACATATTACTCACGTTAATGTAGTTCTATTACAATGTTTATATATAGATGGATGAGTTGAGTATATTTGAATAAAACAAAAACAAAAACCTTGATATATCAAAAACCCGTGCCTTCTATATTTTTGTTTCATGGCTTCCTTTTTTAATATGGGTGTCTTTTTGTTGCTTCACGTGCTTCTTGGGTTGGAGACTTCTAAAACAGGTACACTTTCTTGTTTGATCTTTGGTTTAATTATAGTATTCTTCAACTCTTTTCTTTTTGTGATAACTTGGGTGACTATCCAAAGCCTAACATTTAAGGTATCAATTTTTATAAATATGAACTGTGAAATCAATTTGTTATTCAAAGAATAAAAAATTTACATGAGTTGAATTTCAAAGCCTCATATTAAGAAATTGCTTCTAGATTATTCACTATAAAGATACTTATATCGAGAGTGAAAATTAAACTCGTAACTTTTTTTAATAATATTTAAAGAGGTATTGATTTTGATTTAAATATTCGTAATATACTCAATTCTTATGTCTTCTTTTGTAAGCAATGGTGCAAACAAAAAAGAGAAACAAATAAAAAAAAAAAAATAGGTGAAGAGAGATAAAACAATATGGTTGATATTCTATAAATCGACAAAACTAATGTTATACACGACAAGACATTATTTTTGTCTGGTCATGTAAAAAATTATTTGATTTTCATCCCTTTAAAATATGAATTTGAAATAAAAAACAGAGCAAAATTTTATATTTATTTAATTACTTTTTTCTATATATTATTAAAAAATTAATTGTGATATGTCACTTTAAAAAAATTTATAATATCAACACATTACAACAATTTATAGGCATGAGGTTAGAGGTAGTTATAATAAAAGTCAAATATTTAAAATTTGTAATTAGTTGATACTATAAAAACTCTTTATATGTATACGGGTGGCGGATCTTCTTGAAATCGGGTCTTTAATTTCTTTTATATATATATATATAATAACTATATTATAAAAATAATAGTGATAAATTATTAAAATATTCTTAAATTCTATGATTTTTAGTAATATTCGCCTCTCTCTCCTTCATTTATGTACTTCTTTTATGTTTGTTTTCTATTCTCTCTCATAATTTATACTAAAATATAATAAAATTAATACAACAACTTCTATATATACATAAACTTTTTCATGTTAATCATTGATATATGATATGAAATAGTACATATGATATAGTATGATTCTATTTTTAAATTGTGAATTGTTATAATTAATATGAGTATTTTTTTTAAAAGTGACACGATATTTAAACATAAAAAAATTGATGATTTTTTCAAGAACAATTTTTTTGACAAAGATGAAAATTATAAAATAGATATATTTTATTTGATTGAATTGTGTGAATTGTGAAAAGTGTGACTTGGGAAAATTGAAATTCTAATTTTTTTCATCTTATCTATTATGTATAAATTGTGTAATACTCTAAAAAAAATTATATGACTTTTTAAAAATTTCAATTATAATATTTGAATTAATATTTGTCGCTCCCCGTCTCCCCCAAATATTTTGTGCAAGATCCGTCACTGGATGTATATAAATTAAGTCGTATTAGTAAGTGACCTTCCATTAGACACATTCTTAGTTTATGAATCTTTTAACAACACTAAAAATAAACCTATTGATTTTACATTTTGGTTAAATAGAAATAAAGATTTTTTTTTTTTTTGCCAAGGAAAAAATTGAAATCTCCTACTTTTATAATATTAAAAATCTAAAAAATTTGTAAGGAACAAAATAAAAATGTATGGAATTTATAAAGATGATAAGCCTATTTAACTCATATTATTAATTTAATTTAATGCAGCTGCACAATCAGTAGGAGTTTGTTATGGGATAGTGGCAAACAACTTGCCTTCTGCGGCAGAAGTAATAGATCTTTTCAAAACTAATGGCATTGCAAAAATGAGAATATATAATCCAGATCAAGCAACCTTGGAGGCACTTAGAGGGTCCAACATAGAACTTGTCATTGGAGTCCCTAATGAAGCCATGCAATCAATTGCCAATGATGTTTCAACAGCAACTAGTTGGGTCCAAAACAATATAATAAACTACTCTAATGATGTCATATTTAGGTACATTGTTGTTGGAAATGAAATAAGTCCTAATGACCCAACATCACAATTTGTTCTACCTGCAATGCAGAACATTTATGCAGCACTTGCAACTGCCAACTTACAAAATCAAATTAAGATTTCAACTGCTATACAAGTAGGTCTGTTGGGAAGTTCCTACCCTCCATCACAAGGAGAATTTAGTCCTGATGCAATTCCATATTTAACTCCAATACTTAACTTCTTAGTGACCAATGGAGCACCACTTCTTGCTAATGTGTATCCATACTTTGCTTATATTGGTGATGAACAAGAAATTTCTCTTGAATATGCTCTTTTTACTCAACAAGGAATCACTGATATTGGGTACCAAAACCTATTTGATGCAATGTTAGATGCATTATATGCTGCTGCTTTGAAAATTGGGGCTTTCGATTTACAAATAGTTGTGTCTGAGAGTGGATGGCCATCTGCAGGTGGAGAAGGGGCTACAACTGAAAATGCTTCTGCATATTATACAAATTTGATTAATCATGTCAATAGTGGGAATGGAACTCCTATGAGGCCTGGTCAACCTATTGAGACTTATCTATTTGCTATGTTTGATGAAAATCAGAAGCCTGGTGCAGCAACTGAACAATATTTTGGTCTTTTCACTCCTGACAAATCACAAAAATTTAATATAGCTTCAATTAATTAAATTGATATTTTAGAAAATATATGTATTTAAATATAATTTAACAAAATATATATTAAGATTTTTTATGTTTTATTAAAGTAACAATTTAGTCTTTTTTTTTTTGTAATACTAAAGATATTTGTTAACTTTTTATTTTTTCAATTTAATTTTTTAAGTTATATTTTATTTTTAATATTAGTCTTTAAATTATATTAAATTATGTATATAATTCGTTAAATTTGATTATTTTCTTTAATTGCTATTAAGATATTAATACAAACAGTACAATAAGTTGATTATTTATGCTACTTTACAAATAATCGAAGTTAATAATATTGATTATGATGATAATCTATCCTATTAAATTTTTAGATGTTATATATGTGGATAAATAGTTGGAATAAATATTAAGAAATATATACTGTATATAAATTTTGATGATTGTTTTCTAAAAAAATTAGTATTCATAAACTTATTTGTGTTTGGTATAAAATTATACAAACATAAATCACTGCGCTCTAAACTCAACGGTATAAAATCAAATTTTCACCCTAAACACACTTATTAAAAATTATGGATGGAAACTAAAAGTTAATTGAGCTTCGCTCTTGGTATATGGAAATTTGATTAGAGTTATTGACCCTTCTTTTCTTATGTTATAAAGGATTATGCCTATATTTTAATATATATTTAATATTTTAAAATAATTGAAAGAACAATATAATAAGTAAATATATTAATTTTTTTAAATATCAAAATTTAAATTTAAGTAACTATGCAAAATCTTCTGCAAGTTTATAATAGACGTAAATGTTCTGCTTCAACTTACTTATTAGCACCTCAATCACAAAGCTCGTAGAAATTCTCCATCATCATATACCACAAGCTAAACTAAAATTAAGCTTAATTAACTCCAGATTAACTTAATAGAAATTTTATATGGTAGAAATTCTACAAGCTAAAATTAAGTTTAGTTAACCTGTAGAAATTTCCCTACCAAATAAAATTAAAATTGCAAAGGTTTACATTACAATACACACCTTATAATTATACATTGAGAAACATTAGTTAACTTTGATTAGATAAACTTTAGTCTTAGTTTCAGTACTATGAAACCAAAACTAATTGTTTAGGCTAATAATTTAATGAATTAAGTGGTAAAATTACTTTGATCTCCTTGTTTTTCAGCTAGCATTGCATTGTATTCCTCTCTCAGGATGTTATATTTATTGCTTAAGGCATTGAAACTTCCCATTTTGTCCCCTGTGACATCCTTTTTCTTTTCCAAACGGTGTTTTGTTGATTCAATTTGTCTCTTGAGCTCTTGAATTTTGGAACTTTTTTCCTCGTGCTCTTTTTGTAACACTTTCAACTCTGACAACTTTGGTCCTAATTAAATTTCCAAATAAAATGACAAACTTGTCAATAGAAAACAAAACATTCCTAGTTATGATCACACAATCACATGAATTTAATGGTTCAAATTAAATTACTAGTAGGTTCAATTATGTGTGTGGAATTGTATGATTAAATATTAACACTTCTTATACTCTCACCTAAATGATGCCCTGCAGATAGGTGGGTAGCGCACGTGAGATAATAACTATGTAGTTAATTATTATTAATATTATTATTTAAGTTTTGCAATTTTACATGTTGAAATTTTATGTTTATATAACTCTTAGTAGATATTCACAAGTAATTACCGATCAATGTTGCATCAAAGATTTTAAAATTACTTAATTTGCAATGTGCACATATCATAAATAATATCGAATCAAATTCTAATTTTTTATTTAATTCAGTATTTCATCAAGAAAGCTTATCTTAAAAAAATTAACGTTATAACTAGGTATGGCAACCAAGCAAAATGGGGCGGTTTTTGTCTCTATCACTTTGCATCTCAATTTCCGTCAGCGACGGGATTCGAATTTTTCTGTTCGCTCTCGTTCACTTAAACAAAATAATAAATTTAAAAAATCATATTTATTATAATTAATTTAATAAAATAATTATTATTTATATATAATGATAAATTAAAAAATATATTAAATATATTGAACATATAAACATATGTAAATTTTAAAAATAACAATAATATTACTAATTGAATGAATTTGAGTGGGAGGATGAGGTGGATATGAAAACCCTCAAACTCATACTCATCCTCAAGTTTTAATTTCGGAAAAACTTGCACCCATAACAAATAAAAAGAGTTTTTTCCTCGGGACAAATTCAGGTGGATATATACGGATGTTGATTGTATTGTTGTCGTTAATTATAACTCAATTATGATTAACATGATACAAATGTCACGAATCACCCAAATCGAAGCGTGTATATAAATAGTAGGTGGTTCAATTAATAATCTTTTATATTTTATTAAGTTTTTTATATTAAACATAATTTATTCTTATAAAATCGATCTATAAGTTAAAAATTATATTTCTTTTTAAACTCTTTTAGATTTTTATCTATTTTAAACGTATGACTAGAAGATTTGAGATTTTCTCGATAGTGAAGTTTGTCAATATATACATAAGTATTTTTCATATCAATATATGTATATGTGACGTGAAAATATGTATTTATTAGCTCTTCAATTTCAAGGATTTTTCATTGTGTCTCACCGTAATTTATTCTATGATATATAAATATGAGTACAATATTTTACTAAAAAATTAAGATACAGTGTGAAAATATAAAATATAAAATATAAAATTTTGCTATATAATTTAACTAAAAGAATTGTATTATTCATTTTAGATACAAAATCCAAATTAAAAATTAAAAAGTCACAAATCATATTTAATTATAACAATAAATTTTTTCAAATACACAAAAAAATCATATATTAATATATAAAAAAATACTAATTCCAATTGTAATAAAATAACATAAAAATATACTTGATAGGACTTAGCATATATATATCTTAGATATTCTCTCTTTTGTGAGGTTTGAACAGAAAATATAGTAAAAAGATTATGTGATTTAATAAATAAATAAATAAAACTATAAAGAGACGGTAGAAAACTTTAAAGTGAAAATTTAAAAGAAATAAATACCTATAGCTGTATTATTTGAGCTACCTCCTTCCATAGCTTCCCCTGCTACTGCACATAAGAACATTTTCAATGTATATATAAATTGCCATTTTTAATTTCAACCAAAGACTAAGTTTAAACATAGCAAACTAAGAAGTTAAATTGCAGAATGTATATAATAAAAACAAATTAAATTATCTCATGATGTGTTCAAAGTTCAAACACAAGGAACAAAAATCACAGCAAAGTGTCATGGATATAGAACATGAAACATCACAAATGAGGTGTTCTGTCATATTTCTCATTGATCCAAGAGTTATATGCAGAAAGTCTCAAAATTTTACAACAGACATTTTTGGTTTCTAAATGAAGATAAATACATTGAAATGGATGAAGTTGTGGATTAAACTAATTAGACCTTTTTTGTCTTCAACTCCTACACTTTCTCTTTGGTTTATACAAAAGAGAGACTCATACACCAATTGAGATTTTCTTTCTGTGTGGTGTGGCTCTTCTTCTCTTTACAACTATATATAATATAGAGTTTACTTGTCATAATTGTCATAATAAGCTCTGTACTATGCATCGATATTTAAAAATTGTTCAAAATACTTACGAGGATTGATGCTGTCCTTTAAAATTAAAAATTTATGGTTCTCTTTGTCGACAATAATAATATAATTAAAATTAATTTGATAAAAATAATAAAAATTAAATTAATTAAATTTTAAATCACTCATATTTTTTTATTTTATTTTTATTTAACTAACATCGATTATGTCTCTATTACACACATTATATCAAAAAATATAGTACAATTTTAGTCTTAAAAATCAATGCAGTTATTGTTAAAATTTCAAATAGTCTTCTAATAACTATTGTGTCCATTACAACAACAAAAACGATAATTTTTAGTTCTTGACAAATATAAATCAAGACAATTTAGTTTATGAACCACGATCTATTAATGAATCGAATGAAAATTGATGATGTATATATCGTTAAATCATTAACCGTGTCCATATATTTTATATGTAATTGCATTTAACCAAAACAGAGAGAACCAACTTAATCCCTCATTTGAAAACTAATTAAAAAGAGAGAAATAAAAACAAAAGGGGTGAAAAATGAAATATTAGAAAGAGTGAAAACAAAATCTTAAACATTATTGACACTTTTGTGTCTAGGAATTTCTGACTACAACAAGAAGTGGGAGATGTTCAACGCATAAGAACATTTCTAACGATGAAGTTAATATGAATTCAATAAATAGGATTCACTGTATTACGTAACCCATTCATTTTCTACTTCAACGGTGAACTCACATGTTAATGAAAATATCGTTTCTTTGTGAGAGAACGGTAATGACAACTTGACACATCTCTAATAATAAATTTATCAAAAACTGAATATTACGTAATTGCACTTGACAGACAAACTTATTTTAACTACCGTTAGAGATACTTAAGTGATTTTCTATCGATTTTCTGTATGAGATATTTATACTACTATTTTTTTGTATTCTTTTTGTTTTCTTGTTTTCGCTTTTAAACTGCAACTTCTTTACTTTTTGTGATATTTCGTTTTCCTTCCAGAGATTGTTATGTGACACGTAAAGTGTTGCATAATGTAATCCCAATTCAGAAACAAATAAAAAAATTAATTAAAATAAAATCGATAAAGACTAACATGTTTTAATTTATTTTTGTTATACACTAAAAATATAATTTTTTAAAAACTTTATCTGTCCGGCGTGTGTTTTATGAGGTGAGATGAAAATTTCACTTTTACTCTAACAATATTTATGAAGTATAGGTATTTAAATAAAGCAATTAAATAACCCTTATCTTGAAATGCATACCGACATTTTCACACATACATTTATTATTTGTGTCAAACTTTGTGTGATGATAGTAAACTTTATTCTAACAAAAGTTGTAAATAGTGTAGGCAGATGACGTTGCGAGTCTCTAAGCTAGCAATGTCACTATAGTGACTACAATTCATTATTTGGACTATCTTCTTGTTCAGGAAACAAAAATCTCGTAAGATAAAAGATAGTACATAAATTTGTTGAAGCATTGATGTGAATTTTTCTGGTTAATTTCTCCTTGGTTGTCCCATCACTCTTCATTGGAATCAGGTTATATCTGTACAACTTTATTGTTTACAAAAGCTAAAATAGTAACATTTCTTGCAATCCATCTTTATCTAGTTTGACTCATCAAGAAATAGAGGAAGGGACCTGACACCCCTACACATTTGAAGGTTGAATGGAATTAATTAAGAAAGGGATCTTTGTTTGATTGGACTTATATCGGTATAAAAAAGTCCTACTGTACTAGTATACAAATTAAATGAAAAGAAAGATTGTACTTATAGTTAGTTGATTTATTCTTTCTATGTGTTTCTTTATTTAATTTTAGATAATATTTTAATTATTTTTTATTTAATTTTAAATAATAATTTAATTTTTTATATTTTAAAATATTAATAATGTTATTATAATTTAAATTTTTAAATAAATTTATATTTTCATTTTTTATTTGATGAATTTGATGTTGTTTGAGATAAAAATATGAGTTTATTTGAATATTTGAGTTATACATTTGATTGAATACATAAATTTTCTAAAAATTAGTATTTAATTTTATGAGTTTTGTTTAAATTTTTTTATGAATGTATAAATTTCTGTAAATAAATGATAACATTGTTGATATTTTAAAACACAAAAGATCAATTTAATTTTTAAAATTAAATAAATGACTAAATCGAAAAAGAAAAATG
>JBBPBS010001017.1:13249529-13261269 GCA_037974835.1 Cicer judaicum | reverse complement strand
TTTTAAAAATAAAAAAAAAATAATATATGATAAATAGTATACATTAATGATAAAATAGAAAGATAAAATAAAATAAAATGTTGAAAAGTATAAAATATTTATGTATCATTATTGTTAAAAAATTGTATTTGATTTAATAAACACGCCACACATATAGTAATCTCAACTATTGAATAATAATAAATAAATAATTGATATTGTTAATTTTATTATTTACTTTATTTGAATTGTTCAATTTCAAATTAATAATTAAGATTGTTTGATGTATGAAATTAAGTGGATAAAATACGAGTATAATTTAATTTTTTCACATATATGAATATGTCGAATTTTTACTTTTATATGTTTAGATTATTTAATAGTAATTATAAAGGTCTCTTTAATATCAAATTATAATAATATAAAGACTCTTAAAATATTAGATATGTGTGTCATTTCTCCTGTATGATATTTTATAATATTTATTTTTTATTTAATATGAAACTTTTATTTATCATTATATGTAAACAATCTTCTCAAGTGTTCAGTTTAACAAACCAATTTTTAGATATGAACTTTCTCTCGAGTGAAAGCTTATTCATTCTTATGCATTTTGCAATGTGATTTGAACATGTACATCAGCGGGACTCACCATTTTAACACGTTAATAACACTTTTCATACAAGAAGTTAGTTATTTTGGTAAATTGTCATATTTGATACTATTGTCGGGTCATGATAAGTTTTGGAAGATCCCCACATTGGTCTAAGAGGAGTCATACATATGAGTTAGACAATATATGTCATATATTCGTTCAAAATCTTAAAGTATTTGATTTGTTGGTCATTTCACTTATATAATGTTCAATATTCACTTATTTTTATCAAATATATAACTCTAACTCACATTTGATATACCAACACATAGCGGTTGAAATACTTTTATATTATATCGCAAAATTAAAATTTACTTTATATAATTTATATTTAAATACTACAATACAATTTACATCATTACCCTTAAATTGTAGTACAAGGACTTCATCCCCACGTCGAGTCCTAACGTTCAAGGAACTTATCACTAACTATATTTGATATAATATTAATTACACTATATAGTTAGACTAATTAATTAGTTGGACTAGTTTGTTGTTCTTATTGGCTATTAAGCCTTGTCGTACTTATTCATATAACAATTCTTTTATTATACAACATTTTTTTTTTAAAATAATTGGTGTTAAAACAAAATTTGTCTTTTTTTAGCATAAATGACATTTTTCTTCTATCCGGAAAAAAATGGATGGTTGAGCAAATATAATTTTGTTCAGCCTAATCAGCATTTTAGCTTCTATCTAGGGGAAAAAAAATAGTTATGCAAATATAATTCTTTTGATATTTTCATATTCATTTTAATCGTTATATTTATGATATTTTGTGTTCTAGATAGAAATTATAGATGAAATAAAAATAAATAAAAATAGACATAATTATTCATGCGCGTCCTTTAATTTAATTTCAAATAACACTTGAGTTTTTTATCTTTTTTTTTTCTTTTCTCGTTTTGCTCCTTTACTTAATTTTAAATAGATAATTTGATTTTTTATATTTTCAAATATTAATAATGTTATCAATTTTTTTAATTAAAATTATCAAAAATTTCAAAGAAAACTCATAAAATTAGTTATCATCTTCAATCTAATGCAAATTTCATCAAATTTATAATTCAAATCTTCAAATAAACTCATATTTTTATTCTTTATATTTTTAAATTTTTATAATAAAATTAAATAAATAATCAAATCGGAGAGAGAAAAAAATGATTAAGGGACCGGAATAACAATTGTATCATAAAAATATATTGTATAATGAGATAAATGTTGTTACATAAAAAAATACAATAAACTTATATAGCCAATACCAATAATAAACCAATCTAATTAACTAATTAGTCTAACTGACAACTATCAAGTCTAATTAACTATTTTATAATAAAAAATTTAGACGAAGATATAGTACTCCAATTCAAAATAGTAAAAGATTGTAATAATGATTCTCTTTGTAATTTATTATCTCTTGTATATTATAATTTTCTTTCCAAATTTCAATCGAAGAAACAAGAACAAAATAATTTCAATTTTACTTCCCACACCCATTAATTTTTTTTTAAACCCAAAATCTCCAAATTGTTCTTCCCTCTTTATTCAATTAAAACACTTTTCTCAACCTTCTTCAACCTTCAACCTAACCTTCATCCCCTTCAACCTTACATCTTCATTACATCATCTCCTTCATCACAATTTACACTATTCAATCATCTTGAACACCATCTTCAACACATTCAACATCATCTTGAGTAAGCCATTGTTGTTTTTCGTTTTTGGGTTAAACTTCTTCAAGAAATTCAACACCATTTTCGTTTTTAAGGTTTTTTGGGTTCATCATTTTCGTTTTCAAGCTTCTTCAAGACATTCTGGGTTTATGATTGTTTTATAGGTTTTATGGGTTTATGGGTTTTCTGGGTTTAGGGATTTTTGTGTTGTGTTGAAAAGATGAACGTTCTGAACTTGATGATTTACGTCAACTGAGATGCATTACGTGAACTCAATTCACGTACGTGGACGTGAACTGAGTTCACGTATGTATAAATTGTGAAATTTTTCTTTCTTTATGTAAGAACCATAATTTTAAAGTATACCTTAGGTATTTTAGTGTATTTTTGGTATTGAACTCGGAGGCTTTTTAGCCAAAGTTATTAATATTTTGGAGTTTATATGATCAAAAAGATATTTTGACGTTCGATTAAAATTACTCGTCGATAAATAAATTACATTAACTGCTGAAAATTTCATCTGTCAATTGAGTTACGACGAGAGAAGATATTTTTAACAAAAGTGGTTTGGAAAGTTATGGGCGAAATGGTAATTTAACAAAAATCTAGATATTTTGAGATATTTGTTAATTATATTTAATCTATTAATTTATATATATATATGGTTGGAGGGAAATAGGAGAAAAGGAGAAAGAAAGAAAGGAAAAACAAAGGAAAGGAAAGAAAAAGAAAACTTCATTTTCTTCCTCTCTGCCGCGCGAACCCACTTTCTCCATTTTTCTTCATTCATCAGTTTTGCTTCCTTTTTCGTTCTTCCTTGATTCCTTGAGTTCAAAATTGATAGTGGGTGATAGGACAAGGATTTATCAACTTCACTCTTCCTCTTTGATTCAAAAACGAAGGAAAACGGTTTAGAGATTTCAAAACCGTCAAACACAAATCTCGCCGTTTCTTCTGGATCCAAGCTTCGTTTCGCGAAGGGATAGAAGGGAAAGTTGCTCACCACTACACTACGGTGCTAGCGAGCTAACTTTGGAAGCGACGTCGCGAGCAAAGTTTTTACCGGAATTGATTGTGGTGTCGTAAATCGACGTTAAAGCTAACGTCAAGGTAAGGGCTCCTTCCAAACTTTTAGTTTGCATTTAGGGACTTATATGTGGTTGTGTGGAAAGGAATTTGGTTAGGGTTAAAGTTTTAATTTGGGGAAAATGAATCTAAGGCTTTATGGGTAAAATCATAGAGTTGAGTTTTGGTTATATTGATGAATGTTTCATGGAAAATGAATTTACCTCATGTATGTGTGATTTTGAATAAATGAAATTATCGTGTTGATTTGTGTTCAACGTACTTGGCGTGTTCATACTTGATGTTTGTTGATTGATATGTTTTGATGTGGATTGAATTTGTGAATATGTTTGAGTTTGTTTTGTGTGGAATTTGAAAACCATTAAGTTAAATGAGTATTAAGAATGGGAAATCTCTTAATGTCTCGTTTACTTAATGTGAATTTGTGAAAATCGTTTAAGTTAACTGGGCGTTAAGAATGGGGAATCTCTTAATGTCTTGGTTACTTAATGTTTGTTTTGAAAATCGTTTAAGTTAACTGGGCGTTAAGAATGGGGAATCACTTAATGTCTTGGTTACTTAATGTTTTGTTTTGAAAATCATTAAGTTAAATGAGCGTTAAGAATGGGGAATCTCTTAATGTCTTGTTTACTTCATGTTTGTTTTGGAAACTCGTTTAAGTTAAAAGAGTATTAAGAACGAGGAATCTCTTAATATTTCTGTTTGCTTAATGTTTTGTTTTGAAAATCATTAAGTTAAATGAGTGTTAAGAATGGGGAATCTCTTAATATCTACGTTTACTTAATGTTGTCGTGAAAATGATTTTGTGGAGAAATGAATTATTGTGTTTTGGCACGAATGGTGTAATAAATTTGTGAATACGGTTGAGGTTGTTCTGTGTGGAATTTGAAAACCATTAGAGTTAAACGAGCATTAAGAATGGGGAATCTCTTAATGTCTTGTTTACTTAATGTGTGTTTGGTTGTGAAAATCGTTTAAGTTAAATAAGTATTAAGAATGGGGAATCTCTTAATGTCTTGTTTACTTAATGTTTGTTTTAGTAAACCGTGCAGACCAGTGATAGGTGGCACCTTGGTAAACGGTACAGGCCCGTGATAGGCAGTACGTTTATGGTTTACGCTTGTTGGTAAGTTGTGCTGACCCGTGATGGGTGGCACCTCGGTAAACAGTACTGACCCGTGATAGGTGGTACGTTTACGACTTATGTTTTTGGGTAAATTGTGTTTGTCCGTGAGAGACTACGCCCTGGTAAATTGTGTTTGTCCTTGAGAGACTGCACAGGTATTTGTCTGTGAGAGACTACACCATGGTAAATTGTGAATTGTTGGTTCATCGTGATGTTGTGGGTATTGTGTTATAAGTGTTAAGTGTTATGTTTTGGAATTTGGTGATAACATGTCTGATTGCAATACCATTTTGAAACTCATGATGTTGTAGTATTGTGTTATAAGTGTTAAGTGTTATGTTTTGCAATACCATTTCGAAAACTCATGATGTTGTAAAACCGTTTCGAAAACTCATGTTGTTGTAGTGATTATGTACAAGTGCTAAATGTTATGTTTTGGAATTATGTGATAACATGTTGAATGTAAAACTATTTCGAAGTTCATGATGTTGTAGTGAAAGTGTGGAAATTGCTAAGTGTTAAGATTCGGAGTTGCGTATGAATGTGAATGAGTTTGATTATGTAACTTTTGGAAGAATTAACAGGGGAATCGATTTACCCAATCGATTTGGTAATGATTTTCTCAGAAATAGTGAGAAATCGATTCAGCAAATCGATTGGATCCATTACAGGGGCTTCGTCTTTCAGGAAATCGATTTGCCCAATCGATTTGATTCAATACAGGGGCTCTGTCTTGCACGAAATCGATTTGCCAAATCGATTGGCCAATACAGGGGCTCAGTCTTTCTCAAAATCGATTGCTCCAATCGATTGATGTAAGTTCAGAGTTCAATTTTCGCTGAAAACTTTCAGGAAATCGATTGGCTCAGTGAAAAATCTTATTTTGTGTTAGATAATTGATTGCTCAATTGATTTATCAATGTTTTGGTCAGTTATATATTACTTGATGGATTGAGAACTTTATTTGATTTCATTTACATTTGGCAAGCATTATATGAACCTTTCACATATGGAAAATTCTTTTAAGGTGCATGATTAGTTGAGAGGATATTTCATGCATTTAAAAACTTAAATGTTATGTGTTAACTGTTAATTTCGGTTGGTGACCCTTTACAACTATTGTGGAAATCTGGGCTTTGCCCTCAGATGAGAGCCAGGATGATCCTACCGATTCGTACCCTACGGATGGGAATGTAGATGGGAATGCTTGATTGGAGCTACGTTAGGAGGATCTCACGGGGCGCGTGGAGATCACTCAGGGTGTTTAGATATTTTGTAAAATGATTAGACTAGGTTGACACAGAGGGAACATATGTCTTTCTTCGGGTTGCTTTTATTTTTAAACTGGAAGACTGTACCACTTTTGTTATGTAAATATTTTGAGTTCATATTTGGAGAACTTTTTCCGCTGCTTGTAAATTATAATGACTTAATTATTTTATCCAAAGGTGTTACCTTATTTATTTCTCTGTTTTATTTTAATTTCTTTTGAAAAAAAAAAATACACTCTCGCTTTGAAAAACGGGGTGTTACACTTTACGTGAACTGAGTTCACGTATGTTCATGTGAATTCAATTCACTTGTATGCTACGTGAATTGAGTTTACGTACGCCTACGTAATCTCATTTCACGTATGTTACAACAACTTAAAAACTCCATAACCATACACAATCTTAATTCAAGTATGCCTACGTGAACCTAATTCACGTAAATTGAAAAAATTCATCATCTTATTAGCTACGTGAATTCAGTTCACGTGAAGGTACGTGAAATGAGTTCATGTACGAAACTCAGATCTGGAAAAAAATTACAGCATCAAACTACTTACCTTCTTGTTTTGATTCACTATAATGATGAGGATGATGAAAATGATGAAAACGTTCAAAGTGATTGAAGTTTTTTAAACATCAAATGTATGAAAATGTGAGGATGATGAAAAAGAAGAATAATGAAGAAGGTTGAAGTTGGTAGTTAGTGAAGATAAAGGTTGAAAAAGGTTGAAGAAGATTGAGAAAAGTGTTTTAATTGAATAAAGAGGGAAGAACAATTTGGGAATTTTGGGTTTAAAAAGAAATTAAGGGGTGCGGGAAGTAAAATGAGAGGTGTGAGAAGTAAAATTGAAATAATTTTCCCTTATCATACAGTGCTAGATCCAAGATCCAACAGTAGTGATAAGTGTTACGGATATATTGACCCCTAACCCTAAGTGTAAGGGGTTGAGAAAATTTAGACTAAATATGTTAATTTTGTTTAATTTCGTTTAATTAATATTTAAAGTCCGATGATGTGTAAAGTAATTGAAATTGAAAATTAAAAATATTGTTAGAAGAAAGTAAACATACTTAGAGTGTTGGCGGTGAAAATTTGAACGATTTTTGAGATAAAAATTTATTGAATTCAAAAGATTAAAATATTCAATGTTTGATTCAGTTTAAATTACAAATAAATAAAAAATATGTTCTGATTTAATTTGAATTAATATGATTTAAATTGAATCAATTTTCAGTTGATCTTACAGTTGTAATATATTTAATAGTATATTATAAAATTATATTAATATGATAAATTTAAAGTAAAATATTAAATATAATATACTAAAAATTAATATCATGTAATAATGTAAATTAATTATATTTGAATTATATAAAATAGTAAAATAAATATATCAACTTAAACAAATAACTATTTTTAAAAATGAATTGGCACAAACAAATAATAATTTAATGCAATATCTCGTACTAATTAATAAATAAGTAAATATTAAAATTTATAAATAAAATTTAGTTTATTTTAAAAAAAAATTAAAATTTGATTCGAACAATTTTTACAAAAGAAAATTCAAACTCACATACTAAATATTTGATTTGATGTGATTTTCAATTTTTTTTATTAATTTGAATGCGAACACCCCTAAACATAGCCTTAATTATTGTAAAGTATGTAATCGTTTCTCTTGCTAGATGTCTACTCGATTTTTCAAGTAAATAGCACACACAATTCCTTAACTTAATCTCAATTAACGTTTTAATTTTTTATTTTTTATTCTTTTTTAATTTAGTTATTTATTTTAATTTTAAGTAACAATTTGATCTATGTTTTAAAATGTCAACAATATTATCCTTTTCTATTACAAAAATTCATCAAAATTTTCAAATAAAATTAATAATCATCTTCAATATAATGCAAATAAACTCATATTTTCATCTCCAACAACATCAAATTCATTAAATGAAAAATAAAAATATGAGTTTATTTAAAGATTTATGTTATGAATGTGATCAAATCTACATTATATTGAAGATGATAATTAATTTTACAAATTTTGTTTGAAAATTTTGATGAATTTATAAAAAATTTATAAAAAAAAAAAGAATAACTTTGTTGACATTTTAAAACATAAAATATTAAATTATCACTTAAAATTAAAATAAAAGACCAAATAAAAAAAATAAAAAATTAAAACATTAATTATAATTAAACTTATTTAGTTTTTATTATATTTTTGTTAAAATATAGTTGCAGAGTAGTGTCTAACACGGTTCCAAACTAATGTTAACTAACATTTATTGTGTAACGTATGACTTTTAGCTTGTTGAATGAATGAATGGAATATTAGATATTTGGACAAAAGAAAAAATATTTACTGAACAACTTTTTAAAAGTTTTAAATAAACATAACTTGGGTTAATTAAATTATAATCTAACGTAATTTTAAATTTTTTTATTATTAAAAATAATACTTGTTTATTCAAATTAATAAAGATTAAAATAATCGACAACAATATAATTTAAAGTAGTTAAAATCGAAATGATGAATTTGCATAAAATATAAATAATTCAAAGTAGGTTAATAGCATAAAACATGAAAAAGTCTACAAATGTGACTAAACTTACAAATATAATAAAATTGAAGTGTTTAAAATACTTACGTTTTCGAAGATGTAATGTTAAAGACGTCAAAATCGTTGATTGATTGAGTTTGCACTGGATTAAAACTAATCTATCAATATCAACCCAACAAACATTGCACTAATACAGGAAATTAAAAAGCCACACTAAGATGGAAAATCAGAACGTCGCATTAAGACGTCGAAAAAAAAAAAAAAACTAACTAAATACAGATATTAACAAGGATTGATGTTGTCCTTTAAAAATTGTTCAAAATACTCAAGATGATTGATGTTGTCCTTTAAAATTAGAAGTTTAAAGTTCTCTTCGCCGTCACTATCAAGATATTGACCTAATTGCCTTTGATTTGATAAAACAATAAAAAATAAATGAGTTAAATTTTAAATTGTTATTTATTTTATTTTATTTTTATCAAACTAACATGATAATGTCTCTGATACACAAATTATGACAAAAAATATAGTACAATTCTACTTTTAAAAATCAACGTCATTTATTTTTAAAATTTCAAATAGTTATCTAACAAGTATTGTGTACATGACAACAACAAAAATGATAATTTTTAGTTATTGACAAATATAAATCGAGATAATTTAATTTATGAACTATGCATGATCTACTAATGAAAATTGATGAAGTCTATACTTTAGTTATTAACGACTTCAATAAACTTCGTGTGTAATGACATTTAACAAAAACATGAGAGGAACAATTTAATCCCTCATTTGAAAATCAAATAAATAAAAAAAAAAAACAAATGAGACAATGCAGATGTCTAACTACGAGTAAAAACAAAATGGGTGGAAAATGCAATATTAATAAGAGTGAAAACAAAAATCCTAAATCTTAATGACACTATTGTTTTCGGAGATTTCTGACTACAACAAGAAGTGGGTGATGTCGATACATCAACGATTTACTGCCAATTTCCATATGAAGTATTTCTACTACCATTTTTTATTTTATTTTATTTGTTTTCTTGTTTTCGCTTTTAAATTACAATTTTTTTACTTTTTTGTGATATTTCATTTTCTGTCCGTAGACTGTTATTTAACACGTAGAGTCTCCACTTAGGTATAGTAACCTCAACCTAGAAGAGAAGAAGAAACAGTTTTTAGTAAAAGCATAATTGACTTGCTTTCCCTTATATTCTTTTGTTAATATGTGTACATGCATTATCAAAAGTAATAACTGAATCTATTATCAAAAGTAACTAACTCAATTTGTCTAACTTTAATTTGATTATTTATTTGTGTTGTTCTGTGTTTAAGTCGTGTAATGGTGGTATCTCTTGAAATCATTTAGCCAGTGTATAATTTTGATGTTCTTTTTTGGGATGGATATATTTGAAGATGATATCTAGTTTGTGCATCACTATTTTATCCCTATCTACATACTATATACATTAGCCAAATTTTGTTCTTGAAATAACCTTATGATTTTGCCAATTTTTTATATCTGTATATTCTATTGGAAGTTGATCTATGCAAGTCTTTAACAGATGTGGCAGTTGAATCTTAATGGGACCCTAGTTAATAGCTATTCTGGCTTATGTGCAACAGTAAAGCTTGTCAAAGGTGAAATTTGCAAATATTTACCACTTTTTTGAAACATTCCCCTTATGCAATTTGTTGAGTTTATCTTGGTTTGTCCTTTAGTTTATTATTCATCATAATAATGCTAGCTGGTCATTTATGTAGCTACAATTAATTATGCTGGTTTTGGCTCTTGGGTTGCAACAGGAAGAACAGGTCTGTTAACAAAAACATCAGATAAAATCTTGAGAGTTCTCTTAATTTTTCTCCAACTTCACCCAAACATCCAAGCAAATTAATTAATCATTGACGTTTAAGCCCTTTAATAAAACATGAAGTGTATTATTGATTAACGGCCAATCTCTCATAAAACAAATAAATCAAGTGTCTTGGTTTGATTTTATAATCACATTTATAGACTTTAACATTTTGTCATTTATTTTTTATTTTATTTATTGAATATTATTTTTATTTTGTAGATGAACGAGGGTGATACCGATAAAGAATTTCAATGTTTGGAACACAAGATAAAGAGATAGATGTTGATACTTAAGTTTTCTTTCTTTGTTTTTTTTTATACATAAGGATTTGTATTTTTGTTATTTTGATTGCTTGATTTTCTCTAGAATATAAATTAGAGAAACTCAATTAGTATTTATGTTGTATGAATGATCAAAAGATAGAACGCCTCACTTGTTTGTTTACTTGGCACATTGCTAACGTAGACATATTATATATATTGTGTTTGACCACTATAGGACAATGAACTTTAACTATATATATATATATATATAAAGTATTACAATAATTTTGTATTATAATTTTGTTTTATTAAAATTATTTTTCTAAAATATTATAATTTATAATATTATTTTTTTTGCAATGATTATAAAGCGTTGTTGTATCTTAATTAAAAAAAAATGCCTACCAATGGTTTTAACTTTGGAACAACGTAAAATCGTTGTTGTAAATTTAAAAAAACGTTATGTAAGAGGTAATTACAAGTACGATTTTTACAAAGTATTGTTTTTTTAAAAGAAAATGGTTGGTAAAGCAAATACAACGACTTAGTTCTCCACATAAAGAAAACCGTTCTTGTAAATTACAGTAATAATATTTTTAATGTTATGCAACAGTTTTTATACATTACACTATAGCAAAAATATTGTAGTGGATATTCTCTTCTATGAGGTTTGAACAAATAATAGAGTAAAGTCATTTTATGGTGTAATGTTTGGGTTTTAGCTTTGTTGAATGAATGGAATATTTGATCTTTGACAAAAGAAAAAATATTTATGGAACAAATTTTTAAAAGTTTTAGACAAATATAACTTAGTTTAACTAAATTATAATCTAACGTCATTTTAGATGTTTTTAATTACTAAAAACGACGATTGTGCATTCAAATTAATAAAGATAAGATCGAACAATAACAATACAATTCAAAGTAATTAAAATCGAAATGATGACTTGTTAACAAATTCACAACATCTAATTAGATTAATCTATGTTATCTCACGAGCTTCTCTTCGGTAGTGGGATTGTGATGAAGCAGTACTTAACTCCTAAGTATCGGACTCGAATCCCACGAAAGATAAAAACTGAGATAAGAAATTAAAACGTTGCACTAAAATTAAAAATCAAACGTTGCATTAAGAAGTCAAAATAACAAAAAGGAAAACTAGAGGTAGGAATCACTTATTTATATAATAAAGAAGAAGAAAAATGGCCTTGATAATTTCGAACCAAATATTCATGGCCTCTCTTAAATAAAAAA